>BSQZ01000073.1:0-557500 GCA_033239005.1 Lamellibrachia satsuma | reverse complement strand
TTCTGAGGTGCATTTCTTTCACATGACACTATGTAATCAAAGACATTGGATCATAATTACACTAAAGCACGTTTGACTATTAAGTAATGATTTTTGAAATATGAATACACTTCGACTCGTATCATGACTTTGACAATGCACCAACTCACTGTAATTTATTCATGAGGTTTCCATAAGTTGGCATCCTAGTGAAAATAATAATAAGAATGATATAATCATAAAGAACAATGATCAAAATAATTTTGCGCATTCAGGTACTTATAAAAAAGTACCTGACTACCTAGACTAAACTTGATTAGTGGTCTCCGAAGTAATACTTATATTATACGCCATTCTACTGGAAATTATATTATGTGAAACCATACTTCTGCAGTTCTAAACAATCTACGAACTGATAGCTATAACTCCAACAAAAATAAAGTGTACCTAGTTGAAAAGCCCAAGTTATGTACTTCTAAATTGAATACCTTTCCCTTGTAATGGCATCTTATAATATAACGTCACGCTTAAAAAAACATCACAGTCGGAGAGTGCAAATGCATTCAACGTTAGCCCTGACAGAGAACAACTGACAAATACGTCTTACTGAGTCTCCGGCACAAATATATTATTGTACATGTATAGAACGTGAAATATCACAAGTAAGGATATACTAAATAAGTGTAATGACCTTTCAAACTACAAGGAACTGTGTGCAGACGAACGGTTTCAGATCTTAAGTATTTACAACTACTCACAATTTCACTTAGCTGTTAAATGCTCAATTTTATGTGTTAGTCTGCCAAATCTTATTTCATAATTATCTCAATGTTATCGTTTCATATGACAAAGAGTACGAAGTTATACGATTAAGACATGTGGAGTGACACGCAGGCAACATACCAAGACATGCCGAGTAACATGACACAAAAGTGTTTAGAAAGGTGAACATTGATGGTGATAAGCAACATTTACAAAACGATCTAGACAGATTAGTGAAATGGTCTGAGAAATGGCAGATGTTGTTAAATTTTGGGAAATGTAAATGCCTACATACAGGACATGGTAACTTGGATGTAAATTACACAATGGGAGATACTGTTTTGGGTAAAAAAGAAAAGGGCTTAGGAATTACAATAAGCATTGATATGAAAGTTTCAGAGCAGTGTGGTATTGCAGCTTCAAAGGGTAATCAAATTCTAGGGTTGATTAGAAGAAACATAACATACAAGGAAAAAAGCTAATTATACCTCTGTATAAAGCAATAGTTAGACCTCATTTAGAATAGCATATACAAGCTTGGAGACCATATCGTAAGAAGGATATAGATACGCTTGAACGCATACAGAGGAGAGCAACTAAAATTATCCAAAAACTGAGAGACCTTAGTTATGAAGAACGCCTGAAAGAATGTGGTTTAACAACTTTTGAGACAAGGAGGTTAAGAGGAGATCAGATTGAAGTTTCTAAGACATTGAATGGGTATGAAAATATTGATAGAAATATGTTTTTCTCACTCAAGAAAGATAGTAGAACTAGAGGACATGAGGTAAAATTAGTAAAGGATCAGTGTAGATTGGACATCAGGAAGTACTCTTTCCACAGAGGACAATAAATGAATGGAACCAGTTATGTACAGATTGTGTAACTGCTAGCAGCGTGAATATGTTTAGAAACAAGGTTGACACATATCTCAGGAGGGCGGGTTACACGTAGATGAACATTGTTGGACTCTCGATAAGCCAATGGTTTCCTTGTCCACTTGTCACCTGGGCCTTTGGCTTGGATGGCAAATTTTGTAAATCTTGTTAAACATACAGACAACAGACCTGCCAAGTGACATACAGACAACAGACCACTTACAACTGATTCTTCCGGATGCTTGGATAACTTAATCTAGGTCTGCGGCCAACATGTTTTTAATGTGTTTCCTCATTTTGCTCTCTTCCTCGGTCACTGCATCCAAGACTTGTGAAGTAAAATATAACCGGCGCCTTTTCTTCGACTGCCGATCACTGCTTGGTTTTCCATTTGCTGGGGATAGCAATGGCATTTCTCTTTTCTCCCTTTAGTCAGCCCTTACTAAGTGCTGGCTTACTGAGTTTGACCCGTATCTTTCTAAGCTTGATATGCACTGTCCACTAGTAGAAAGACATTTGTTAACTGCATGTATCTCGGCAGGTCTTGGTCCGCTTATGTTGACTGCATGTCACTCGGCAGATGTCTTTATGTCACTCGACAGGCCTTTGTCTGTTGTCTATATGTCACTTGGCAAGTCTTGATATGTTGTCTGCGTGTCACTCGGCAGGCCTTGGTCCGTTATTGTTGCCTGTATGTCACTCGACAGGTCTTGGTCCGTTGTTGTTATATGCGTGTCACTCAGCAGGTCTTGGTCTGTTGTCTGCATTTCACTCGCAGGTCTTAGTCCGTTGTTGTTATCTGCGTGTCACTCGACAGGTCTTGGTCTATTGCCTGCATTTTACTCGGCAGGTGTCTTGGCGTCACTCGGCAGGCCTTTGTCTGTTGTTTATATGTCACTCGGCAGGTTTTGGTATGTTGTCTGTACGTCACTAAGCAGGGACCCAGCTGTCCGTCTTGAGGGAAGGCAAATTAGTAGAGTGGCTTAGGGGAATGATCGTGACACGCTGGGCCAAAGCACCAAATTTGGCACAGTTGTACCTTAGGACCATACAAAACTTTTGGGAGGGAGCTGCCCGATTTTAAAGGTCGAGGTTAGGTCAAGGTCAAATAATCTTATAATTCCATTTCTACCATATATCGTCACTTAAACAACATTTGTGAGGGTCTTAAAAGGCCATATTAGTTTTTGAAGCACTGTCGGTCCTATTGCATAATTTACTAATTTGCATAAATCCAAAATGGCAACCACAGTGAGTAAACAAAATGGCAACCACAGTGCGTAAACAAAATAGCAACCACAGTGCGTAAACAAAATGGCAACCACAGTGCGTAAACAAACTGGCAACCACAGTGCGTAAACAAAATGGCAACCACAGTGCGTAAACAAAATGGCAACCACAGTGCGTAAACAAACTGGCAACCACAGTGCGTAAACAAAATGGCAACCACACTTGATCAGTTCTGGTAGTGTTACACCAGAACCGTAGAAAGCACGGAAGAACACCAGAGCTCGAGTTTCGTCCTCCTCAAGTTCCTGGCATTGACACGGTAATACCGGAAGTGTTTCCTGTACCAAAGCCAACCCATAACTGCATACCTGGATAGTGCTGCACAAGATCATGAAAGATTCCAACCAAAATCACAACCACATCGGAGTTTACGGTTCTGACGAGAACTGTTGTCGCCCACTTCCTTAGTATAGTGTGTAAATGCAGACATATTCTACTGTCTGCCTCTTCGTGATCGCTCTCCTCCATTTATAAGTCAGAGTGATTCGACTTTACACTTGGACCAGAGGTAACGAACACTTGTTTGTGAAGTGGATAGTCATGTTTAACCACGTCCTCCGTCAGCAATGCGAACAGTTTTCCTTATTCGTATCGTCTTGTAGAAAGCCTGCAAAGTAAATATAGGTAGCTTTGCACTGCGGGATACCTTTCTCCGAACACCTTTTCCTTCGTTTATATCGAGTCGTCGCTTTCAGGCTGTCAAGTCGGTTGGTGTCTTAAACGATGTCAATCTCAATCCTGGAACAGCTTTGACGTTGCCTTTCTGTCCAGGGAATGAAGATGTCACTGTATTCACCGAACGAATATGTGTTTTCTCGTGGCATGGCACGCACTATATGGCAGCACCATCAAACACCTTGGCGCCATAATGAGATGATGCTTCCGGCTGGACACTTGGTTCAATGCGAAGCAATAACTCTTATTTGTTGCTTGGATAATGCAGGTGGCCACGGGAGGTTTTCGTGTTCGAAGAACTCCTCCAGTTTTGGTGTTACGGATTTGTGCAGCGATGAAAAAGACACTTTGGAGCCAAAACTAAATATTCAAAATCAGGACTCTCACAAAGAGCAAAATAAACATTCTGACTTTTTCTAAAACAAAATACATTTTATATAGGGATAAGTGGGTGGGGGGTCAACCTAAAGGGAATCTAAATTTTTAAGTCTTCTTATGTAGATTGTAGCTTTAATTGAAAATATTTTGCCAGATCGACTTTTTTTAATTAGCCTATCCCCACTAAAGTAATACTCTGATGTGGTGTGAATGATATTTAACTTCATCCTCTCGCCACCCCCTCCATTCAAAATACGATATATAAAATAACCGCATATTAGATTTAGCACATATTATCGCTCACTAAACACTCGTGAAAAAGCTAAACATTTGACTTCTAGCGTTCCCCTCTTAATTAATTTATGGGTGGTGTTAATGAATGGACTTTATACTGGGACACACATTAAAGCTTGCGACACTAACTATGCTGTTACATGCAGCGGCTCAGCCCTCTGCTCTCGATCTGCTGTCGCACATGTCAGATAAGTGTTACGTTCTCATGTAATAAATGTATTTTGGACATACATCGCTTTGTGTATACCGTATGCAACAGAGCACATCAACAGGTGGGACACATGAAAATAACTTCGGATATAAATTAGAATCAGAATTTGATGTGTCATCAAGAATTGAGAAAAAAGGAAGAGTCGACGTAGGCCCTAATTAGAATTTTCCGCCCCCGATTGGATACATGGATAAAGAAAAATAACCTATTTTTAATATAGATTTCTGACCAAATTAATAGATGGGGCAATAACATATTCATGAAACTGATAAAATTATTATATTTTATTAGCCATTTGTGTGGTTGTAAGAGTGGATGGCTTTCAATGGGGCATATATGAACCGGAATTTCAACTGAAGTGATTTATACCTTTCCTGTTCATTTGGCGGTCATTGGCAAGATGGCAGATGCAAGTCTTGTTTCTTTCAAATGATGGTGGAGAGGGCCAACATATTGCATATTCATTCAATCACAGTGATCGTACCGAAAATAGTTGGAGGAATGTTTGTTGACGTCAATGGGAAGTAACACGTGGGTAGTAACCTATGAGGCGCCGTAACCGGTGGGTAGAATTCTCCAGCAAAAACACGAACCGCAAACGAACAATACGATCACCCTGTACCCCCAGATGTTTAAACCGGATTCACACGAATAACAACAACGTTATTTGTGGCCCTGAAAAAACCGGAAAAATCTCATCCCTGCAGATATTAGAAATATTTGCATGCATGTAGGGGAAGGCAGTTTTAGTTGAGCCACCCATGTTTCCCGGGAAACTACAGCAGCGACAGTTACATGGTATCAGCCAGTGATTGAACATGTTAGGCGTACGCGAAAAAGATGTGTTTACGGTAACCCAACCCTACCTAGAAAAACGGGCTGACCATAATCTTTTTATTTGATATTTCAATCAAAGTTTGTTTTGTTACATTTAGTTAAAACTAATAAAACAACACGCGAGTAAAATTCAACATGCTTATTCAACGACATGTGCGCATTACCAAACTTATTTGGGCCTGCACGTGTGATTGGCGGGATCGTTAATATTTCACCCAATAAGCGGTCTTGTTACATGCTTAATCACGTTGACTAGGGATGGCAAGGTGGCACTTGCGGCTCTAGTCTGCACAATAAAACGCCAGTGCTTATTCCACTTGAAAATCCTACACTGACATTTTTTATACTGCCAAACGAAACGTTTGACAGCATTGCCAAATAGTATAGCTGCAGCGATGGATCGTGTTGTTTACCTCGCCGACGCCAGTCATAAACGTGGTTATGGCACTTAGATGTAAATTCATCATTTAACAAGATTTGCCATCCAAGCCAAAGGCCCAGATGGCAAGTGGACAAGGAAGCCATTGGCTTATCGAGAGTCCAACAATGTTCATCTACTTATAACCCGCCTTCCTGAGATATGTGTCAACTTTGTTTTTAAACATATTCACGCTGCTAGCAGTTACACAATCTGTAGACAATTTGTTCCATTCATTTATTGTCCTCTGTGAGAACGAGTGCTTCCTGATGTCCAATCTACATTGATCCTTTACTAATTTTACCTCATGTCCTCTAGTTCTGCTATCATCCTTGAGTGAGAAAAACATATTTCTATCAATATTTTCATGCCCATTCAATATCTTAGAAACTCCAGTCTGATCTCCTCTTAACCTCCTTGTCTCTAGAGTTGTTAAACCACATTCTTTCAGACGTTCTTCATAACTAAGGTCTCTAAGTTCTGGAATCATTTTAGTTGCTCTCCTTTGTATGCGTTCAAGCGTATCTATATCCTTCTTACGATATGGTCTCCATGCTTGCATACAGTATTCTAAATGATGTATAACTATTGCTTTATAAAGAGGTATAATTAACGTTTTTCCCTTGTATGTTATGTTTCTTGTAATCAATCCATGAATTTGATTACCCTTTGAAGCTGCAATACCACACTGCTCTGACCTTTTCATATCAGCGCTTATTGTAACTCCTAAGTCCTTTTCTTTTACAGTAGTACCCAGAACAGTATCTCCCATTTTATAGTTTACATTCAAATTCCCATGTCCTGTATGTAGGCAGGTTTGGACTCTCGATAAGCCAATGGCATCCTTGTCCACTTGTCATCAGGAACTTGTTAAATCTTGTTAAATCATTTACATTTCCCAAAATTGAACAGCATGTGCCATTTCTCAGACCATTTCACTAATCTGTCTAGATCGTTTTGTAAATGTTGTTTATCATCATCAGTATTAACCTTTCTAAACAGTTTTGTGTCACCCTCATGCACGCTGGATCCTGCCAGTACCGGCCCTTCAAAGTGGCATCAGCTGTTAAGGAGCAAGCAGGCAAGGGCAGGGGCAAAACTTCTGCCAAGATGCCACCAAAACACTTTGCAAAAGCTACTGCTTCTAACGTCAAGCAACATGATGTCATTGATGAGGACGACACGTCAGGCACACCTCAATGCGCAAACATCCCGACTGCTCATTGAGTGTGTTGAATGTCGGAAAACAAGAGTTGTGTAAGGCAGAAGACAACTGTCAGAACGGCAGAAAACTACGTTTGCTAAGCTACTGTCACAGTTTGCCTACACTTGTGATAGCCATAGCACACCGCCGAGTCACTCAGTGCATGGCGTCGTCGTAGTTAAGGTGGACATCAACTGTTCAAGCCCAATACAATAGAAGCCCCATTCTACATTAGGGATTAGGGAACATATGATTTTACTCATTCCTGTGGAGCAGAATGGGCTGAAAGAGACGCGAAGCTGAAACAAAGTTTCAAAACAGTGTTTCCCATCTGTGCTGGGTGCAGCAGGGATGGCTGTGTGAAAGCTGTGAATCGCAGTTGGAACATTTCTGGCGAAAGGGTGTTGCATCACATTGTAATTTTTAAAGATTTAGTTTAACAGTATTCATTGTTTTAATTTAACCAAATTTATTACGTGATATCTACATTCAGCACTGACTATTGAAATTGGTACAGACGCTTTATTTTATTTCGGTGTAATAAAGTATGTCCATAAATTTACTGTAGTGTTAAAAAAATATAATAAAAAAAATATTTAACTACCTACCCTACCTAAGGTTTTTGGGGCCGTTACTTGAAACACTTTTATTGCTTGTTTAGGCCTTACAAATGTTATGAACAGGATAGCATCACAGCATGAGGATGGGTTCTGTATGAGCTACCTTCACTACAAATTTGACCAAAATATTCCAACTATTAAGAAAGTTATGAAGATTTCTAAACTGTCTGGTTGACGGCCTTTGTTTCTATTGAAATCGGTAATTAATTGATTATTAACTAATTAATAATTCATTAATCAATTAATCTCATTAAAATACTTCAGGTTTCTTGTGCTTTTAAAAAGGTATCAGACGGTATTTACTTTTTGCCTATAGGTTGAAAATTTAGGCCACAAGCGGCACGTGATCATCGTTAGCCGCGCCTCTGCAGGGGTATTATTCATGCTATTTCTGCCAATTTCGTTACTCACTTTGCCTGTGTCTTTTGGAAGAGACACTAAAAGCCGTTGGTCCAGACTCCTGCGTTAGCCTAATATTGGGTTGTTAAGAGCATAATTACTTGAGACCTGAGATGTACGTCAACGCATGATGGTCTGTAGACATCAGTGGAATATCGTTATACGATGCTTGGTCGTGTGACGGCGCCACTAGCGAGACAACGACCGACGGGTAATCGTTTACTTAAAGTAAGGTGCTTAATGAATTGGATATTTTTTGCTAGTCTCATTTCAAATAAATTTTGCAAAAAAACAAACCTACCTAGTATCCACTGCAACATGCTAGCTCGTTTGTGCAACTTTTGAATTTTGGTCCAGATCTATCATCTAAGGAATAAAATCAATTTTTTCGATGATTTGAACAAAATAGGCATCCATTTTTATTAAACAGACTGCGCACATTACTTAAGCTAGTCATACCCTACACACCTGGACATATGTGAACCGGATTCTCGATGGGATATTTTAGTTTTTACCTCTTTCGACATTCATATCCGCATATATATATATATATATATATATATATATATATATATATATATATATATATATATATATATATATATATATATATATATTATATATATATATATATATATATATATATATATCGCTCCGATCCAGTTGAAGCCGTACCACCCCTTTGTGGCTGTCACTGACCTTCATCTGTTCATTCGGAAGCGCTGTGTCAGTTGATAGGGTATTTCAATCAGAATTGGGGTTAATTACATTGTAATTAGAACAAAGGCTGCCCGAAATAACCCGTGGCGCCACTTCGCGCGAATCGTTTGCCGTGTGTTGAAACAATCGCGTATCTATGCTAACGCGCTTATTCAAAAGAGCAGGTTCATGGATTGCATTGTGGGACATTTGTGAGAACTCATAAAACATGATATAGGTGCACTTAAATGATATCATTTTCTCATCTACTTTGGCATGTCAAACCACCGTTAGAGAGCACAAACGTCGCAGGTTTCTTTAGTCTACTTCGTTTTCTTTGTCCTTCGGGGTTTATCTCACAGCTGTTTTGGCCATATTATCATCGTCCTTTGGTAAACCGTGGCCAATTATTGTGGTGAACAAGTCATCCATGTTAATTTGAGCAGTTACTTTCAGAAGTTCTGTGTTAGAAATCTTTTGTGGCCAGGAAAATGGCATGATGTTTCAAAGATATGTTGTGTGGAAGGTGGAACATTATCTCCGATCTGCTTCAGTCAAACGCCAGCACTCTGAAACAGATTGCAGAGTGGACGAGTTATGATGGCAAATAATTTACCTACATTTACATGCGTACCACACTAAACTAAGTAAATAGCCCTTTTTCGACCTTTTCTAAAACAAAATATCTAATAACGTTATAAACTTTAATGATGGCGAGCGTAATTCACAGCAACATGACAGCAACACACATGAAGACATACAGTTAACCACAGTTTGACACATCATTTTTTTATTGTATGTTAATTCCTTAAAGCTTATCATGTCCATGACCAGAGCTGCCATGTTGTGTAGAGGAACATGCGAGATATGTTGGCAGGATCCAAACACTGAAAAAGGGTGGTATGTTTCTCAAAAACTAGGGCACCAGATGAAAGCAATTCTAGTCATTAAACTTTCTATTGGGGACAGCTTTTTATAATACACTGGAGATAATTTCAGATTGATAAATCATTCATTATGTATGCCGTTGCGGTTTATTTAAATACGGGACGAAATGTGCTCAATTGTTCTGAAACAGTTAAGGTACAGCATGAAATCTGATAATTCCCGATGTGTCATACGTATCAGTCTTCTGGGATCCCATACATGTTACACATAAACAAGATTAGACGATTTCAAAAGAACGCAGCAAGTTTTATTGAAAGCAACTATGAAAGCACACTCGGAACCGTAATTATTCTCATATAAGAACTCAACTGGTCATCACGTTGAATTATCACACTGTCTTTATTAACTTCGAAAGTAAAAATGACATGGTAGACGTCTAGCATTTTAACCTTCGTATTTTCATGACGGATTACATTTAAAGAGTGACAAAATGTCGGCTGAAAACAGTGAAATGTGCCAATAATATTATATTTATTCATTTATATTTGTGCATGGTTGTGGTGCACGGTTCTGCGTATGTGCGTGTGTGTGGTGCGCGTGCGTGCGCGCTCTGTAAGTGTACTAATGTCCTGTTCGTCCATATGAGGTATCAACCGAGATAGTGTAGCATTGAACAACGTGTTGAGGCATGAACCAACTTTGGACAAGTGGATATAGGTGGCAAACATGAACAAGGCCCGTGCTAGACAAGGTGAGTCTGCTAGCGATACACGGTGAGTCTGCTAGCGACACACTATGAGTTGTTTTTTTAAAGTTTTATGGTCTCTTTAAATCCATGGTTCGCAAGCTGAAGAAAACGAAGCAACGTGGCGAGCGTGACACGGTGAATCTGCGAGCGAGTCACGGTGAGTCTACGAGCGAGACACGGTGTGTATGTGAGTGAGACACGGTGGATCTGCGAACGACACGATGTGAATTGTGTTATAAGATATGTGATCCCTTTAAAAAACATGGTTCGTAATTTGCGGAACATTATAGCAACGTCACATTCACATACGACACGTTTGTATAAATACACAGGGACCCGCCTTGTGGATTCCCACTTGGCAAACGTCACACAGGAACTCAACTACACTCCCCGTCAGTCACAGTGGTGGGTGAAAGTAAGCAAACGTCACACAGGAACTCAACTACACTCCAATACTTCCCGTCAGTCACAGTGGTGGGTGAAAGTAAGCAAACGTCACACAGGAACTCAACTACACTCTAATACTCCCCGTCAGTCACAGTGGTGGGTGAAAGTAAGCAAACGTCACACAGGAACTCAACTACACTCTAATACTCCCCGTCAGTCACAGTGGTGGGTGAAAGTAAGCAAACGTCACACAGGAACTCAACTACACTCCAATACTCCCCGTCAGTCACAGTGGTGGGTGAAAGTAAGCAAACGTCACACAGGAACTCAACTACACTCTAATACTCCCCGTCAGTGGTGGGTGAAAGTAAGCAAACGTCACACAGGAACTCAACTACACTCCAATACTCCCCGTCAGTCACAGTGGTGGGTGAAAGTAAGCAAACGTCACACAGGAACTCAACTACACTCTAATACTCCCCGTCAGTGGTGGGTGAAAGTAAGCAAACGTTTGCAGGAATCGTGTAGAATATTATGTAATATGATGAAGGTTGGTGCTTGTTTCTGAAGGAAACGAGCACACACCTGTTCACCATACTAGAGTTAGGAATTCAAATGACACTAGAACTTCTGTCAGTGTGGTAAGAAATAAATTTCCACCATCCTGTAAAGTTCTTGTATTGTTCTGCTTTTAATGCAGTGGTGGCGATGGCGTCGTTGGCCGCGTGTCTGTACGTAGGCCTACTCCGTGGTTCGGAAGGAGAGAACATCATCAGCAATGTCGAGCCCTACACGCCTGCCTTCAACTGTTGGCAGTCTATCGACATTGTTTTTGAACAGAGATATGACCGTATTTTAGGACTACACAACACTTATGCTGTGCCCAGATAAACATTTCTAGTGACCGACTGTCAACGTATGCGTGTGCCAGTGACTGTAGGATCCCTTGCGCATGAAGGATTACGATGGTTGGGCTGCAGTGGTGATGGTACTTCGATGGTTCGGGAGCGGTGGTCAGGGTACTACGATGGTAGGACTGGGGCGATCAGGGTACTACGATGGTTGGATGCGGTGGTGAGGGTACTACGATGGTTGGACTGCGGTGGTGAGGGTACTACGATGGCTGGTGAGGGTACGCAAGAATGCTACCATGGGTGGACCGAGATGGCGAGAGTGCTACGTCGGTTCGTCTGAGGTGGCGTTGGTACTACTACGGTTGGGTTAAGCTTTACTGAGAGATTTCGCCATTATTAAATGCACGCACGCATGCTCTTAGGCACGCACGCACGCACGCACACGTCTGAAGGATCCACACTCGCCTGCTCACTCACCTGTCAAGTTGTCCAGTAAGAGAACGTGACGCAAGGTCCGCATTCCCGAAGAAACACGTGCAATCAACTTCACTCCTCTGTCGGGTTACGCAGTAAAGCTTGGGCACACAAAGACCTTGGTCCAAGCTACTCCATCCTTCCAACTCCCAAAGAAAGGATGTTGTATGACTTACTGGCTATCTGTGGTAATCGTCACACCTCCGCACGTCGTTGAAGATAGTTCATCGCTGTCTTTATCACTTTTGTTTTCTGCTGCAGTACTTTGTGTATTTTCGATTCATTCTCTACAAGGCAAATTGTCTCGTCTGCCGTTGGTTTCTCCTTTTTGTTCCACCTGAAACCGAGAAGACGAAGTGACATTTCATATCGACAGGGTCATGGAGCACAGGTTCTCTCCGCCTCTACGCATCTCAGTGTCTCCCTCTCTGCCATTCTCTCTCTCTCTCATTCTCTCTCTCTCTTTCTCTCTCTCTCATTCTCTCTCTCTCTCTTTCTCTCTCTCTCTCTCTCTCTCCTCCAATTTCTCTGCTGCTCTACTCCCACAGTGCAAACAAAACGCGACCAACTTTCATGCTGACTTTATGGGACGTAAAGAAGTATCTCAGGGTAAACGTTCCAAGCAAACAGATGCAATTGTAACAGAAGAACATTACTCGTGTCGTACGTATACGTGTGTGTGGACTCATAAGAGGGGATGTCTTTGGTGAACGATGAGCATCGTGGGACATTTTTTGGAGGTAAGGATATAATTATACGCGTCACTGACCTCGCCAGCTGTCCTATATTATGGGTTCCAATTTGCAAAAGGACGGGGCATTATGAAAAAAGGAAATATATGACATCAGCATGGAAAAAAGATCATACTATTTGTATTTTCGTACTATGTTTTAACCAGCAGAATACGAAGAACCCCCTGCAACAGCCTTGCACTTGGTGACACACATATAATTATCAACGTATCAATTCAGTTACTTTGCAACCCGACGGTCGGGTTGTCTGTTTAAATGTTTTTCACCCGCTATTACCCTTTCTACGAACAATCGAATTACCCTTTGTATTCATTGCGTACAACTGACGACCACGCTACGCGAAACATTACGTACAATAGTTGACAACGTCATGCGTCTTTTCTTTGAGTATCTAAAGTGACGTCATACAAGGCAAGGCGTCGCTACACTTTACTATAACTGTCAGTATTACGTCGTAAATTCAGGAAGCCATCAACATATTGACTGGCAACACCATGTAACAAGGCATTGATGGATATTTATGCTATAAAAAATTGTGTATCTTGATATTATCCAGTCAAGTACGAACTACCAAGTTATCCCGTCCGGAGGATGGACAGTTTTGCTAGTTTCAATAATATTGAATGCCAGGTACGTTTCCCAGGTGGGACGTCTCAGGCCATACCAAGATAACACGGACAGCATTCCAACATCATACAGCATAATTATGTGACCAAGAAATAATTAAGAAAATAATTTGAACTGTTTTGTAATTAAATATGTCAGAATGTGTTATCGTATATAAAGACGACAAATTGGGCCAACCAATTTCCATAGACCACCCAGAGGATTCTCAGCGAGTGAAACTAGTTGCTCCACCTAGCAGACCTAACGGAGACAATGCGACTACAATACTGATGTATAAATACCAGTGCAGTTTACCCTAAAGTCTTTTTCTTGAAGTTTACGCTCTTACGTGGTTAGGACACATTCCTTACTGGATACTGCATGATTTTGTTTATTCGAATACCAAATAACCGTTTAGAACACGTTCGAAGAACGACTGTTACGAATAGTTTAGTTGTACGCAGTCAGCAGCGACAAAGTAAATGTGAGAATGCGCTCTAAACCATCTGACGTAGATCAGCATACAGGTTCGTTTGTAGTCTTACGGATTTATGTTACCAGTCTCGCATGTGTGCAGTGTGCACTACTCAGAGTTGGCACGTAAGTGGCGAGCGCTGGTCTAATGGTTAGAGCACCCGCCTGTCGAGAATTACCAGAAATGGCAGGAATGCTTCATTGTGCATGCTGACTCTAGCGACTAATGGAATTTGTATCACGCGCCCTTGGCAAACTGCCCAGGCAGGCGGAGGAGTGCCACGTATACGTACGTACTACGTCATTTGCTGACATCTTGCGAGTTGAAACATATTCTAAGGCAGTTCCTGTAAAAATTCTAGCTAAATGGGTCAAAATTGCTCTACTTCCATGTTATAAATGAAAATTCACAGTCTTTTCGCGAACATTACAAGGAAAATAAAGGCTAACTGCTAACTGTAATCGAAATGAAGAACTGTTAGGTCCATAGACATAAATAGAACACCCGTTAATAAAACAAGACCGCTGAGCTCTTATCAGTTGAAACATGATAAAGTGATGCCAGCAGCTAAGCGGTTGAAACATGATAAAGTGTTGCCAGCCTGGACCAGTGACATTCATTCACTGGAGACCCAGTATTTATACTGTACAGCACCCAGTCTTCATCATATATCTATAGATATACAGTACTTATAAGAGATTATTACTATATAGCTATATATACCTAATACCTTATTACTTGCACAATATAACCAAGCACCCTGTGTATCAAATATCATAATATATTAACTATAACAGTAGCACCACTAGACATAATCGAAACTGAACTTTCCGAAGTGCTCTATACATGTATTAGCTAATGACTGCAAGTGGTCAAAATCTCATTAAGCCCTGTTGGACATTCTTCTCTAAGGTCCCAAAAATATTCTTTTCCCATCTTCCAACACATTCCCCAGCTGCTCCATCACAGCCATTTCCACCTGCAGATCAAGATCTTTCTCGAATGTTATCTGGCCAACTTGCCCAAGGACATGCCTCATGTAAAGAAATGTGCTCTCTCATTTAAGCTGTCAATTGTTTTAGTAGGCAACCTTTCATATGGTTTGTCAAACAAATGCATAGAATGCAATGAATGTTGCAATGTGTACAGAATGAGTTACATGATAGTGGTTCATACAACGATGAAAAGGCAAATGACGACCAAAAAGGGGAGAACCTCATTAAAGGCAGATGCACTTAATAAAGAACAAAAATCTTATTGATGAGCTGACATCTAGTAGAGTTTAAAAAAAGAGTCACAAAAAATATGCATACATGCACGCACACATTATTTATAAAACTGAATCCTACCCCTATAACATTTTATGTTGCACCCAATCAATGTGATTACTGGGGAACACTTAATGTACGCTCCCTCAAGAAAAACAAATGTATTTGTAATATATTGATATTTCAGAACATTTTCGAAACTGTTACATTCATTCACATATATACTAACACAGCACAAACATTTGCGACATAAATTACCTGAAAATAACGAGACGTTAGATCCTGTCTTCTGTCGATTCGTACAGCTGTAAGTCATACAGTAACCATATTCGTTGTCCCACAACTTTCTCCAGCAAGCCTCCAAGATGTTTGTCTTGAAGAGTTTAACACTAATGCATGTATGAACAACCCAACTGCCCACACTTATAACACAACTGCTGGGACCACCCTCACCCAAATTATTTATCAGTCTGGTGGCCATGCCCCATTAAGAACAATTGACAATGACAAATCTTCAAGTTAATTGATTCCTGGTGTCAAAGTCACTGGCTACTGGCCCGATAAGTTTATAATTCTCTGGTAGCCACCTCATCTTCATTGCTTTTGTTTGCCTTAGGCTTATATTGTACAAGATGATGGTGAGGAGGAAATAAATTAACTTACTTACTCACTCACTCACTCACTTACTTACTTACATATGTTAGACATGCTATGTTCACACTATAAACAGACCCTATGTGTCATGCAGTGGATGCAACTGTTTCTGCCGTGCAATGAAATGCCGGCCAGCGGTCCATGCCTGCTTCACTGCAGTGAGCTGGCTTGTCGCTCTTGTTTATAGGGGGTGATTAATGATGTAACTCTATGGTTAGCTCAAAAACCAAAACACCCAGATTCGTTGCGGTCATCTCCGGTAGATGGCAGCACTATACGGTACTAATATAATGCAGTTTCATGGACTTCAGAATTTTCAAGACCAGAAATATTTTTAACTACCCCATCACTTTTATATAATAACAGGAAATAAGACTAGAAAGTATCTTAAACATCTCGTAACACTAACAACAAGGCAGGTTTCAAGAGAAATATTTTAAAACACCTTATCACTCAATTTTCAAGACTAGAAAATATTTGTTCATACTTGTACAGTTTATTTTTTCATAAATCACATACTATTGCCATTGGTAGACGCTTTATTTCTATTTCGGCATAATAAAGTGTGTCCATAAATTTACTGTAGCGTTAAAAAAATATAATAATAAAAAATATTTCCCTACCTAAGTTTTTTGGGCCCATTACCTGAAACACAATTTTTTTAGGCCTTATTAGAACACGATTGACATATATTAGGTTATGTTGGTGACAACGGTCAGAACTTGTGGGCTAAAAGTGTTTTTTGATGTTTTTCATAACTTTTAGTAATCGTGATTAATGTCTACTGGTGTGTAAACTATCAACACATGTGACCAGACTTTGTTGTTTGTGCACTTACACAGTTTTACATACTTTGGAATCAGGAACATTTAAAAACAACCTAAGCAGAAACAATATGTTAAGCAGAACTAATTTTTTATTCCTAACAGAAACACCATGCAACATGAACACTGCACAGACTGATTGGTGAGTGCAAGTGTGAATGCCTGTATAACAAATGTCCACTGTGCTTCAAACGTCCCACATGGCAGGGTTACTCTCTAGTGGGACACACAGAAGGACACTCTATCTGTGTTTCAAACACCCCACATATCAGGGTTTCTGGCCAGTGAGGGTGCACATGACTTGTAAGAACCGTCCCCTGCTGATCAACTTGTAAGAACACAGTTACTGTTCTCCAGAGGTGTTGCATTTCAACTGTTTCTTCTCTGGGTGAACGCACATGTGCCACTTAAAACTACCATAGTTATTAAACTGTGCCTCACAATTGTCACATTTGTGAAGTTTCTCCTTAGTTTCAGAATGCTGATGTCCCTTCAATGTACCCGAAGACTCTGCCCCTGTCGTATCGCTTCTGAACGATTTCTCCTCAGTGTGAATGTATCTACACACATGCACCTTTAGTTGATCCCTCCCAGCAAACTTTTCCCCACAATTGTCACATTTGTGAGGTTTCTCCTTAGTTTCAGAATGCTGACGCCTCTTCAGTGTACTCAAAGAATGTGCCCCAGTCGTGTCGCTTCTGAATGATTTCTCCCCAGTGTGAATATATCTACGCATGTGCACCTTTAGTTGATCCCTCCATGCAAACGTTTCTCCACAGGTGTCACATTTGTAGGGTTTTTCTCCAGTGTGAACGCGCTGATGTACCTTGAGGCTATAAACCCATGCAAACTTTGCCCCACATATGTCACATGTGTAAGGTTTCTCTCCAGTGTGAATGCGCATGTGATTTTTTAAAGTACCTTTTTTTTGAAATTTTGCACCACATGTTTCACATTTGATGGGCATCTCCTCAACATTTTCAACACCGTGAGTCAGAAGATGCCTGGATAATGTACCACTCCATGCAAACTTCATCCCACATATGTCACATTCGTGGAGTTTCTCCACACTGTTTTTGTCAGAGGTGTCATCAATTGCAGATCGTTCAAGATGAGTTTCACATTTATCAGTTTCCTTCTTGGAGTGGGTGTGTTCATCATGCGACTTTAAATGAACTTCATGTGTAAACTGTATTCCACACGTACCACATTTGTATGGTGTTTCTGGTGTGCGTGTGCAAACATGACACCTTAAACTACCATAGTTTGTGAATCGTGCACCACAAATGTTACATTCATAAAGTTTCTCACCAGTGTGGATGCGCATATGGCTGGTTAAACTACTACGAACAGGAAATTCTGCCCCACAAGTGTCACATTTGTGAGGTTTGTCAGCAGCATGAGTGCACTGATGGCATATCAGATTATTGTTTTGTGCAAACTGTGCCCCACAAATGTTGCATTTGCATAGATTCCCTTTAGGATGAATGCGTAAATGCCACTTTAAGCTTGCATAGTTTGTAAACCGAGCCCCACAAGTATAACACTTGTATGGTTTCTCCCCAGCGTGAGTGCGTATATGGCTAGTTAAGTCATCATGACTTTCAAATTCTCCACCACATACGTCACATCTGTAGTGAGTGCGCAGATGCTTCCTTAAATTGGCATTTCGTGCAAACTGCGCACCACAAGTGTCACATTTGTATGCTTTGATTTCATTGTGCGTATATGCATGTGTCTTCAGAGTACTATTCTCTGCAAACTGTGCCCCACAGATGTCACACCTGTAGGGTTTCTCCCCAGTGTGAGTTCGCAGATGTCGCTTTAAATGACCTTTCCTTGTGAACTGTGCCCCGCATATGTCACATCTGTACGTTTTTTTCAGAGCATGAGTACCATGGGACCTTGTTAACTCACAATTTTGTGCAAACTGCGAACCACAAGTGTCATATCGGTATGGTTTATTTTCAGTGTGAGTATACGCATGTGTCTTCAGAGTATCAATCTCTGCAAATTGTGCCCCACATATGTCACATTTGTAGGGTTTCACCTCAGTGTGAGTGCATAGATGTTCTTGGAGATTTTCACTCTGTGTGAACACTGCTCCACAAGTGTAGCAAATATAGCCTTTCTCCTCAGTGTGAATACGCAGATGTTCCTCAAGATTTTCACTCTGTGTAAACACTGCCCCACAAGTGTAGCAAACATAGCCTTTCTCCTCAGTGTGAGTACGCAGATGTTCCTCAAGATTTTCACTCTGTGTAAACACTGCCCTACAAGTGTCACATACGTAGGGTTTCTCCTCAGTATGAGTGCACATATGTTCCTCAACATTTTCATGTTGTTCAAACACTTCCCCACAAATGTCACATATGTAGGGTTTTTCCTTAGTGTAAGTGTGCAGATGTTCCTCAAGATCTTTGCTTTGTTCAAACACTTCCCCACAAGTGTCAAATATGTGGTGTTTTTCCTCAGTGTGAGTGTGCAGATGTTCCTCAAGATTTTTGCTTTGTTCAAAAACTTCCCCACAAGTCTCACATATGTGGGGTTTTTCCTCAGTGTGAGTGCGCAGATGTTCCTCAAGATTTTTGCTTTGTGTAAACACTGCCCCACAAGTGTCAAATATGTGGTGTTTTTCCTCAGTGTGAGTGTGCAGATGTTCCTCAAGATTTTTGCTTTGTGTAAACACTGCCCCACAAGTGTCAAATATGTGGTGTTTTTCCTCAGTGTGAGTGTGCAGATGTTCCTCAAGATTTTTGCTTTGTGTAAACAATGCCCCACAAGTGTCAAATATGTGGTGTTTTTCCTCAGTGTGAGTGTGCAGATGTTCCTCAAGATTTTTGCTTTGTGTAAACACTGCCCCACAAGTGTCAAATATGTGGTGTTTTTCCTCAGTGTGAGTGTGCAGATGTTCCTCAAGATTTTTGCTTCGTGTAAACACTGCCCCACAAGTGTCAAATATGTGGTGTTTTTCCTCAGTGTGAGTGTGCAGATGTTCCTCAAGATTTTTGCTTTGTGTAAACAATGCCCCACAAGTGTCAAATATGTGGTGTTTTTCCTCAGTGTGAGTGTGCAGATGTTCCTCAAGATTTTTGCTTTGTTCAAACACTTCCCCACAAATGTCACATATGTAGGGTTTCTCCTCAGTGTGAGTGTGCAGATGTTCCTGAAGAGTTTCACTATGTGTGAACACTGCACCACAAATGTTACATATGTAGGGTTTTTCTTCAATGTGAGTGTGCAGGTGTTCCTGGAGATTTTCGCTTTGTTCAAACACTTCCCCACAAATGTCACATATGTGGGGTTTTACCTCAGTGTGAGAGAGCAGATGTTCCTGTAGATTTTTGCATTGTTCAAACACTATCCAATAAGTGTCACATATGTTGGGTTTTTCCTCAGTGTGAGTGTGCAGATGTTCCTGGAGATTTTCACCTTGTTCCACAAAAGTGTCACAAATGTGGGGTTTCTCATCAGTGTAAGTACATTGGTCACTGGATAAGCCACATATTTGGTCATGTTTATCCATTGCATCAATGAAGCAAGTGTGTTTGTTCACTGTTTTTTCAGTTTGCAAGTCTGCTGCAAACTGCTGATGGAAGTAATCAACTATGGTTTCAGTATTTCTGGCAACTGTTCAATTTGATATCGCTACGTGTCACTGGGATGTGGGTGATGCCTCAGTGATCAACTGGCGACACACAGGTTCCCACAGCTACCTGAAACAACACACAAGTACGGCGTCAGATTTAACATCAACAACTTGTTTTAGTATTTATTTTATTAATAAATGAGATATTTCATCTGTTAACGTGGCTGATTACCCGGAAATAAAAGTAATCAAATTTTTAATTTTAAAGCTTGTTTGAAATCCATTACACTCCAAAAGTGGAAAAAGGCAACAAAAGTTGGGGGTCCATTGCAAATTTGTGACATATAAAAATAATGTCAGAAATACCTGACATAGTAACAGCTACATCACCACCAAAATACTGTACTTATAATCAGTCATAACACAAGATTTGTGTCAAACTCACATAAGGGTCATTCCATATCAAATCAACCTATGTAAAAAAGTTGATGTCTCAGAATTTGTCTAAATTTTAACCAATGCATAAATAGCTATACCTGAGCATTTCTGCAAAAAAAAACTAAGGATTTTCATGCAAATTGTGTCTGTAACACCCTATAATGTGAACAGGGGTAAGCACCCAAAAACGCCACCGTTATTTTATCTGTTTTCAGATGTTTCTAATTTGAGAATTTTGCAAGCTACATATCTGAAATTTGCTGAATATGTAGACAGAGTAAAACAGATTATCTATGCAAAATTCAACAATGATAGGGCAACAAATATTGTGTATACCAGCCTAGATTACCGGGTGTACGGAAATGGAAATAAAATACAATAGTATGTATTTCACAGTGTTGTATGTCATTTCATTTATATTGTAGCTGAAAGATACTGTTCTGTCCAATGATGTTTTCTTCTAAATTTCTCCCAAATTGGCCAAAAACATCCCAAATAAATGTGGCAGAACACCATCCTGAAATTTGTATATGTTCTTTACCTAAAAAAGGACTATGCACAGTTAAAAAAATGTGGTTATAGAACTTGTCCCACATTGTCAGTTTGGGTACTGAAATTCATAAAATATAGAAAAAGAATTATTCTGAAAGTATGGCAACTAGAAGCCTACTGAACTAATAGGTTATTGTTAGTATCCCTGACAATAGATGGTGGATGATTTGGACACTACAATGAAATACATACTGCTAAAATCCTTGTTGGAATTCTGTTTAAATGTTCTTTTCCATTTTAGTGCACACAGTGTACCCATTGTCCTTTGTTCTATCATTCTTGAATTTAGCATTTAGATTTATTTACTATTCAAATAAAAATATTGCAGGAATATTGCAATTTTATATGTTCATAGGGCAATATCAATAAAATAACGGAAAGAGCTTGACATAATAAAATAATGACCTAAACTGGAGTAATTCATGTCTAAAGGAAATGTCCATGAATAAAAGAAATAATTTGTTGTGTTGCATTGTAATATTGTAATATATATATATATATATATATATATATATATATATATATATATATATATATATATATATATATATATATATATATATATATATATATGTATATATATATATACACACTGAGATATATATACAACTGAGATATATATACATATATATATATATATATATATATATATATATATATATATATATATATATATATATATATATATATATATATATATATATATATATATATATATATATATATATATATATATATATATATATATATATATATATATAGTGCACGTGTATCATGATTTTATTTGTAGTAGTGTTGGCAGTTTTCAATCAATCTGATGTGTTGTTGCACCGTGTGTACTTAGGAATGTCAGCTAACGTGTTTCAACATAAGAGCAGACTTCCCAGTGAGAATTTGCTAGTCGTTTCAGTCCACGGAGACTGCTGGCACCGGTTGCATACATGTTTGTTTCGTCCCATGTGAGCAAGAACACTTCATAGTTCACCGGTCACGACGACAAGCCGACCCCATTATGGGCCGAAACATCCGACACCCGAATTTACAGTGGGCCGAAATCACCAGCACAACCACAGAAATTCACAATACAATCGCTCCACCTTCATCGCATCACGCCATTGCGTTACCAAATTCAGCACATAATGGCGATGGTCCTTCTCCGAAGTTCTCGGCCATTATACACCAAGCACCCATCTATTCGGACTCCCCGAATGCGTCCAAGTGTCAAATTATCGTCATTTATCGCCCGGTCGCGTAACGAGAGCTCGCACCGTAAACATTTTACGACACGGCAATATGCAATTCAATAACTAACTGTTGTTGCACATACATAAATAAACATAAAATGATGTCAATACTGTTGCCGAAATAAAGCTGTTTCGAAACAAACAGCTTTGACTTTGTTTACCTGCTGTTCAGCCGGTCTAGTTCCTTTTCCAAATAGCGGACAGTAGACGCACTCTATTAGTTTCTCAATTTACACTAGAGGGCGCCAGGTTAACTGGGTAGGCCTCACCTCACCTTTCACCCATAAAAGAAATAGCCTCCCCTAGGAAACGAGAGCGCAACAGATCTGGTCACAATACTGCGCACTAATGTAGCTACCGTTTTCGTCAAATTATTCCTTGTAGTTCTTCACTCATAGTTATTCTTGATGGGTCGCGGAAGGCTGAAAAATTCAATACAATATTCATTCCAACACCAACTTAACTACTCTGGGAAGCATTCAGCCACGCTGCAATTACTGCACGAAGACTATTCGTTCACATACCCACCACTACCAGGTACTCATTTAAAGCTGAGTGAACTGAAGTAACATGGGGTAAATTAAATTGCCCAAGCAACGAGACGACAGCACGAGTGGGACACCAGTGGCAGCGATGGGACACCAGTGGTGGCATCATACGAACGAACAGTGGCAGCGATGGGACGCCAGTGGTGGCATCATACGAACGAACAGTGGCAGCGATGGGACACCAGTGGTGGCATCATACGAACGAACAGTGGCAGCGATGGGACGCCAGTGGTGGCATCATACGAAAGAACAGTGGCAGCGATGGGACACCAGTGGTGGCATTATACGAACGAACAGTGGCAGCGATGGGATGGAAGCCAGTGGTGGCATCATACGAACGACCAGTGGCAGCGATGGGACGCCAGTGGTGGCATTATACGAACGAACAGTGGCAGCGATGGGATGCCAGTGGTGGCATCATACGAACGAACAGTGGCAGCGATGGGACGCCAGTGGTGGCATCATACGAACGAACAGTGGCAGCGATGGGACACCAGTGGTGGCATCATACGAACGAACAGTGGCAGCGATGGGACGCCAGTGGTGGCATCATACGAACGAACAGTGGCAGCGACGGGACGCCAGTGGTGGCATCATACGAACGAACAGTGGCAGCGATGGGACGCCAGTGGTGGCATCATACGAACGAACGGTGGCAGCGATGGGACGCCATTGGTGGCATCATACGAACGAACAGTGGCAGCGATGGGACGCCAGTGGTGGCATCATACGAACGAACAGTGGCAGCGATGGGACGCCAGTGGTGGCATCATACGAACGAACAGTGGCAGCGATGGGATGCCAGTGGTGGCACCATACGAACGAACAGCTTTCGCGAAACATTATCAGTGTTGCTTGAAGATTCAACAGAAGTTAAAATGGTGCTGGCGTGAACAGGTCTGCCGGCGGCAAAGTATAAATACATCATATTGTACTTGTGTCCAGCTGGTGTTGTTTGCATGTCATTTTAGACAACATTACGGGATGATTTTATTCAACTAATTATACTGTCACACATCGATACATACTTCCAATGTGCATGCCCGTCCATATTTGTTCTTTTAACTGTACAATTTTTCAGAAATCATCTCATAAACCCCCGGCTGATTGTGTACGCGATAATCCCCTTTTCAAAACCACGAGGACGGGCATGAATGTGCAATTTAGTTTGTCCTATGATTTCATCGAAACTAAACAACACATTTTTACAAACGAACCAGTCGTAGTCGATACCGGATAGGTTCGACTGTTGCGACACGATTCAACAACGAAACGAGCGAAACAAATGACCGAGGAAGGACATTTAAGCCAGTCCGTGAAATCACAGTATGACAACTGACAATGACAAGATATTGGCGAGTATGAGACGACTGCGTGGATCGCTCAACTTGGAGTGAGACAGACGGGTCCAGACTATAGAACCTTTAAACATTGGATCAGATCGATTATGCTCAAGGCTGTCTCGTTTTTTTGTGCGTAGATGGACAGGATGATTAACACACTGGATCACCGGAAGTGTTTTGACATTTTTGCGAAAACTGTGTGAGGGGGAGGAAGCTAATCTCATTGCGGAGGCGTTTCTGTTAAAATGTTTTTCTGCAGAGTGAATGATACGAGAGGCGTTGTGTAATGAACACCGACAATTCGGGATGTTTGCTACACATACATCGATGTACACGCGACTATACGGGGTGGGCTGTAAACCCATTCCGCTGCTTCGTTTCCCCACTATTTACCACCTAGAAATGAGGTGGGGGAAGGGGGTTAACTTAGTCAGTCATTGGTTTACCAGGTTTAATTTACCTTTTTGTTACTTACCTTTTATGCCCCACATTCCCCTACAACAACGGACCCCACAAGTTGTGAGGTGCGCATATCTGAGCGTACAAATACCCACTCTTTGTGATTTCCACCATTTAGGAAGTGCCATAATCTCGAATCCACGTATTTGAATAACATCACGTTAATCTGCACGGGAATTCCATAAGCCTGAGACGAATGTGGCCAACGTATGTGTGGACTTTTAGAACGGCAACTTTGGGTAATAATTGGGCGTATTCGATTAGACATCCACGCGGTCAGCGTTAGTTTGTGTAGTTGCGTAGTACGAAAAAAACAATAGGAGCCAGTAAACCATATTGGGATGCTCCCAGTCGGATAGTTCTTTTAAACTTTGATATCACTCATTCAATGGTCTCTCTCGCTGATACTTAACGCTTGGTATTGAACATGCGTGCAATGAATGTCAGATACGAATAATCGGACTTTGATAAACAAAGTTATCAAGTATCGTACAGTGGAAAATAATTAATTTCGAGCCACCAGAGTAAGTAGTAAACGACCTCTCTTGCTCATATGATTAATTACTTTCACCCACGTGATATACCCGGATAGCATGACAACTGCCACAAAAACACGTAGCACGGTCAACGCTGAATGTGTCAAGTCTTCAACACGAGATACACATCACCACCGACGTTATCGGCTGTTAGCAATAGTTGTAAGACCGAATAGATTCACCAGATTGTGGCCGCTCTCGCTTTGTTTACCGATAAATTACGTCGAAAAGCGATCAACTCACTGGCTAGGCTGATTTAGCGCAAAATTTAACTTTTGTAGTGTCTACAACATGCTAGTTAGCTCATTTGTATACATTTGTTTGTAAATTTGGGTGAAATCATCGAATAAATATTACCTTATTTGTGACCGAGTCCTGTGAAAATTGCTGGCAATAATGGCGACGGACTAAATCAGTTGACGAGTGCTTAGGTTGTATCATTGATTCATGACAGATTATTATAATAGCTAAAAACAGAAAACACGCCAGTTTCACACAGACAAAAACAAACAAAATGTCTGGGAATCTAGTTAAAGAGAAAACTCACTTGTCAGAAACATTTACAGACCCTGCGTACTTGCCCTGATATATTTTTCTTCATGTACGTTTAATCGGCATTCGTGTAAATCACGAAGAAGTTGCCAAGCGGACGAGTAGAAACGGAGAGGACGCGATGGAACTAGACTATACAGTCGATGCTGCAGTGCCACAGCGAGTCGAGACATCACTGGCCGCAGTAGCCACAGCGAGTCGAGACATCACTGGCCGCAGTAGCCACAGCGAGTCGAGACATCACTGGCCGCAGTAGCCACAGCTAGTCGAGACATCACTGGCCGCAGTAGCCACAGCTAGTCGAGACATCACTGGCCGCAGTAGCCACAGCGAGTCGAGACATCACTGGCCGCAGTAGCCACAGCGAGTCGAGACATCACTGGCCGCAGTAGCCACAGCGAGTCGAGACATCACTGGCCGCAGTAGCCACAGCTAGTCGAGACATCACTGGCCGCAGTAGCCACAGCGAGTCGAGACATCACTGGCCGCAGTAGCCACAGTGCACAGCTTGAACGACAAGGCCAAGTTGTTTGTACTGACATTTATGAGTGTGGAAATGTAACGAGGGAAGTTGTTATGAAGTCATCAGGGTAGGTGAAGCCGTATGTGACTTGTGAAGCGAGAGACGAGAGCAAAATGAACTAAACTTAAAACGTTGTTTGGCTTCTGTGGGAGCTGCTCTTAATCTCTTCTGTGGGAGCTGCTCTTAATCTCTTCTGTGGGAGCTGCTCTTAATCTCTTCTGTGGGAGCTGCTCTTAATCTCTTCTGTGGGAGCTGCTCTTAATCTCTTCTGTGGGAGCTGCTCTTAATCGCTTCTGTGGGAGCTGCTCTTAATCGCTTCTGTGGGAGCTGCTCGTAATCTCTTCTGTGGGAGCTGCTCTTAATCTCTTCTGTGGGAGCTGCTCTTAATCGCTTCTGTGGGAGCTGCTCTTAATCGCTTCTGTGGGAGCTGCTCGTAATCTCTTCTGTGGGAGCTGCTCTTAATCTCTTCTGTGGGAGCTGCTCTTAATCGCTTATGTGGGAGCTGCTCTTAATCGCTTCTGTGGGAGCTGCTCTTAATCGCTTGGACATTTTCCGTTTTTTTTGGATAACTTGATAATTGACACATCGCTCTACGTTGACCATACTGCCGATGTAAGGAACAGCCTCTTAGACTGAACAGCTTTGAAATCCCCATTCTGTCCTGAATGGTGGCAGTGACGGTGGCGGTGGCGGTGGCGGTGGCGGTGGCGGTGGCGGCGGCGGCGGCGGCGGCGGCGGCTGTGGTGGTGGCGGTGGCGGTGGCGGTGGCGGTGGCGGTGGCGGTGGCGGTGGCGGTGGCGGTGGCGGTGGCGGTGGCGGTGGCGGTGGTGGTGGTGGTGGTGGTGGTGGTGGTGGTGTGGCGGTGGCGGTGGCGGTGGCGGTGGCGGTGGCGGTGGCGGTGGCGGTGGAGGTGGCTGTGGCTGTGGCTGTGGTGGTGGCGGTGGCGGAGGCGGTGGCGGAGGCGGAGGCGGTGGTGGTGGTGGTGGTGGTGGTGGTGGCGGTGGCGGTGGCGGTGGCGGAGGCGGTGGTGGTGGTGGTGGTGGCGGTGGTGGCGGTGGTGGTGGTGGCGGTGGCGGTGGCGGTGGCGGTGGCTGTGGCTGTGGTGGTGGCGGTGGCGGTGGCTGTGGTGGTGGCGGTGGCGGAGGCGGTGGTGGTAGTGGTGGTGGTGGTGATGGTGGTGGTGGTGATGGTGACGGTGGCGGTGGTGTTGACGGTGGTGGTGGAGGTAAGCTGTTCACCTTATAATAAGTTTCATAATTATACAAATCGTCCTTACCAATGTGGGACTATGCACAGCGGCCACGGGAAACTCAGACAAAGAGGCGAATGCATACAATCGGCTAATACAATTATAGTAGTGGTATAAATGTATTGGTTGCCGGCAATGACATGATAACAAATTTAAAATAAGGAAATCATAATATTTCAAACGCCCACCCTCTGTGGGCTTAGCTACGCCATTGTGGCAAAACGCCCAAATTGTGTATCTACACGGAATTAATTATAACTATTTTATGAATCAATTAGCTCAGAGTTGCACGACACAGTTCTATTCCCGGTATAGCTGCCGACACACAGTGTGTATTTATACACACATTCTGTTTAACAGAACCATTCGGTGTGGTAATATTTGTCACACTACGTGCTATGCCCCATCCCACTTTACACTACTGAGCGGCAGCATTTAATCATAATGTCAGACACATGTGTCACTGTCGCTAACAGGTATGTCGTTTCTGTTGGAATAAAACATTTTGAAGGGTTGTTAAAAAAATAAGTAACGCTAACGCCTCCACTTTAAAACTACGTAACACCAATGGCCACGCGTATCCCATCCCACGTCAAATTAATAAGTTCTGCAGCCATTTTACCGTGTACAATAGCTTCTATCCAGCGAAATAATGCAAATAAATTAAAACAATTGTCTTTTTTAACACTGCAATGAAGTGTTCCAAACATAAGGTTAAAAACAGTAAATAAATAGTATTCGTACCTAGGGATATGTTACGAATCGCTAAACTAAGCTAAACCACTCCTTCGTCATAGCGTTGAGTGACATACTCCATGACCTTATCCCGTCACCACTCCTTCGTCATAGCGTTGAGTGACATACTCCATGACCTTATCCCGTCAACTGTTACGTGATCGTCAAAAATCCGATTGGATAGCATGTTTCCTGTTTTTCTATCTCAGTGAGGTGCAGCAGTTCTTGAAAATCAAGGTTCACGAAGCGCCGTCTCTTCTAGTGCGGCCCGTCAGCGTGGACGCGGAGTGGACCTACTCAACGCACTAATTATGATGCAGCGCCTGGAAATAATTACACCTCACCCGTCCAGAGCTGATTGATCGAAGGCCTTCTTTCATCGAAACGTTGGTCTTTGGCTAAATTTGAGCAGCGTTCAGACTGACAGCTCATGCTTTGATGAAAGATTAATTTCTACAAGTTAGGATATTCCAGTTTGCGAGAGGTCGAACAGCACATTTCTGCGCTCATTTACGCTGCCTCACGCCGCTGTACTATAACCAATGACAGTGTCCACCGTTGTGACTTGTCCTGACATAGTGCAGTTCACACTCACACAGTCATCTTTGGAAGAGCCAATGAAACAGTTGCCGGCATGGCTCACCGGGACGCAGCCATCATTTAAAGGCGATACCTGGCTAAAAAAAACCCGGTTTCTAGCTGAAGATATTTTCACATTTGCACATTAATTACAACTGAGTGCGGTGACTTGCGCACCCTGTACGTGCCAGTAGTTCGACACTAATGTAACATGGTATAATATAAGAAAGTTAACATAATAGTGTACGTTAATCTGGAATACTGAGTCTACATAATTGTGTCACTTTGTTTAGTATTAAGGCGGTGGTGCTATTCTACGTAAACCCTTTATATAAACATCAATAAATATAAATTGTATTTGAGGTCACTCTTTCTGGGATGTGCAGGGTAAAATCGCGGTCAAAATAGGCCCCACGATCACTGTCGTAGCGATCCTGATATACACTGCAGTCAAACCAGCGACAGTAGTTTCTAAAGACGCGTTGTACATGCTAGCTAGGCGTGAATACAAACTGGCGATTTGCAAATTTGCGTTTTGGTACTTTTCTTAAACTATTTGGCGTGTCTTACGAACTCCGTATTTTCGTATATGGCCCAGCTATGTAAACATGAATGTGTGTGTGTGTGTGTGTGTGTGTGTGTGTGTGTGTGTGTGTGTGTGTGTGTGTGTGTGTATGTGTGTGTGTGTGTGTGTGTGTGTGTGTGTGTGCGTGCGTGCGTGCGTGCGTGCGTGCGTGCGTGCGTGTGTGTATATATATATATATATATATATATATATATATATATATATATATATATATATATATATATATATATATATATATATATATATATATATATATATATATATATATCATTAATCATTATATGAACGATTTTACTACTTGGTATGTGCATGTTAATTTTGAAGAACATTCCCGCATTGGAACCAAATTGGTGGCCGGCTAATACTCTTTGCGGGCCTCTTTGGTCGCAGTTGTTTTGCACTGCGTCGATAATGTATTTACGCCGCATACGTTGCTATGATGTACGAACATAATTATGGAGTTTGATAGTGTGAGTGTGTGTAATTAGACTTACTATTTCAATCACAAACTAGTGTCAATTTAATAATTAATAATTACAGTACATTAGGCGTGCATATAAAATGCATGACGCACTTAGTACTATAATTATGATGGTAGAGGTACGTTGCAGTCTGTCTACGTATTTAATTAAGATTTAGACTCCATAAATATAAATAATGATGTAGCTATTCATACTATCTCTGAAATTGGAATTTGCCGTTGAAACAAATGTTTATGCAAACGATTTTCCTTCACGGGTGCGTTCAAACAATAAACAGAACGCCAAACATTGGATTCTGCCAACACGCAGTTGAGTATGGGGGCTTTGTGTGGCAAAGTGAAGCGTACCGTGTACGGTCCTTCCTCAGTTGAGTATGGGGGCTTTGTGTGGCAAAGTGAAGCGTACCGTGTACGGTCCTTCCTCAGTTGAGTATGGGGGGCTTTGTGTGGCAAAGTGAAGCGTGCAGTATACGGTCCTTCCTCGGTTGAGTATGGGGGCTTTGTGTGGCAAAGTGAAGCGTGCAGTGGACGGTCCTTCCTCAGTTGAGTATGGGGGCTTTGTGTGGCAAAGTGAAGCGTGCAGTATACGGTCCTTCCTCGGTTGAGTATGGGGGCTTTGTGTGGCAAAGTGAAGCGTGACGTGTACGGTCCTTCCTCAGTTGAGTATGGGGGCTTTATGTGGCAAAGTGAAGCGTACCGTGTACGGTCCTTCCTCAGTTGAGTATGGGGGCTTTGTGTGGCAAAGTGAAGCGTACCGTGTACGGTCCTTCCTCAGTTGAGTATGGGGGCTTTTTGTGGCAAAGTGAAGCGTGACGTGTACGGTCCTTCCTCAGTTGAGTATGGGGGCTTTGTGTGGCAAAGTGAAGCGTGCAGTGGACGGTCCTTCCTCATTTGAATATGGGGGTTTTGTGTGGCAAAGTGAAGCGTGCAGTGGACGGTCCTTCCTCAGTTGAGTATGGGGGCTTTGTGTGGCAAAGTGAAGCGTGCAGTGTACGGTCCTTCCTCAGTTGTGTATGGGGGCTTTGTGTGGCAAAGTGAAGCGTGCAGTGTACGGTCCTTCCTCGGTTGAGTATGGGGGCTTTGTGTGGCAAAGTGAAGCGTGCAGTGTACGGGCCTTCCTCATTTGAGTATGGGGGCTTTGTGTGGCAAAGTGAAGCATGCAGTGGACGGTCCTTCCTCATTTGAATATGGGGGTTTTGTGTGGCAAAGTGAAGCGTGGAGTGTAGGGCTCTTCCTCAGTTCAATGTCTTCGCTTGTCAAGATTTAGATTTAGATTTCGTGAAAAATCAAACCTATATAGTATCCACTATAACATTCTAGCTCTTTTGTACAAATGTTTTGATGATGTATTCACGAACTCATCGGACATACTGTTAAATTATTGTTGAATGGATCTGGTCAACATTCGGCAAAAAAAAGCAAACGTTGTCCGGCTCTATGTACTAAGACATAAGACTGTCCATACTTTCTCAAATTGCTCGAACTAACGATCAAAGTAAATTCCTTCGATGCTTTTGACAAAGGTACGCAGCCATTTATTAAACCGACTACGCGTATTATTTAAACTATTCACACACTAAAAATTGGACATGAATTGAGCAGGTAGTTTTTGTTTTAGCACGACACTTGTCGTGCCGACTCTAAACTGCCCTAATCAAGAAACAAGCGGAATGGACGCGCGTTTCACGAACAAAATGGCGGCCCGACTTGGCTCGCTGCGTCTGACACTGTTAGATGAACTTCCAAAGGTGAAGTTGCATTCGTGACGTCGATTCGTTGTTCGATAATACTGCAGGGTAGTGTGTTCATTTGCTAATTACATCCAGGAGACCGTAAGCCAGGATTAATGCGAAGACGTTAAACTCCAGGTGAAAAGCGCGTAAATTGGTTACGCAGATGGTTAATCGATCAGGCGATTGTCATGTTGTGATCGTTAAGCAAACAGGGTGCATTTAAGCTATGTTCAAAAGGAGCTACGTGAGAATTAGGGTAAGAGCGTTCTTGATTTATTGGGTATCATTTTATTGAATATCATCTGGATATTGTCGTCAATGTCTGAACATGCATGCTACTGGTGTCCCAACGACGACTACGATTTCCATGAGTCACTGAGCTAGGATCTACATCGAATGACTTAAGAAGATGAAGAAAGGCATGTTACATGGAACGATGGTGTATACCTTTAATACCGGTACACCACCACCACCAACAACAACAACAACAACAACAACAACTCCTCATCATCACTAAATTTACGTTGTTTGATCCGTGAGTCCACTTTCACAACATGCCCTTTGAAAAAGTTATCTTTACTGAGATTGGAATCATTGCCTAACTTGTGAGTCATTGCCTGCCATGCATTTACAAATATATAACCTAATCCTTTGCATTTGCATACGACACCAAGACGTTTACAATTTGACGTGATCTTGGAATATGGCACTATTTGCCTTTATGTTTGCATTGGAACAAATGGAAACATTTGCATTTGTATTCAAATGCGTTGACATGAATTTTTTTTGACATTCCATGTTGCAGATGATAAGTGCATAAGGAAGCCACCCACTCGTCAACTGGTTGATCACGTGCTTCTTTCGACGTGTCAACTGGCGCCGTTGTTTAAAAAATAACTTGTTATTTTGAGATCGTAAGAGTAAGTAATATTATCTATATCATTTTATGTATATAATAAATTCACTAACGACGTTGCGTCGGAAATAGTCAGTGAGCCTAGTTTCCGATAAACATTCTGGAGATGCTGACAAGCGACAGAGAGATATAAAGGCTGGAAATAGAGTGAAGAAGAAAGCAGCTTAGAAATGACTGATCGACTGATGAAGCGTTGAACCAATTTACACATTGACAAACATGACAAATTGAGTTTGACATTTACAGCAGATCGCATCTTCACTCTATCGCAACACCTTTCGCTCGTTTAACGTCCGTTACTGCTATGCCTGGTGATAAGGTAATTGCAGACTATTGTACGACAAAAGCATCGGCCTGTGGATAAACACAACCGTGAATTGTATGAATGGTTTAGCGTAGACATTCTGGTGACAACTGTTATCAGTCATTGATTTTGAGTAGATGGTTTAGATTTATTGTCAACTTTAGTGACCATATATGTTTGGCGCCTGCAAAGTCGACCGTAGTTTCTAACTAAATCCGCCACGAAATATCACACGGGTGATTGACTTTTCTGTACTCTGACCATATAGCGGATTTTTTTTATATAACGCTGCATCCAAACCTTGGGGCATCTCACCTGTTCATTGGAACACCAACTCGACTTGGAAACATTCAGCCACGCCGTAATTACAGCACGAAGACTGCTCATTCATTTATGTCCATGGTTGTCTGGGTATTCATTGATACAGCTGAGTGAACTAAGACAACGTGGGGCGAACGAAATTGTCCAACCTTCGAAACAGCAGCAATGGGACGGAGAGCCGGTTTAACATTCAAATGATTACGTCACTGCGCTCCATTATGTGATCGGAATGGCCCGTAGGTCGTACGTGATCGGAATGGCCCGTAGGTAGTATGTGATCGGAATGGCCCGTAGGTAGTACGTCATCGAAATGGCCCGTAGGTAGTACGTCATCGGAATGGCCCGTAGGTAGTACGTCATCGGAATGTCCCGTAGGTAGTACGTGATCTGAATGGCCCGTAGGTAGTACGTGATCGGAATGGCCCGTAGGTAGTACGTGATCGGAATGGCCCGTAGGTAGTACGTGATCGGAATGGCCCGTAGGTAGTACGTCATCGGAATGGCCGTAGGTAGTACGTGATCGGAATGTCCCGTAGGTAGTACGTGATCGGAATGTCCCGTAGGTAGTACGTGATCGGAATGTCCCGTAGGTAGTACGTGATCGGAATGGCCCGTAGGTAGTACGCGATCGGAATGGCCCGTAGGTAGTACGCGATCGGAATGTCCCGTAGGTAGTACGTGATCGGAATGGCCCGTAGGTAGTACTTCATCGGAATGTCCCGTAGGTAGTACGTGATCGAAATGTCCCGTAGGTAGTACGTGATCGGATTGCCGTAGAGATACGTGCTCGGGAGCCGACTTGTTTCTTCTTGCGTCCAATTACATTACACTCGGCTCGACAGAATCCAATTCGGGCCAGAGCAGTTTTTTAAGCAGCTGATTCAGTTAAACGAATTTCATGAGTACAAATGAACTCAGAATGGTGTGTAAGTGAATGTAAGTGAATGTATGTGAATGTAAGTGAATGTAAGTGAATGTAAGTGAATGTAAGAGAATGTAAGTGAATGTAAGTGAATGTAAGAGAATGTAAGTGAATGTAAGATAATGTAAGTGAATGTAAGTGAATGTAAGTGACTGTAAGTGAATGTAAGTGAATGTAAGTGAATATAAGAGAATGTAAGTGAATGTAAGATAATGTAAGTGAATGTAAGTGACTGTAAGTGAATTTAAGTGACTGTAAGTGAATGTAAGTGAATGTAAGTGAGTGTAAGAGAATGTAGGTGATTGTAAGTGAATGTAAGTTAATGTACATCAACAACGTTTTATTTCGTCCTTACTGAATTACTGCATAATAATTACGAAATGACGTAAATTTGTATTCTCGAAAGAAAAAGTTTCGAACGAAACAGTTTCTTGAAATGGCGAAAGTCGCCACTTAGTCACGTAAAATTTCACTAGAGGGCTGATCAGCGACGCAACGACTACAGTCAATTATTTATCCGTTTATGTAATGTTTAACCCTTTTATCGATACAGTGGATCGTTTGTCGCATCGAAAACACTGATATAATTAGTTAAAAAGCTTGTATAGTTAAAACGTGCTATTTCGAGCAATAATGGAGACAATTTGTTCGCTTTATCGAATAATATGAGACACGATCATAAACGAGCATATTTGAAAGATGTGGTGTGGGACACGACCGGTCCTTGGTCACATAGAACAAATATAATGGGTTGGCCACTTAGTCGGGATGCAGCCAAATCAACCAGCTGCACGAGCATACAAGATGAACACACTGGATACTGAACAAGATGAACACACTGGACACATAACAAGATGAACACACTGGATACAGAACAAGATGAACACACTGGACACAGAACAAGATGAACACACTGGATACAGAACAAGATGAACACACTGGACACAGAACAAGATGAACACACTGGACACAGAACAAGATGAACACACTGGACACAGAACAAGATGAACACACTGGACACAGAACAAGATGAACACACTGGACACAGAACAAGATGAACACACTGGATACAGAACAAGATGAACACACTGGATACAGAACAAGATGAACACAATGGACACAGAACAAGATGAACACATTGGATACAGAACAAGATGAACACACTGGACACAGAACAAGATGAACACACTGGACACAGAACAAGATGAACATACTGGACACAGAACAAGATGAACATACTGGATACAGAACAAGATGAACACACTGGACACAGAGCAAGATGAACACACTGGACACAGAACAAGATGGACACACTGGACACAGAACAAGATGAACACACTGGATACAGAACAAGATGAACATACTGGACACAGAACAAGATGAACACAATGGACACAGAACAAGATGAACACACTGGATACAGAACAAGATGATCACACTGGACACAGAACAAGATGAACACACTGGACACAGAACAAGATGAACACACTGGACACAGAACAAGAGGTCGGCCGAGAAAGCAGTGAATCGACGGTGTTACGGAGACACTATGAAAACACAAGCTCTCACCCACCCAGGCCTCCCACCCTCCTAGGCCTCCCACCTGCCCAGGCCTCCCACCCACCCAGGCCTCCCACCCGCCCAGGCCTCCCACCCACCCAGGCCTCCCACCCGCCCAGGCCTCCCACCCACCCAGGCGTCCCACCTGCCCAGGCCTCCCACCCGCCAAGGCCTCCCACCCACCCAGGCCTCCCACCCGCCCTGGACTCCCACCCGCCCAGGCCTCCCACCCGCCCAGGCCTCCCACCTTGCTGTTGAACTAATGTTATACCCCCCCCGACGCTTCAAGGCAATAACAGAGGGATGAAGTAAAGCGTAGTAAAGTAAATACTATATTGGTCTGCAATATATCGCGATGTTGCCCGAGTGACCTTTACATTTGTATTCATTAAAGTGGGAGGACAACAACCGTAAAAGTTCTTTCCACTTGCGCTAACTCGCACATGTAGCATACATATAGAAACTATTAATTATACGAACTGCTATCTACAGATCGATTAGCGTAGATCACCGAGGCCGCGAAACGCGGAGAGGTGATCTACTCCGCCGTCAGAACGCGATTATCGCTGAACGGATAACGTCTCCGCTGCTTCTGCGGCAGTTCGTCACGCGTGGCTGACTTCGCTGCCCCCACTGTCACGTGACGACCACTTGACGACGGTGCTACAACCAATCGCTCGTCAGAAGCGTCACCTCTTCGTGTCCATGCCGTGGGTCATCCCGACGACCTGGAGCGGACAGTAACCGTCGCCTCACCTCTATTTATAGCAGTATCGTGGACGCAGATTGATCACTCCGCTCCGATACCTGACAGCGGCCTCCGTGCGAACTATTTGTGCTCAGCGAAGGGACTCTCGCCGTCACTCGGGCTCTCTGTGCTTGCTCAACCGCCATCTTTCCTGGACCGTTGGGGAGAACGCTGCTTTGTATCACAGGGTGTCCAGAGACAACGTCAAGAGTCCACGCCAGGAGTTGGTTGACGTGGTAACGAGAAGACCAGTGACGGTTTGTAGTAAATTTCACACCATGCACCATTTCGAGCATGCGAATTATTTTCGGGGAAGCTGTGTAGTTTAATATTAATCAATTAGTAAAGTGTTATTCACAAGTGTGATGGCGTCATCTATACAGAACAGTTCTTTTACGTTTGTTGTATTACATCATCTACTGATTTTGTCCTTTGCTAATCGTGTTCGTTGATGTTCAAATATGTAGTGTGTGAATAGTTCAAGTAATATGTAGTGTGTGAATAGTTCAAGTAATATGTAGTTTGTGAATAGTTCAAGTAATATATAGTGTGTGAATAGTTCAAGTAATATGTAGTGTGTGAATAGTTCAAGTAATATGTAGTTTGTGAATAGTTCAAGTAATATATAGTGTGTGAATAGTTCAAGTAATATGTAGTGTGTGAATAGTTCAAGTAATATGTAGTTTGTGAATAGTTCAAGTAATATATAGTGTGTGAATAGTTTAAGTAAAATGTGGTGTGTGAATAATTAACGTAATATGCACAGTCGGTTTAATAAAAGTGTGTGTAGTTTTGTTGAAATCGTCGAAAGAATTTACTTTTATATTAACATTGGGTAACTTGAAAAGTGTGAAAAGGGTTATGTTATAGTTTATAAATAAGAAGTTACTTTTGCCCCTTTTCGCACCGAACGCTGCAGGTGGATAAAATAATAAACAGTAATGTGGTGTTTTCGTGAAACCCAAGTCAAATGTTCTTGAGCGTGAATTAGTTGTAGAACTGGTTTCAAAGGGAAATCAATAGTGTATACTGTAGTCATTAGCAGTGCGAGCCTGATCTCTCCATCACTCTAATGGGTGATTGCTTTACTGGTCGAGTAGCCAGCCATCCAGATTTTGCATGCGCGCATCTTGACAAGTTAGAAGTGGGTCACTTCTGCAAGATTTGTACATCCAGAAATCATCCACTTCACTCTCACTCACTCACTCACTCACTCACTCACTCACTCACTCACTCACTCACTCACTCACTCACTCACTCACACACTCACTCACTCACTCACTCACTCACACACTCACTCATTCATTCTCGTCGCTTCCACTTGAACGTAAGACGCCAATACATCTCCTCCAGCCAGCGCGGTCTTGGGCGAACTAACTGAGTTCATTTCAGGTTTTCCCAGCCAGCTTCATTTCTTCTTCCACAGTTCTTCTCCAGGTGCCCAGTGGTCAGTCTCTTCTACAGGTGCGCAATGGTCTGTCTCTTCTCAAGGTGCCCAGTGGTCAGTCTCTTCTCCTTTTCCTGGAGGTGTCCATTCCAAAGCGGCATGTGAAAGTTTCTGTTGATGCGGTGAAGATGGCCAAGCCATCTCCACCTTCTTTGTATCACCTCATCGACTTGTTTTGACTCAATGTATGTAGGAATACTACTTTTTATGAACAACTTACCCTGTTTTAGTCACCTTGAACAATTTTGTCAAATCCAACAATGTCATCCACCTTTATCATTTACCTTTGTGTGATGACTGGATGAAAGACAATACTAGATGGAACAGTGACAGAGAAAGACACGGAGGCAATGCACGACAATGACGGGAAAAGGACGCCACAGTGACTGGTGAAATAGCTAAAGGAAGACATTGATTTGGCAACGAGATTTGGACAGCAACGTATTGAACAGGACCAATTGAAATGCGCCCAAAAGCGAGCATTTTACGCTAAGTTAGTCTACTAAAACGACAAGGCCAGAAAAAACGAGACGGTTCCAACTAGACTACTTGTCAAAGAAAACACACTCGGTAATTTAATATCATGAAATGTATTCGTTTGAACATAGCTTGTATTCACAGTGTTGTCGGCGAAAAAGTACTATTTGGAACTGCACACACACACGCACACGCACACGCACGCACACACACACACACGCATACGCACATATGTTTTCACATATAACAACCATACACACACACACACACACACACACACACACACACACACACACACACACACACACACACACACACACACACACACACACACACACACACACACACACACACACACACACACACACACACACACACACACACACACACACACACACACACACACACACACACACACACACACACACACACAAACAAACACACACACACACACACACACACACACACACACGCACACACGCACGCACGCACGCACACACACACACACACACACACACATATATATGTTTTCACATATAACAACCACAAAAACGGCTAACGACTGCAATTGTTCAAAAGTGTCTTATTCTTTCTGGCCTTGTGCACAAATAAACTGACGAAGAAGTCCGACGAAGCATTACGCGTTTCACAGAGACCCATGTTTTGCATTATTTTACGTAGTCTTCTGCGTGTACCGGTGTTGCTCTTGCATATCGTGCACTACTTCCTGTTGCAGGAACCGGAAATGACATCACCGTGGCGGAGCATGAGGGCGATACAGCACGTGGCGGCGGTTTTGGTGTGTCTGCTCGTGTGCACCTCCGCCTGCTTCCTCAGAAACTGCCCCGTCGGCGGGAAGAAACGATCACAGGTCGACACGTACACGTCCAGTACTACAAATCATCGGGAGGTACGTTAGCTGGACTATGTACAAGTACAACGGTGGCTTAAACATTCGTTTGCACTTGGACTTGGGCGTCACGCCCACTAATATTCAACATGTGCAAAGCGACGTATGGTTGGTCCTCTTTGGAACTCACTCCTTGTTAGTGTTATGTCAGTTGGAAACATAATAACATTTTGTCGTCACCTTAGTAATTGTCTTTTTAATCTTGCTTATCCTCCTTAGCTCCTTAGATACATACCGATTTAAGACCTGTGCACACGGACGATTTGTGCCTCAGTTAGTCGGCGATACCGTTTTTCACGATAATGCGCAGCTACATTATGTGTGCATTTATACAAGCGACGTATTTACGAGCGACATAGATCTTGATTCGCGCCACTCTCGATTTGAACTTTGGTGAGGTCACGACGCGTGCACCTGTTGTCCGTTGCTGATTGTCCACTACTTCGAAATCGTGACTAACTGTTGGTGAAATTGGGACTAGTCCCAATTAAACCGAAATAATAGTAGAAGCCACAAATTTACCTCGCTAATCGGTCTCGCGAAGGTGTTTACACGACATAATTTTGCACTGCAATATTGCACTACTATATGTCTGCCGACAAATCGGGCACACATTGCTCGTGAAAAACGACCATAATATTTGGTTTGGACGCTCATCTGATATTTGAAAGTCTTCGTATTGTATTACACTGTAGTGTGTTGTATTGTATACTGTCCCGTTACCTGCAGTGCCTCCGTTGCGGTCCCGGAGGAGCGGGTCAGTGCGTCGGCCCGCGGATCTGTTGCGGTTACGTCCTCGGCTGTCTCATAGACACGCCAGAGACAGTCACGTGTCAACGAGAGAACCTCATCCCGACGTCGTGTCGGGTCCAGGGACGCACGTGTGGACACACGGAAGAAGGCAACTGTGTCGCCCGCGGAATATGCTGCACGGAAGGTATGCAGATTTTATGTAGGGGAGAGCGGGGCAAATTGTAAAACGTTTTAACGATACAAATTATTTCGTTTGTTTCAGCATTATTATGCTCTATAGCTATTCCTTGAAGTTGCGAACGCATAGATACTTTAAACAAACAAACACTCAAACAAACAAACAAACAAACAAACAAACAAACAAGCACACACACACACACACACACACACACACACACACAAACGCACGCACGCACGCACACACACACACACACACACGCACAAACACACGCACTCGCACGCACGCACGCACACACGCACAAACACACGCACGCGCGCGCACGCACGCACGCACACACACACAGACACACACTCACGTTGAACTCGAGAGGACCGGGGCTTCGAGTTCACCCGATACCGTTTCGAAACATGGTAAATTTCGTTCACCCCTCATTGCCTCAGTTGATTCAGCTGTAAACGAGTACCTGGCTGTAGACAGTGGTGGATATAAATGAGTACCTGGCTGTAGACAGTTGTGGATATAAATGAGTACCTGGCGGTAGACAGTTGTGGATATAAATGAGTGCCTGGCTGTAGACAGTGGTGGATATAAATGAGTACCTGGCTGTAGACAGTTGTGGATATAAATGAGTGCCTGGCTGTAGACAGTTGTGGATATAAATGAGTGCCTGGCTGTAGACAGTTGTGGATATAAATGAGTACCTGGCTGTAGACAGTTGTGGATATAAATGAGTACCTGGCTGTAGACAGTTTTGGATATAAATGAGTGCCTGGCTGTAGACAGTTGTGGATATAAATGAGTGCCTGGCTGTAGACAGTTGTGGATATAAATGAGTGCCTGGCTGTAGACAGTTGTGGATATAAATGAGTGCCTGGCTGTAGACAGTTGTGGATATAAATGAGTACCTGGCTGTAGACAGTTGTGGATATAAATGAGTGCCTGGCTGTAGACAGTTGTGGATATAAATGAGTACCTGGCTGTAGACAGTTGTGGATATAAATGAGTACCTGGCTATAGACAGTTGTGGATATAAATGAGTACCTGGCTACAGACAGTTGTGGATATAAATGAGTACCTGGCTATAGACAGTTGTAGATATAAATGAGTACCTGGCTGTAGACAGTTGTAGATATAAACGAGTACCTGGCTGTAGACAGTTGTGGATATAAATGAGTACCTGGCTATAAACAGTTGTGGATAGAAATGAATGGGTAGTCTTCACATAGTAATTGTGGGATGGCTGAATGCCTCCCAAGGGAAGTCGAGCTGGTGTTGGAATGATCTGTCAGGGGTGAAGTGTAAAGGAACCTAGGTCTGTCAGGGGAAGTGTAAAGCGCTTTGAAGGGTCCCAATGATCAGATACAACGCTATATAAGAACTCACATTTACCTTTTAGGTGGATCATTACGCCTATATTCTAATATTACAACTAACAACAAAAACAACAACAACAAACACCTTTACTCTAACGTTTGCGCAACTACATTTAACATGATTTGTTATAGCATAGACATATTTATTTTGGAATTTTGTTAAAATCAGACAATCCTACTAATAGCACAAACACGTAACACATTTAATTCGACAGCATATCAGATTGTTTACGACAGTATTATATCTACACATCGCAGTTGTTTTGCAGATAATCAATCTACCGTCCGCATCGACAGTTATTTTACACGCCTTGTGGTGAATGTCACGGGTCACTTACACTGTTGGGAACGATTTGCTAATGGCGCCGTTCTGACGATTTCAGGTTTTTTTTCGAATCGATAGTTCGCAAAACCAACTTCAACTTGGTTCGCTGTTTACCGCTGTGTTTTTTTATTTTTTTTTATTTTCGTTTACTTGTTTAACGATCAGTTGCCATTCCTTCAACATGGAAACACACATTGTCTAGGACGTGTTATCGTAGACACCCGGATATAATTTCGTGAGATCATTAAGTTAGAATTTCGCAAAAGATGCAACAATTTCATAAATTGTTTATTTCTAGAAATAGTTAATTCAATACCTATTTTACAGCCGCTATGTGTCCTTAAAACGTGAATTTATAACATCAGTTGATCCAAAATATTAACGTTAACATTCCATGAATTAAAGTAACGTCATCAACACATTTGAACTTCCGCGTGTATAACATGGGAGTTTCTTTTTGTTTCGAAAAGTGTAGGCGTAATACGTGCTGATAGGAATAATATTCCAACTAGCACCGGTCTGTCCTAAACGACGCTTTAGAAAGTAACACTATTATAGGTAGTATGTCGGTGTTCTGAAGTAGCCTTTTGTATTGGAATTAATGTGACTATCGGTGCTGTGGAAACTGAAGATTGTTGTAGTGCATTGAACACTTTAGGTAGAGTAAATTCAATGCATATTGAACATTGTGTCTAGTAATTCCCCGTGCGTGCATACAACAAGTGTTAGGACAGTAATTAAGAAACGTTAAACATATCGATTGTTGGAGTGCGCAGGCGGTGTCGGTCAATGTACACTGTTGGTGCGCTCGTATCGTGGTATTTGTTTAATTATACCGACCTATATGCTCAGATGAAACCTGAGCGGTTCGTGTCAATGTTGTCGCGAAACCTTTGACATTTTAAATGTACAGAGTCTGATTATTATCTATCGTAAACACACGTTATATAGTTTAAACTGTATATATTCTAACATCTCGGCCACTTAAATGTACACCACAATATTGTTTTGTAGATTGAACGATTCGAGCTCAATCGCATGTTTCGATGAGGGGGGGGGCTGCCTAAGACTAACCAGGTCATGTCGTTCTTATTTCAGTTGTTTATTACTCCCAACTGTGCCTACTTTGTGGAAGTGTACTTTGTGGAAGTGTACTTTGTGGATGTGTACTTTGTGGAAATGTACTTTGTGGAAGTGTACTTTGTGGGAGTGTGCTTTGTGGAAGTGTGCTTTGTGGAAGTGTGCTTTGTGGAAGTGTGCTTTGTGGAAGTGTACTTTGTGGAAGTGTACTTTGTGGAAGTGTACTTTGTGGAAGTGTACTTTGTGGACGTGTTCTTTGTGGACGTGTACTTAGTGGACGTGTACTTAGTGGAAGTGTGCTTGTTTTGTTTGAATGTGCTTAATCAATTAGATTTTTTTGCTAGTCTCATTTCAAATTAATTTTGTGAAAAACCAAACCTACCTAGTATCCACTGCAACATGCTAGTTCGTTTGTGCAACTTTTGTATGTTTTTTGTTTGTGTGAAATCATCAGACAAACTATTAAATTAGTTAATGTTTGTTCAAAGATTAACTGAAGTGAAAATAGAATTGCTGAACAATCAGATTTTCTTTCATAGTGAAATTTCGTAACTTTGTCATGTGATCGGCGAGAGGATGGAAGTCACGCCCATGAACAGCATTGACCCACACGGTGTTTGCCATTTTGGATATCCACTGTTTTGATTCTTACCAGATCTAACTACTAAAGTAAATTTTTTCGATGAGTTGAACAAATATAGGCATTTTATCATTACATCGACTGCGGATGTTACAAAGAATTGCGATAGGCTAAATCGGTTGAGGAAGCAGTTTTAACTGCTTTTTTTTATATACTGATTGTAGGTTTCACAGGGGAAGAAATACCACGTGACAGTGATATTAGTAGAAATACCATGGCCACAATATTTCATTCGACTTCTACTCTTGCAGATCGCTGCTGGTTGGACGCAGGGTGCAAGCGACGGGCGGCCTTTGCTACTGGTCGTGATCGACACAACCTTGCCAATACCTTCGTCGGCTACATCGGACGGCTGCTGCACAGATAAGACCCCGATTATCGGTCGCTGAGCTTCCCGATTATCGCTCGGAGAACCCAGAAGCTACAGTACTGATTGTTGCTGCCGAAAACCCAACGATTGCCTTCATATCAACATATGTGTGTAGGTTACGACCTTTCATCAAAGACACATCATCTGAAATGGTTCTCTTGGTATCCCGCCGAATATTTTTTCTCTCACCGCATGTTTTGTTATAGACATCCAGAAATAAAATATAAACCTTCTTACAAAGAGCATCGTTTGTTAGAAGCTTAGTGGCAGGTTTCTTTCCACGTCTTCATTTTCAACTGTTCTAAATATTTTCCTTTATTTTCGTTAGTATCCCATCGATTACTAACATGTGTTCGCAGGACAGAACGCGGTGGGTGGCGCCTTCCAAGCCTCGCCCACACACGTGACACAACATAGGCCGAGTCATTCCCTGTATAAAAATATTAAAATATCTAAAAGTACAAAGTCTAATCTCTTGACCGCAAAACCAGATTATATAGAACAACGTGTGTATGTTCTAGCACCTTGATCGCCCCAAAATGTTTTTATTATCCATGATGTGTTTATATAATTTGACAGTTATCTGTTTTATTTGAAATTTCTACTCGAATATCATGTTTGCATTGCATGCTGGAAGGCAAGGCCAATATTCATGAACATATAACGGTTATTTGATATATAAAACATTGTAACTCAATAAACACTGTTGGACTGGCATGACGTTAGAATAGATTTAGTTTACACTATACAATATGACGTTACAATATATTTAGTTTACACTATACAACATGACGTTAGAATTGATTTAGTTTATACTATACAACATGATTTTACGATAAAAATAAGATTTTGTAACTTTAACAAAAGGAGTTCCTGCGACTTGTTGAAATGCACTAGACGTAACATAAGTAGGGTTAACAACTTGATGGAACCGTTGACAACCGAACTATGTTGGCAACCATTCATGGAACGTGTTCTCTATGTCAGAAAACAGCCGTGTTCGCGGGTAATGGTATTGTGTTTTGCCCCAAATGCACATGTCATATATGGTTGCAAGAACGTTCATGAATGCTTCTAGGGTAAGCGTCTTTGCAATCTCAGGTAGCGTAATTATGATGGCCAAAGGAAAATAAACAGTGGGTCGAGTACCCAATGCATTCTCTTTTGTCATTCACTATTATTTGATACATAGGTGTACCATTTAGTGGACAGCGTGGGGCTCTCACGCTGGACACATGATTTCAACACGTAATCGTTATCAGTTCACGTTAAAGGCCGGTTTACACGAGCAAATGTTTGCCAATTTGTTGGCCGACAATGTACTGCACGAATCCGTCGGACAATATCAGCGATACGCCGATTGGCGCTGATGGAACGATTGTGTCGGGGATAATTGGCATTGGTTCCAATATCGTTAACAACTGACCCCGATTTTGAAGAATTGGCCAATCAGCGCCTGACAGCAGGCGCACCGTCGTGACCTTTCATGAAAATTAAAATCGGAAGGGGTACGAGTCAAGGTCTAGGTCGCAGTGTCTAGACATGTTGCTCGTCTAAACGCAAACACAATTTCGTTGCACGTTGTCGCCCGACAATATGGGGCCAAAATCGCTCGTGTAAATCGCCCTTTTGTCTTTAAGTCATGTAGTTTATGGAGTTAATACCCATTCGGTGTATCCACATCTTCACCCGCCTTTACGAAATAAAGCGGACCTAAATACCGTATCTAATGGGCCTAAACGGATAGAGAAAGGATTTTCTTTCTATGTAGTAGTAACGTAGAGAACTGAGGAGACCACCGAAATGAAGATGCTTCACATATACTCAACATGTCACAAACAAAGACATGCTTCAAATAACAGAAAACACGAAACCCTGCTGATTTGTGTAAAGCGACAACGGCTACGATGGTACGAATATATATACACGATCGCCATATATATTGCTCGACAGGGAATTCCAAGAACAACGACCCTGTGTATGTCCGGAGATAGTGGAAAGACAACATCAAACAAACCTGTGAACTTGACCTCATTAAAAGCTCAGGCAAAGGCCCGTCAGTGAGGAACTTCGCTGATGGTTACTTAACGCTTAAAACGGTTTGGTCTGATCCTCGCTTATTTTGTATTTATTAATATAATGTTCTTTATACTATAATAAATATGTTCAATGTAAACAGCCCGCCAAAACACGTATAATAAGCCCGAAACGTTTGTTTGTGTTTTGCCGGAAACGGTCGAAATCGGTGGCCCCGCGAAATCCGGTGTTTACCGGCTACACAGGAGGCGGAGCTTAATCTTCCGAGTGCGTTAATGTATACAACACCAAATGATGCCAACAACTACGAAACAACTGTTACGACAGCTAGACGAAAGTGCATGGTATTACATATAAGGTAGTACTGATACATGTTAGCCGTATACACGAAGCAGTTAGTAGTAAGCTGATTACAGTAATCAATACCTTCGACGGACCTAGCACATCGGCTGCGTACCGGAAAATATGGCATTGGTGCACGGAGAATCGCAATATCAAGTGGCACGGTGTGCACTCCCAAATCAAGGCTTTGAAATTGGTTGAAAGACAAAGTGAAACAATTATCGATTGTACCTATTGTCGTGTTTAATGTTTAATATACCTTCGCATGGCGTGTGTCAACTGATGATATACGTTTTCGGCTGTTCATCTCCATGTTATTATTTTCGATTTTCATTACCTGTCGTTTGCAAATGACTTACGATTTAGGTCCGACGTATTTTAGCAGAGAACAATCTAAACCTCGTTAAACAGGGCACCACTGAACGCCATTCGCCGGATCACCCCGTTCCGTACCACCCCGTTCTGTACCAGGTGATGTGCTGGCTCAGTGAATTGTCAATTGACACGGAAGTTTCTTATAAGCGACAAGCGCTGACGTTTCAAAGCTCCGCCTCTTCAGCGACGTCTAGTTTTGTAAACATCGAAGTGTTGATTTCAAGATTGTTTCTACTTCGTTTAGGCTGTCAATATTATGTTAAAATATATAGTGTATACTATATAACTTGATTTTACGATAAAAACGAGCAGACCGTGTCGCTTTAAGTCACGGGAAGAAGAACCATTCAACCCAGAGCAGATTTCATCAGTTGTAGCTACTAATTCAACTTTCAATATACACCAATGAACAATCGACGCATTGACAGACATGTATTAAACGAACAGGACCAGTAGTATAACAACAAACTAAATCTTCATGCAACACCACTTTGTTCAGAATACAACATTTATTTTTCGTTTTGTTACATTTGTTACATCTCCCCAACATTAGGAGCAACATGTTCGCATTATTGGCCTTTCAAGGATAACTAAAGGATGATCTTAAAACATCGAAATTTGTATCATGGGGGGCAGTTGTTTCGTATATTTTCAAAAAACATTTTCCTATCGTAGTTAATGAGGGTGCTGACTTCGAATGCGCACATGCAGTGTCGTGTTACGGCGGCGGAAGTGCCGCCTTTTGAGATCGCCCCTTACCAACTACTGAGGATGTACCGTACACTGAGAAAAATCATATCGTTGATGTGGATGAACAAATTATTGGACAAATGTTCTAAATTCGTATCAAGTGCATCGCGCACCAAAACTTTTTCTAAATAAAAAATTAATTTGCTTCCATTTATTTAAATGAATTGTCTTCATACACATATGTTTACTTAATATAAAAAAAACGTACGGAGTCATTTACAGAGGTTAGGTGCACGTATTAATAATTTTATACACAAGATAAAAAACGTCATCCAAGAGACGACGTGTGAAATAACATTCATATAGCGTATTTACAAAGACATGTCACATAGATAGCGCCGCCGGGCAAATATGCTTAGAGGGAAAGCCGCGTTCATTTCATTATACCCTATTATGACTTGGCGTGAAATGACCATTGCAACAAATAGCAAGGCATTAAATGACCATTGTACCAAACAACAATGCATGCAGTGACCATCGTATCAAATGACAAAGCATGCAATAACCGTTGTACAAAATGTCGAGGCGTGAAATGATCATTGAACCAAATGGCAAGGCATTAAATGACCATTGAACCAAATGGCAAGGCATTAAATGACCATTGAACCAAATGGCAAGGCATTAAATGACCATTGAACCAAATGGCAACCAACACAATGACTTTATGCTAAACGATATCAGAGCCAAATAGCAATGAGAAATAGAGATAATTCATTCGTGATTGTTCTGCTATTGACCTCCGTAGAGAGTCAGCTACGGCATTACAGCCGTCCACACTGCATGATCGGCGCTTCTCACGCGCCCGACCGGGAAGTAGCTCCGGCCACCGCCCGGCCATCGCCCGGCCACTGTCCGGCCACTGCCCGGCCATCGGGGAGGAAACCATGACATTATTTAAGCTTGTTTTTTTTTGCAATTTCGCAAACAATGACTGTTTCATATTCATACACATGTCGCTGGATGTCTTGTTTGCAATAAAACATGGTTATATTTATAAACAATGCAACAATGCAGTGACAACATGCCGACATATATGCTGCAACACATGTTTGATCAAATTAGTGACGAATACTTCAATGAAGAATATAAACGTGAGTTCGTTTCCTTCAATGTGGCGATGTTCGTCAGTCCCATGTACATGTGTTGTTATTAAACATCACCGGGATAACAATCCCATACGATCGTGTGTCGTGGCACTGTCGGACTGTCATGGCGGCGTTGCCATAGTTACGTGACCGCTGTCGTCGGTGCCGTCTGGGATGGCCTTGAGAGTTGCCATGACAACGAAGCCTAGCAACGTGGTCGCTAGGCGCATCAGGTTGACGCCATTCGAGAACTCATCGTTCAGAATCTCAAAGAATGTCACGTATATGAAGATCCCGGCAGTGATCCCCTGTGGACGAATTACGACATGTGACAAAGTTAGAAGTGGGTCACTTCTGCAAGATTTGTACATCCAGAAATCATCCACTCCACTCACTCACTCACTCACTCACTCACTCACTCACTCACTCACTCACTCACTCACTCACTCACTCACTCACTCACTCACTCACTCATTCACTCACTCACTCACTCAATTCTGTAGAACGACTCCCCACTCACCTGTACTACCACTCCCCACCCACCTGTAACACCACTCCCCATCCACCTGTAGCACCACTCCCACCCACCTGTAACACCACTCCCTATCCACCTGTAGCACCACTCCCACCCACCTGTAACACCACTCCCCACCCACCTGTAGCACCACTCCCACCCACCTGTAACACCACTCCCCACCCACCTGTAGCACCACTCCCACCCACCTGTAACACCACTCCCCACCCACCTGTAGCACCACTCCCACCCACCTGTAACACCACTCCCCACCCACCTGTACTACCACTCCCACCCACCTGTAACACCACTCCCCACCCACCTGTAGCACCACTCCCACCCACCTGTAACACCACTCCCCACCCACATGTAGCACCACTCCCACCAACCTGCAGCACGCCGTTGGTGAGGTCCATGTTCGTACTGCGTCCCTGAGTCTCCATCAGTAGCGTGCCGATGGCGCCGCCTATCGGTGACATGACGGAGTAGACGAGGGCGATGCCGACGACAGTGCGGCGTGTCTGGGTCTTCAACAGCTGCATGCCCATGCCGAAGGCGATGACGACCTCGTGGGCGACGATGGCTATCGTCAGGCTCCACACGCCCTGCATGGTCGTGCGGAGCCCCACGGCCATCCCCTCAAACACCGAGTCGAGCGATAATGCAAGAACGAGGATGATGGAGCGGGTAGCGTGGTGGTGGCCGACATCAGACTCGTCCGCCGCATCTGTTTCTATGACTTCAGTTGTGCTGGCTTTAGACGTTTTGTCCATGTTGTTTGCTGGTGATGCGAAAGCCTGGTTGTCGAAGCCCGTGGTTTGTAGCAGGTCACCGTTCTTGTCTACGGCGACGATCGCAGAAGTGTCAGTAGACGGATTGTCTGCTGGGCTTTCCTCGTCTTGTACTGCGAACTCACTGGCCTTCTCGGCGTCGCGAGAATCTGTCCCTGTCGGTTCTACTCCCGTTGAATCTACCACTGTTTCTGTCTCAACGCTACCGGCTGCTTGTTTCTTGTCTGCGTTTTCAACGGCCGCGTCCATTTCGACGGTCACGTCGACCTTGTTGTCTCGTAATGGCCGTTTCTTGGCCTCATGTCGCCGCCGACTGATGGCTGTCACTGCCAGCTCAACGATGAGGATGAAGAAGAAGCCGGTGCCGATGATGAACTCGGGCAACGGGTAGGCGATGTTGTGTGGTCGCAGCAAGGTATCCTCTAGTAACGCTCTCACCTCGGGTGCCATGTCCAGGAGGTAAGTCGCCAAGAATATGCCGCCGCTGAAGCAGCTGATGCCTCCGAGGACCAGTCGACCCCGCTCCCCGCGCCGGGCGATGGCCCCGGCCACGCGGATCGGCAGCAGCATGGCGCCGAGAATGCATCCGAAGATTATAAACAACGAGACGATCTTCGCCTCGTAACGCTGCATGGCGACGAGCCTACTATGCTGCCGTGTCCAGTCTGGCTACCGTCCTCAGCAACGAGTGGTATGACGCTCCGTGCTGGTATTGTCCTATCGCTAGATATACGTGGCTTGAGTACACCTGCTTGTAATGCTGGACTTTACTCCTCGGAGTTATTGCTATGTTTAATCTGCATGCAGCCGGCCGACATATTGAACCCAATTGTGCACAGACATAGATATGATAAGAATATAATTAAAATAACAAGAATACTCTGATTAATAAGCACATAAATAAACAAAAATCACGGATGAAACGATCATCTCGTGTTAGTTGCGCGTGACTACCCCATTAACACTTGCCGTGGAGTGTTCGGACAATTAATCATGTTTTTTAACATAATCCAAATTAAAAGCATCGTTCCACCAACTCAATACAATCGTAAGTAGGTCAGTAAAAACAGGCGAATAGCATAGAAGTTAAGTTCATACAACTAAGATAATAATAATAATTAACGTATATGGCTCCTATATCCTCAGGAACATGAGCTCAGAGGCACAACAAAACAGAATCATTAAGCATAATCGTGAACAGGGACGCGCAAAAGTCATTATCAGAACGAGGGACAACCGAAGATTTATGGTATCAATGCAATTTGGAATAAATATGTCTTGAGGTTTTTTTCGAAAGATAGCTATAGTTTCAGATGTTTTCAAAGTGATGGGGAGTTCATTCCAGACCCTAGGCGCATCAACAGAGAAAGCATGTTTGCCCAAATTAAGTTTTGTTTTAAGCACAATAAGTTGAACTACAATAGGGCATACGCGCATTCTTGACAACATGTCAAGGTTGTGAAAGATTTATGCTCAAAATAAATCGCTCACGAACTATTTAATTGACTTCGCCACTTGCATAAGTTGTTGACAACTTGCATAAGTTGTTGACAATTTGTAAATAGCAGTAGGCGAACTTCAAGTAGGCGCAGCTGCCGTTATAAAACCGAATTCCTTTCTAGGTCACAGTGCATGAAATATGCCCTGGCCGTGGAAGTAGCAGGGTCCACGTTGTCTAAGAGTTCTCGTCACCAACACCAGCAATACTATCTGCAATGAAGTACGCAGATTTCAACTTCCAAAATAATGAATATTTCTTTAGTTTTATGTCAAACTAAGTTCAGTCCGTGCATATACTCCGTGCATTCACTTTTCATTATTTAGTTGTTGATAATTACAACAATTCATGATCGCGAACTGTCACATTGTACAGTCAGCCGTTGTACAGTCAGCCGATCTATTGTCAAGTTCCATTAATCCCTGCTACATTAGTGTAGAATTTGGGCTTTATGTCCTTTGGGGGCCATCATCCATAGCACCGCTGTCATAACAACTTGTTTATCGTGCCTTTTGTTCCCGTTTGGTTTTATATCGTTACCTAAAATTAGGATTGTTCTGGAATATTGACATAATAATAATAACCGTAGCAATAACAGTGACACGAACACTTCTATCGCATCTAAGTCCGCGGAGATCCAAGCTCAGAGGCCCACGTAACTGAATTTATTTAACGGTGACTTATTATCTTATGTACATGAGATGGAACAGTAGCGTGAACCGATCTACCTTGGTGCGCACAACACACTGGCGTGTCACGATGACCTGTTCTAGAGCCACGAGGAGTGTCAGATAAAACATATGCGTTGATAATGTAGCAATAATGAAGAAGACACTTTGGAACCGTTATCCTCCAAGGGGCGTGATGACGTCATTCAATGTCTCGTTTATCCTTCCAAGGTCGTGTACAGCAGGTCGGCACAACTATCATCGTGATTGGGACGGCTTTAGGAACAGTTACAAGTCGAGTCTGGTGATGACGTCATTCAATGTCTCGTTTATCCGAACATTTTGGTGCGGATTAACCAAACACCCTATTATCACCCATGTTATGACAAAAGGAAATATGCATGCCTTTTATATTGCTTTATTATTTTATTTATATCCAGTAAGCGACCATGAACAAAGAATAAACAACGTAGTTGTTATGTAAAGACATTCAACGAAACCGTTAAATATCTTACTTGGTTCTTCTGACTTTTGAAGTTTTGAGTGATATAAAACAAACAGGTCAAAAGTTAATCATATTACACTGTTATCCATTCATGGGTTCCAAAAACAGTGTGCGGAAACGGAAGCATGACAAAACGGATTAGCTAATAAATTTACGGTAAATCGAAATCGTTCTCATATTAAAGCATACGGATTACCGAAAAACCGGATTACCAAAAAAACTGGATTCTCGAAGAACGTATAAACGAGACATGACTCAACCTGTCAGGTAGTTATGATCCCAAAGCACCTACAGAGACGTATTGTTGTTGAATTGTTCCGGTGGTGGCGGCCTAACTGTTTGTAAGCGTGCGTCCAAGCCTCCGTATCTGTGAACATCTACTAACCATAATGGTATTTGATGTAATTCCAAAGACAACATAAAAGCATAGCCGTCCTTTTCGACGTTGCATCCAGGAAGTATTACTGGTCAACACACACGAAGGAATGACAGGGGGTGTTTGATTTTTTTTAAATATGAGAGGTTGTGTAATGCCTTAATGAATTGTGAATAAGTGTACACATTTACGATAACTTTGATAATTCCAATTTTGAATGTAATCTCCGTCTGAGCCACGCGCTATGGGCAAGTTTGGAATATGAGGCCCCACACCCTTGGGCTGACATTTTTAATGTATTTTTAAACGACGAAATTTTTTAAACCTAAACTATTTCGGGGGGATATTTCTAAGGGTTCCCAGCAAACACGTTTTTGTAAAATTATGATACGATTTATTTTGGCTAGAGCTAATGATGATGATGAAGATGGTGATGGTGATGGTGATGATGATGGTGATCGTGATGATGATGGTGATGGTGATGGTGATGATGATGATGATGATGGTGGTGATGGTGATGGTGATGATGATGGTGATGGTGATGATGATGGTGATGGTGATGGTGATGATGATGGTGATGGTGATGGTGATGATGATGGTGATGGTGATGGTGATGGTGATGGTGATGGTGATGATGATGATGATGGTGACTGTCCAACGCTTACGAAAAGCGATACTTGCGAGTTGCTTACGGCAGGGGTTCCCAAAGTTTTTTCCCTGAGGCCCACCCACGGGGCTGCTAAAGTCACTGAGTCCCAAAGTATTGCAAAAAATGATCGATACAATTGAAGATGTGCATTTAAAAAAATCAAAATATCTTAAAAATATAATGATGGCACGTAAGTATATTTTGCAGAATAAAATTCCATTGCATCAATGGATATGACGGAGCTTGTCAGTTGTGTCGCGAAAACGGAGCGAAGCGGCCATTTGGACGTGTGACTGAGACATGCTTTGGATGTCTGACATGCACTGTACATTTGTGCAAAGATAGATGCTTTGTGAAGTACCATGCATAGGATGGACATTTCCTTGTGTGGAACTAACAGTTGGTTATGTTATTGCAATAAAATATGACTGTCATGTCAATATTTGGTCAGCAAATTTATTTCCGAAGTTCCACACCTGAGAATGACAACATTATAATAAGCTTGTATACACCACAGTTACGCCTTTGCATAGATAATTCAATTTGCTTCATCTATAATATATAATACATAATAAATAAATAAATAAATAAACATATCTTACAAGAATAGCCTTTAATTTTCAGAATCTGTCTCCATTGACCGGGGAAAAGCAGCACACGCTTAATTCAATTTGAGTTGTCTAGTGGGTTAAAGGATTTTTACACACATTTAACGTGGACATTGCGTTGTCCCTTGGGACCACCTCAAACCATCCTACGGACCCATTGCGTCTCCCAGCAATGAGCAAAACTTCTCGTTGGAAATTTGGTCGGCGTTTCTCTGGATAGAGGTTATCTCGTTTTTATAGGCGTAACTCATCGAGTTTCTATGTAATTCGGAAGAAAAGTCACAGAACCACTAGTGACAGAGTCTTGCGTAGGACTGTCAGTAGAACGATGGGTCTCAAACTCTTCAGAAGCCCCACTGTCTTAACGGTTTTTTGAAGATGGGTTAAGACCTCTACCAAGCTCCAATGGTTCATGGTGATCGAATGCGGCGTATGTGGATCTCACAAGGGGGAGGACAGGGTGGGGGGGGGACATTGTTAGTCACCAATTAGTTTAACATGATATCATTTAGCGGCGCAATGAAAAAATACCCCTTGCCCCAATAGGCCACTGACTGAGTGCGACATTCTTCGAAAAATTTACCTTTCTTCTATTATTTGACGACTTCTCGCTAAGAAAAAAGATTGTATTTTAATGCTGACTAGCTAGACCTATATCTTTTGAATTTTAAATGCCGAGTTTTTGTTGTATGTCCTGTCTACTTGAGTAGGGTCCCGGGAGCTCGGGCCCTGCGGCATGTGTCCCAGTTGCCTCTGTTGGTAATCACCCACTTGACTTGTGTGGCCATCTGGCGAGTGCCAAGAGCAAACGAATTGCGCATTAATCTGACTTACGTTTGACAATAGAATATCCTGTTGCGGTTTTTATGTGAGGGTGCTAAATGTTTGGTGAATGAGGGAGATACGTAATGGTCCTCCTTTATAGTGATGCCGCCAATGTCGTCGTCTCCCTTAAACAACTCTCGCTCGCGTCGTGAATCCATGGGTCTTACCGCGAACCCGCATTTTGCTGTTACCGGCAGGTGACACCACTGATCCGATTGATTAATGTTGACGTTATTTTTCAGTTCAGTTGATTTTGTTTCGCTTGTTCAGTTGCTGCCGTTTGTTCTGTTGTTGCCGTTTGTTCCGTTGTTGCCGTTTGTTCCGTTGTTGCCGTTTGTTCAGTTGTTGCCGTTTGTTCTGTTGTTGCCGTTTGTTCTGTTGTTGCCGTTTGTTCTGTTGTTGCCGTTTGTTCAGTTGTTGCCGTTTGTTCTGTTGTTGCCGTTTGTTCTGTTGTTGCCGTTTGTTCTGTTGTTGCCGTTTGTTCTGTTGTTGCCGTTGACAGTCAGTAGATATCACCAGACGCGACATACACAGAGCAGGGGAAGATAAGACACACGTTTGTTTAGTCTCCTGTTTGTCAACATTATTGCGAACACGACATAAATATGCCAGCTTCCACTCAGATGGAACGTATGCATACAATAAAAAAGCATAGCACAATTTCATGTTGTAATACTAATAATAATAGATAATTAATAAACAAATACCTGCAAATACATAGAAATAACATGTTACTTGAGTATCGTACGTGTCAGACTCTGCTGACGACATGACTAGCAAGTGTCGTGTACAGGTAATATGCACATGACCACACATTGGAATATGCCCTACCATATACATGTGCACTTCCAAAGTACAACAACAACTAAAAGTGCAGAAAACAGCTAAAATGGTTGCTTGACAAAGCTATCTGACTTGGTCTCGACCAACTAAGAGATTATGTTTTTTATAATGATTTAACCAATAACATTTTTATTGACTATTGCTGCTATAGTGCTGAAATTATATATAAGTTATTTCATCGTAGTGTTTGCGTATTATAATAAATCATGTGTAAACTCTAATAATAATGCAACACGGTATGAATTTTTGTCCTACTATAATCGTTCTAAATACCTTAGGTACATACGTGACAGTTAAAGGAAGAGATGTCGCAGTCATGACTGTGTCCAATCTCGACAACCGAATACAGACGAATTGAATATTTTAGAACCCATACGGTTTTTCACTTGCTGTGCAGAAGGACGTTTTGAAGAACTATTCTGTTGTGACAGCATGGAAGAAACATTCTGTTGTGACAGTAACGAAGAAACAATCCGTTGTGACAGCATGGAAGAAACATTCTGTTGTGATATCATGGAAGAACATTAGTATTTTGTTCTTTAAAAAACAATTCAGAAACCCTAGAAGGACCCCTTATTCCCATTTTTAAATATCATAATGCCCCGCTTATATTTAGTACGTGGAAGTTTGCGTAAATATTACGAGTGTCTTAGGGCTTGGGGTTTATCCGCACGAAACAACAGACGAGACTTTCTCGATCTGACATATCTTGCCATAAATAATTCACTACACCAAAGCCGTCCAGTTGCCACTATGCACGAACCCTTGCGTCGGCGGCACCACGTCATCGTTCGACAGCCCCTTCAGCGTTGCCATTGCGACGAACCCCAGAACTGTCATGGCGAGACGTGTCGACGTGACTCCGTGCGAGAACTCGTCGTTTAGGATCTCGAAGAAGGTGACGTAGATGAAGATACCTGCCGTGATGCCTTGGAGCAGGCCGTTCGCTGTGTCCATGCCGGGGCTGCGTCCCTGGCTCTCCATGACGACGGCGCCCAGGGTGCCTCCTAGCGGCGTCATCAGTGCGTAGACGAGGCCGATGACGATGACTCGTCGACGTGGGTGGTGTTTAACGAGCTGCAGACCAAGGCCGAAGGAGATGACGATCTCGTGGGCGACGATAGCGACCATGAGACTCCACACCCCCGGAGTGGTCGTCTTCAGACCGACAGCCATACCCTCGAAGATAGAGTCGAGCGACAGCGCCATCAGTAGCACGATGGAGCGAGTAACGTGCTGTTGGGCCATATCCTCGTCCGACACCTCCTCCACGATCACGATCGGCTGCGTGTCTCTAACGTCACGCGAAGACGCCGCCACGACTGCACCGTTCTCCGTCGGCTTCGCGGCTACTTCCGGTTCCGTTTCGTCGCCGTCCATGATCACCAGCTGCAATGAAGGGTTGCGATTCATTGTCCCGTGATCGGCAATGGCGTCTTCGGCGGCGTTTCGCGAGTTTTCGTCGATCGTCGTCCTTTTGTCTTCTGTTTGCTGCATATTATCGTTCACCTCCGCGACGTCCACAGCCACGTTGATGAGCTCGATGGCAGTCTTCGCCATCTCGCTGCTTCCGTTAGTCTTCCCGGCATCCATCGGCTGCGTCTCGATACCATCATCGCTCGGTTTATGCGGCGGAGATTTCAAGCAGCTCTTTACCTTCATCACGATCAACTCCACGGCCACGATAAAGAAGAAACCGGCGCCGATCGTCAATTCCGGTACGGGATATCGGATCCCGTTCGGTATCATCAGCGAAGTCTCCAGCAGCGCTCTGATCTCGGGCGCCATGACGAGAAGATAGGCGGCCAGGAAGATGCCGCCGCTGAAGCAACTGATTAGGCTGAGAACGACCCGTCCGCGCGCCCCCTGGCGGGTGAAGAAGTCCGCCACCCAGATCGGCAGTAACGTTACGGTGAGGATGGATATATAGATGATGACGAGAGATATTGCCTTTGCAACCCACCTCTCCATGTTGCTGGCTGGCGTTCCGACTTCACGTTATAAACGTCTACTGTGTGCGTTGCCGGTTGCGAGTTCACAGTTTAAGCCTTTACTGTTCTTCTCCGCTGTTGGCTTTCCTCTCACTCGGATTCCGTATCGTGTTCCTCGACACGATGTCTTGAGCTGCCAAAGTGCCTGACGATGCCACTTTTTCTGTGTTCTGTGTTTCACTGTGTTAGGCTTCTTGTTGGTGTAGAAATAGTGTCATTGTCGCTGGACAGGTATTCATTCCTCCCTCGTACTGAACGTGACTGCGCGGAGTTGGTGCGGCGCAAACTTCGCTGTATATCTCTGGAATGTCGTAGAATGGCTGTGTCCGTCGTCATAGCGTATTGCCAAGAGCCCTTCGCTCGCACGACGTCCTCATAAGTGTCCTTACAACCAAGACAAACTAAAGGATTACTTGTCGTGCCATATTTACTCAGGTGACAGGGCAAATACGAGAGAAGAGTTACAAATTATAAGTCTAAATCCGTGTGCACACAAGAGTAGACCTCTCCACTTACTTGACGGGAACTACTCGAGATGCGATGCGTTGAAAGTCAGACTTTGACAATCCCACTTTGAGCACAGTCGATGAGCCCATGTATTTGACAAGTGTTTGTCATTGCCATAGAAGGACGGGCAAACGTCCCTGAAATTAAATATAGGGGCTTACTGACAGTGTAAACATGAACGTCACACATGGGCATCACGTAGCCAACAGTAACCAGAAAGAATATACGCTCGTGTCAGGCACGCACGTTCTCACTTTCTATATTTACGGTGTCGCTGTAGACAAACATACGTCGTAACAAATCAGCAGCAACAGGCGCCTGGAAACAAGAAACACTAAACGGACACCGTCGCTATCAATGACCTTTAAAGCTATAGTACATCGGCAATATGGGGAGCGGATGCGCTCAGGGTGGAGAGTAAAAGGAGACAAGGAAGACCAAGATTGAGATGGGAGGACTGCGTGAAGAGAGATTTGTGGGAAGTGAAAGAGGAGTGGAGAACAAAAGAGATGGACTTTGGTCACTTTGGACCAGGGCAATTTGTTTGTTTTAAACGGCTGCTCACGGTATCCGCGACACTGTTACGCTGAGCGCACTCTGTGTATATGTTATGTGTGATTCTATAGTGAAATATTAGTTCATAAATTTGTAAAATGTCTGATGCGTTCAAGACAATTTGTATTTGCATTTTTAATGTATTAACATCATAATGTATAACGGCGGTCGGTGGACTCGATCCCCGACCCTCTACCACCAAGCTCTACCCCAAGCTCTACTCCATACTCTAACCCAACCTCTACCCCAAGCTCTACCACCAAGCTCTACCCCAAGCTCTACCCCAAGCTCTACCCCAAGCTCTACTCCAAGCTCTACTCCAAGCTCTACCCCAAGCTCTATCACCAAGCTCTACTCCAAGCTCTACCTCAAGCTCTACCCTAAGCTCTACCGCCAAGCTCTACCCCAAGCTCTACCCCAAGCTCTACTCCAAGCTCTACCCCAAGCTCTACCCCAAGCTCTACCCCAAGCTCTATCACCAAGCTCTACCCCAAGTTCTACCCTAAGCTCTACCGCCAAGCTCTACACCAAGCTCTACCACCACGTGCCCTACATTTCCCTGGCATGTTACACGTGGAAAAACGTTTCGAAAAGCTTATTTACTTACTTACATTCCATCACGTGATCAAAAAGCTTTACTCCGTACCTGAGTTTCTGATTAGAAATACCGAAAACAGGTGGTTATCCTACGTCTACCATCATGAACGTGTGCACAGCTCTCTGTGAACTGCCCACGATGAAGGTGGTATAGACATGACGAATTACCAGATTCGGATTGCGATAATAACCTGGTGATTGTGAATCTGGTTATTTTGGTGAATTGTCTATTCACTGCAAGGAGCTGTGGATGACACCACCTACAGAATGTACCGTGCACATCATTCTACATCGATAAACACACCTGACTGCTCGTCATGCATGTACCGTGCACATCATTCTACATCGATAAACACACCTGACTGCTCGTCATGCATGTACCGTGCACATCATTCTACATCGGTAAACACACCTGACTGCTCGTCATGCATGTACCGTGCACATCATTCTACATCGGTAAACACACCTGACTGCTCGTCATGCATGTACCGTGCACATCATTCTACATCGGTAAACACACCTGACTGCTCGTCATGCATGTGTCAGATGAACTGAATAGTGATATTACAAGCGGGTTAATTATAATGAATATTAATGATCATTTAACTGAATTTGTGTCTATATTCATTCAGATATAAATACTTTTTTAAAAAATGGTGTAATGTAACTGCCCCCCCCCATCCCCACCCCTTCACAGAATCACCATTATTGATAGTGGGCTTTTGTGTCTGCGAAACCCGCTAGATGGAGGTACTGTTTGAAGTCGCCTAGAGTCTCCAGTGGGGGGAGTCGATGAAAAACTGATCCAGTCTGATGGCATAATCCTTTTTGGACGGTGATTGCCAAATAAACACAGGGAAACGTAGCAATGTCAACGAGGTCGCTAAGTTAACAAACTACGTTTGAAAACGGTGTCATTGACAAGAAGATATCCAGCCAAAGCTCTTATTTGGTAAACTTACATAAAAGGCCAGAAAGACATGTTATGTGTAATGTAATTTATTAAAATTACGGGGTTTACATAATTACGTGTTGTTACACAATTCCACGGTGTTAACACTTACATGTTGTTAGAATATGACATGTTGTTACAGAATTACATAGTGCTACACAACGGCAGTTTCTTTCAGAGAGTTGCACAATAACATTTTGTTACACAATTACGGGTTGCTACCGCATTACATGGTGCTACAACATAACATGTTACAGTGTTACAGGTTGTGTAGTTGCGACAATCACCATCTTAGTACACCCGCCGTCTGTGGACGCTTCTGTGGCTGGTAGTGCACAACACGTTATTGGGGCCGGGTTTACCTCTGTCTGGGATCGTTGGCTTAACCTGGTATCAGTGAAACAGAGAGGCGACACGTGTGTAATGTAGCAGAAATACTACGTGTTTTAAGACAGCTTTCGTTGTCTGTAGCAACTACAGTCTTTGCTAGGTACGTTTCACAACAATACAAGCGTCGCCACATATGGTGTCACGGCGCCTGATTGTTTTAGTTAAAATTCGCACACAGCCTAACCACTGAGTAAGATCAAGTTGAACACGTTCAGACAGAACTGAAGACGTTCTGATAAATCGGTGGTACCGGCTCTACAGCGGTGCCCGTCACATTCGAATGCTCAACGCGCTCAGTTGTTGTCTGCAAGAAAATAACAATGAGTTTTGTATAGGGAGGCGCGGTATTGTAGTGTTTAGCCAACATACATATATACATGCATGCATGCATGCATGCATAGATGCATGCATACATACGTGCGTGCATACATACATACATACATACATACATACATGCATGCGTGCACGTACGTACGTACGTACGTACGTACATACATACATACATACATGCTTACATACATACATACATACATGCATACATACATACATACGTACGTACGTACGTACGTACGTACGTACGTGCTTGCGTGCGTGCATGCATGCATACATACATACATACATACATACATACATACATACATACATACATACATACATACATACTAGTCAGATAATGGAACGTTGCCGAGTGTTGGAATCAACAGGTAAACTGGGTATACCGATCTATTTGCTTTAATAAATACATGGAATGCGCTTCTGTTAAGACAAGTGGACACTACTGCCCATGGCGTGCTGTCGACGTCACTGTCTGGCGTGGTACATACGTAGGCGGGATTCGTCATGTCCATCTCTACGTTCTCGTAGTTGGCCCTTGACGCAGGTTGTCCGTGTCTTTGTTTTGCAGAACCGGTTTCTGTGAAAGATCAAGAGACGAAATGAAACACCCACACACTTCCTGTTGTACGTAGACAATATACGGATGATGTCGTCGTTAGCTGTTTGATTCAAATTCAGTGCTTTCCCTACCTATGATGTTGTAATGTTGTGTAGCGATGACGTAAACTATGGTAGTGTAAATATGCGACTATGTTCACGACGTTGCACTAATAGTCGAATTACACATTGGATACGATTTAAATTATAATCGACACAGGTGAACTCAAATCAGACATCCACATGTCATCAATATGAACAAAACTATATGCATCATTATAGAAATAATAAACACGTATATTCAGTAAGCGGGGGATACCAACGACAGTACAAAGATACATAACAAAGGCTATTCCGAAAAAGCTATACAATAGTAAATGATATGGTAGGGAATTATTCTGTATTAGTCACATTATTTTTTCTAATGGACAATCACTGAGGAACAAACATATATAAACAGTTATTTTTGTCTGCAAAATGATCTCTATTGCGGGGGTGATAAACATGTATATTCAGTAACCGGGGTGCCCAACGACTTGTTGGTAATCCGTTTGGTCCATCATTTTGTGAAATTAAATTTGAAAACTGAGGTAGTTTCGGGGGCATAAGTAAACTTCCTAAATACGACTCTTGTTATGCGCATCGCGTTACCAAAACGTAAGAAAGACACTATTAAATGTGTTGAAGCAAATGTTGGTAAATAATAATAACTAACATTTTAAATGTGTGTGACCCACCTCTTCGATTTAAAGTATTACCAGAAACATTTTCGTAGTCACGATCATATTGTGAAGTTGATGCGTCATCAGACATCTGGGCTTGGGTGTGCTCAGTTTCATTGCCACTAATGACATAAACAATAGACCAAACAACGATTTAGAAGGAAACGATTGTCCATCTGGTTGAAATATAAAACACACCTTTATGTTAGACAATTAATTACCCTATACAACCATTCTTTGCAGTAAGTCATCTAGAGGCAAGTGTGCATCGCTAACTGACTTTTAAAGTGTGATATTAAAATATTATTATGTACAGTGCTTTAAACATACATACACGATACATGAAATCCGGAGAGTGATCATTGCATTTATATCACATGTTGTATACCCAATTCCCGTTACAGTGCTGCGAAATAATTAAGGCATTATATTCAATCTGTTTACTTACCTGGTTTTAGCAGCGGAATCTGAAATAGATATAAAACTATTTTTCGAAGTATAATGCAAACAAAATGTGATATTCATATTGTTTCACAGTTATTACGCATAGCACTTGGTAACTATCGAAAATATATCGTATAAATCACTTCACTACAAAATGTGTAAAGTTAAAGGTTAAAGGTGTCTTGTATTTTCACTGCAACTTTGTGAAATACGGCAAATGTTATCCGTAAGCGGCTGTGCCCTGCCATACTAGAATACCTACTGACGAACAGGTGGGGACGTGTTATATATTAGTCACGCTGATTTTACTTGAAAACAAATATGCGAGAGTGTGGGTGTGTGTGTGCGTGCGTGCGTGCGTGCGTGCGTGCGTGCGTGCGTGCGTGCGTGCGTGCGTGCGTGATTACCATTGTGTGTTGACTCCCGTATACGATGTCCCCAAACATAGCCAAAGACGAGCCCGATGATTAACCCAAACACGAGCATCACGACGCCAGTGATGACGAGTGAGTTGCCCGTGCAGATACAGCCATCTTCAGACGCTATAACATAGCAAAATGAGATTCTTTCAAAACGTTACTATGATTTGTTGGGTTTTTAGCACCGTGAACATAATCTAAGCGACCAGACCAGTTTACACGAGCGATTGTTTTCCAATTTGTCGGCCGTGCGAGACAGATTAAAGAGGCTCATTTTTGGTACGATCTTGTCGGAGAGAATTGGGACTGGTTCCAATCTCGCCGACAATTGGTCGCCATTTTGAAGCAGTGGCCAATCAACGACTGACGGCAGGTGATTTGTCATCAAAGTGCATAGCAGGAATGGCTGAAGTCAAACTATAGACATGTCGTTCGTCGAAAGTTGTAGACGCACACTAAATGCATTAGTGCGTTATCGTGCAACTCAGTGTCGTTCGACAAACGGGGCAAAAGTCGCTCGTGTAAACTGGCCTTAAGACTGAGCCATGTTGTTATTGACAGGGAAGGTTCTAAGTCATGAAAGTGTATGAGTATCAAATGTTGTTCATGGATACTCATCTATAGAATTACCTGAAAGGTGGGAAAGCGAGATTCTTAATTGTCATATTGGAAACGCATGCACAATTTCAAATGTGGGGTATTCATTGACAAAAATAATAAAACATCACTATAACATGACATGTTACTGAGGCTTGCCTAAGTCTTTTTCTGCTGTCATGACTGTCTCGTTTCTTTCGTACAATATCATCAACTTTGAGCGTACGATATAAAAACTGCACTTGCAGTGAACAGATCTTGTTGCTGGCTAACAACCATAAGTCATATATTACGTGACGACCCAGGCACAAAATGCCAACAGACAAAATGGTCGGCGAGGAGTACACTGACGATACATGTTATTGTTTCGTTCGTAATGTGTACCGGCGTGGAAGTTTGCATGCAACGCATTAACAACACTAGACAGCCCCGTGGATCTCACATGGCAACGCATTGACAACACTAGACAGCCCCGTGGATCTCACATGGCAACGCATTGACAACACTAGACAGCCCCGTGGATCTCACATGGCAACGCATTGACAACACTAGACAACCCCGTGGATCTCACATGGCAAACGTAGCAGGAACACACGATTATTTAGTACAAGGACTGATACGATCACGAATCAGTCGAGCGTGACATACCACAGGTACAGCGACGGGTCACGAACACACCGACAAAGCTGGAGTAGGTGTCGCAGTTACTCTGTGTCAATTAGCGTTGTAGGCAAAATACAAGATATATATATATATATATATATATATATATATATATATATATATATATATATATATATATATATATATATATATATATATATCTTGTATTTTGCCTACACGTGGAAGTGCAGATAGCAACTGTTTGGTGCATCAACAAGTTTGTTAATAGTGTGCAGTGATTGGCACACACGACGGGACTTGTCAATGGCAGGCATGACATACTTATTTGCAGACTTGTGTGACGACAGTCTCAGACGTGTTTATTTAGACAGAGTAGCTACGCAAATAAATATAGTACATTAATGAGGTCTTTGTGAAAAAATCATTGCAAGAGGTTGCTGATTTAAAAACGAATTAACCAAGTTAAAAACAAACGATTATCTGTTTACGAGGACAGGACGAAACAACAGCGCCGTCCACCACTGTTGTCCGACATCACTGCACCATCTAACCAGGAAGTTCCAACATATGCGTCACTTGCACATTTTATTATGTTGTTATTACTCGCAGCTGATGGTTAAATATAAAACAGTACTTATAAATGACTTCGTTGGATTCATTCTGTCTCGCAAGACAATGGTCTGCCCCACTGGAGTGTCTTCTCCAGGGCCCAAACGTGGCTGAAGTGTGAGGAGATATTGGGTTGACCAGTCATCAGAATCCCACTCTCTGTCTGGTGGAGTCCAAAGAAATTCAGAGCAGTACGTTTGGCACCAGCTCTGCTGCAGGAGCTGCTGGAAGGTTGACAAGGTTGACATCAGACCGCCTTCGATGCTCCACTCCGAGTATCGGTTATGGTACTCCCTTATATCACTTGCCTACCAGGGCTAAATGAGCGTGATATGCCCAGTACTATTTGCCCGTAGTTGGTTATTGGAACAGTGAGCATCGGACCGTGTCCACACACTGGTGGCCCCTGCACACCTGGGGTCAAATCTAAAACCTTAGAACATTAATCTGGGATTACTTACTGATTACTATAAATGATATGCAGCGTCACATGTCCACTTACCTGAAACCCGTATGTGGAATAAACAGATAATAAGATATGTTAAATAAACATTACATAAAACAGCCATTTCAACCGTTTACAGCAGTTTGCGAATGAGCGTTCGTCGACACTTCCGTAATGAGCCTTCCGTTCTGTCGCTCGTGGCGCCACTGGTCAGCTTGTCCTCCATATGTGCTGGTGCACGGCTATTTCCGTCGTTTAACGGTTGAATGGCTGCGAAAAGCGCTATGAACAGAGTATGACCTGTGTAATGTTATGCCGTCGAAAACGCCGCCATTCACGTTCTATCAGAGCGACTAACATGTTTTAGCATGTGACTATTTTGGAAACGATCGAATTAAGACGTACTTAGATATGATGCGCTCTGGTTAATTAGTCCGAACTAACCAGGCATCTTTCACACAGGTGGTGAAGTAGATAGGAAGCGCACATAAAACATAGAGGGAAGACAACTTATTAGATTACACAAATTTATTATATTTTAGATGGAACATTGCAACTGAGATCAAGATAGGCCGTAGTCGTCCGTAGGTCGTTGTTCATTAATTTCAGAGTTTCCTGACTGATTAACCTTTTCAGTTTTCATTTGTGTATTATATTAAATATATTATTCGGATAATTTTTCGGGTGCTACTAACTCTAAAAATGACATGTGCATAAATGAGATTACAAGTTATTCCAGATTACTGGTTTCTGACAGTCTTCACCCGCGCTAGGTAAGCCGTTTTGGCGGAGAACTATCATGCAGGCAGCTACACATGTGGCGTTTATCTTCATATTTCTTTTTATTAACTTTAGCATCAGTTTACCCAAACCCCGCATGGTGTCGCTACCATGCCCCACATCCAAGTAGTGGGGTTGACCCGTTCCCAATGTTGAGACTGTGTCATCCATTACAACTGGTACATATGTCTGGCGGGAGGAGGGGGACACAATACTAGTTTTCCCATTCGCGACAATGTTTACGTTTTTCATACGTTAAATTCTGCAATCCTCCTCATCGTATTGCCATAATTACCCTTCATTTTCATCATCTTCCTCCTCGTCGTCATTCTCATCATGCTCCTCATCCTAATAATCTCGTCATAATTATCATCCTCGCTATCCTCATCCTCCTCATCATCACCATGTTTATTCTCATCATTATCCTCATCATTTTAATCCTCTTCATCTTGTCATAATTATCCTCATCATCGTGTCGCTGTGTCTCCTAATACAACTGGTCATTAGGTGTTGCTGTGTCTCCTAATGCAGCTGGTCATTATGTGTCGCTGTGTCTCCTAATGCAACTGGTCATTAGGTGTCGCTGTGTCTCCTAATACAGCTGGTCATTATGTGTCGCTATGTCTCCTAATGCAGCTTATCATTATGTGTCGCTGCGTCTCCTAATACAGCTGGTCATTATGTGTCGCTATGTCTCCTAATGCAGCTTGTCATTATGTGTCGCTGTGTCTCCTAATGCAGCTGGTCATTATGTGTCGCTGTGTCTCCTAATACAGCTGGTCATTATGTGTCGCTATGTCTCCTAATGCAGCTTGTCATTATGTGTCGCTGTGTCTCCTAATGCAGCTGGTCATTATGTGTCGCTATGTCTCCTAATGCAGCTGGTCATTATGTGTCGCTGTGTCTCCTAATACAGCTGGTCATTAGGTGTCGCTGTGTCTCTTAATGCAGCTGGTCATTATGTTTCGCTATGTCTCCTAATGCAGCTTGTCATTATGTGTCGCTGTGTCTCCTAATACAGCTGGTCATTAGGTGTCGCTGTGTCTCCTAATGCAGCTGGTCATTAGGTGTCGCTGTGTCTCCTAATACAGCTGGTCATTATGTGTCGCTATGTCTCCTAATGCAGCTTGTCATTATGTGTCGCTGTGTCTCCTAATGCAGCTGGTCATTAGGTGTTGCTGTGTCTCCTAATGCAGCTGGTCATTAGGTGTCGCTGTGTCTCCTAATGCAGCTGGTCATTAGGTGTCGCTGTGTCTCTTAATGCAGCTGGTCATTATGTTTCGCTATGTCTCCTAATGCAGCTTGTCATTATGTGTCGCTGTGTCTCCTAATACAGCTGGTCATTAGGTGTCGCTGTGTCTCCTAATGCAGCTGGTCATTAGGTGTCGCTGTGTCTCCTAATGCAGCTGGTCATTATGTGTCGCTGTGTCTCCTAATACAGCTGGTCATTATGTGTCGCTATGTCTCCTAATGCAGCTTGTCATTATGTGTCGCTGTGTCTCCTAATGCAGCTGGTCATTATGTGTCGCTGTGTCTCCTAATACAGCTGGTCATTAGGTGTCGCTGTGTCTCTTAATGCAGCTGGTCATTATGTTTCGCTATGTCTCCTAATGCAGCTTGTCATTATGTGTCGCTGTGTCTCCTAATACAGCTGGTCATTAGGTGTCGCTGTGTCTCCTAATGCAGCTGGTCATTAGGTGTCGCTGTGTCTCCTAATACAGCTGGTCATTATGTGTCGCTATGTCTCCTAATGCAGCTTGTCATTATGTGTCGCTGTGTCTCCTAATGCAGCTGGTCATTAGGTGTAGCTGTGTCTCCTAATGCAGCTGGTCATTAGGTGTCGCTGTGTCTCCTAATGCAGCTGGTCATTAGGTGTCGCTGTGTCTCTTAATGCAGCTGGTCATTATGTTTCGCTATGTCTCCTAATGCAGCTTGTCATTATGTGTCGCTGTGTCTCCTAATACAGCTGGTCATTAGGTGTCGCTGTGTCTCCTAATGCAGCTGGTCATTAGGTGTCGCTGTGTCTCCTAATGCAGCTGGTCATTAGGTGTCGCTGTGTCTCCTAATACAGCTGGTCATTAGGTGTCGCTGTGTCTCCTAATGCAGCTGGTCATTATGTGTCGCTGTGTCTCCTAGTACAGCTGGTCATTAGGTGCTGCTGTGTCTCCTAATGCAGCTGGTCATTATGTGTCGCTGTGTCTCCTAATGCAGCTGGTCATTATGTGTCGCTGTGTCTCCTAATACAGCTGGTCATTAGGTGTCGCTGTGTCTCCTAATACAGCTGGTCATTAGGTGTCGCTGTGTCTCCTAATGCAGCTGGTCATTAGGTGTCGCTGTGTCTCCTAATGCAGCTGGTCATTAGGTGTCGCTGTGTCTCCTAATGCAGCTGGTCATTATGTGTCGCTGTGTCTCCTAATACAGCTGGTCATTAGGTGTCGCTGTGTCTCCTAATACAGCTGGTCATTAGGTGTCGCTGTGTCTCCTAATGCAGCTGGTCATTAGGTGTCGCTGTGTCTCCTAATGCAGCTGGTCATTATGTGTCGCTGTGTCTCCTAATGCAGCTGGTCATTAGGTGTCGCTGTGTCTCCTAATGCAGCTGGTCATTATGTGTCGCTGTGTCTCCTAATGCAGCTGGTCATTAGGTGTCGCTGTGTCTCCTAATGCAGCTTGTCATTAGGTGCCGGTGTGTCTCCTAATGCAGCTTGTCATTAGGTGTCGCTGTGTCTCTTAATGCAGCTTGTCATTAGGTGTCGCTGTGTCTCCTAATGCAGCTTGTCATTATGTGTCGCTGTGTCTCCTAATGCAGATTATCATTAGGTGTCGCTGTGTCTCCTAATACAGCTGGTCATTAGGTGGTGTTTCGCAAAACAAAACCTATGATATATTCAGGAGTTACAGGAGCAGAGAGGGTGGATAAGAAGGAGGGTGAATGACCTGACGTAGGAGGAGACTGGGATGAATTACAGGAGCAGAGAGGGTGGATAAGAAGGAGGGTGAATGACCTGAGGTAGGAGGACACTGGGATGAATTACAAGAGCAGAGAGGGTGGATAAGAAGGAGGGTGAATGACCTGAGGGAGGAGGAGACTGGGATGAATTACAGGAGCAGAGAGGGTGGATAAGAAGGAGGGTGAATGACCTGAGGGAGGAGGAGACTGGGATGAATTACAGGAGCAGAGAGGGTGGATAAGAAGGAGGGTGAATGACCTGAGGGAGGAGGAGACTGGGATGAATTACAGGAGCAGAGAGGGTGGATAAGAAGGAGGGTGAATGACCTGAGGGAGGAGGAGACAGGGGTGAATTACAGAAGCAGAGAGAGAGATAAGAAGGAGGGTGAATGACCTGAGGGAGGAGGAGACTTGGATGAATTACAGGAGCAGAGAGGGTGGATAAGAAGGAGGGTGAATGACCTGAGGGAGGAGGAGACTGGGATGAATTACAGGAGCAGAGAGGGTGGATAAGAAGGAGGGTGAGTGACCTGAGGGAGGAGGAGACTGGGATGAATTACAGGAGCAGAGAGGGTGGATAAGAAGGAGGGTGAATGACCTGAGGGAGGAGGAGACTGGGATGAATTACAGAAGCAGAGAGGGTGGATAAGAAGGAGGGTGAATGACCTGAGGGAGGAGGAGACTGGGATGAATTACAGGAGCAGAGAGGGTGGATAAGAAGGAGGGTGAATGACCTGAGGGAGGAGGAGACTGGGGTGAATTACAGAAGCAGAGAGAGGGATAATAAGGAGGGTGAATGACCTGAGGGAGGAGGAGACTGGGATGAATTACAGGAGCAGAGAGGGTGGATAAGAAGGAGGGTGAATGACCTGAGGGAGGAGGAGACTGGGATGAATTACAGGAGCAGAGAGGGTGGATGAGAAGGAGGGTGAATGACCTGAGGGAGGAGGAGACTGGGGTGAATTACAGGAGCAGAGAGGGTGGATTAGAAGTATGCTGAATGACCTGGGGGAGGAGGAGACTCAGGAGAGAATAGTAAAAACTTGAGACTGGGGAGAAATTAGTAAAACGAGAATAGTAAAAAGTTGAATGATGTGGGCAGGTCAATTGATGCGGATGGAGGCAGACCGGCTACTAAAGAGAACAGAGGCAGTGAAACAGCGAGAGCGTAGAAAACGGGAAGGCTACATATAAGATCGGAAAACTAAGTAGAGATGTGAGAAAGGCGGGTGAGGATGACAAGTGGAGGTAGAAGGCTGCTGACAGGGAGCAGTGGAAGACACGTGGGGGAGAAGGCTGCTGACAGGGAGCAGTGGAAGACACGTGGGGGAGAAGGCTGCTGTCAGGGAGCAGTGGAAGACACGTGGGGGAGAAGGCTGCTGACAGGGAGCAGTGGAAGACACGTGGGGGGATAAGGCTGCTGACAGGGAGCAGTGGCAGACACGTGGGGGGAGAAGGCTGCTGTCAGGGAGCAGTGGAAGACACGTGGGGGAGAAGGCTGCTGTCAGGGAGCAGTGGAAGAGGACAACAGCTAGTAAAAGAACTAGTCATCCTCACCCATTAATAAAGGGAACTAAGAGGAAGATCCAAAGTTAAAATAAAAAATGAACTGTTTTTGTTATTTGTTATGATGACGCTGACCTCGCCCTGGGTCAGTAATCCTTCCTCTGACAAAGCAGACAATGCGTTTAGTCGCAACCCGTCAGCCTTGACAGTGGTCGATGCCGCCCGATAAAGGACATTGTTCGATGAAATTCATTGTCTGTCGTGTGTAATTGTTATGTTCCGACCCAGCTGCCGGGTGCGTACTTTGCCCCAACCGAGCGTTACTTTGCCCCAACCGTGCGTTACTTTGCCCCAACCGTGCGTAAGAACGACATAAACAACAACAATCACGACAGACACAGACGTCACCACGCTGCGATACGTTCCGAACACGGGTGGGCCTACTGTGAAACAAGCGTCACTGTTTTGTTCTTTATTACGATTTTCATTGGATGATTTGTTGGTCATTCAATAATTGCCATAAAGCGATCTTAATATGTCATAAAACTGGCTTTTATTATTTTATCGCCAAATCGTGTATATTCGAAAATATAAAAAGATCACAATGGTAACACGCGTTGCATGGTTATTATTTTACTCAAGCAATATATATATATATATATATATATATATATATATATATATATATATATATATATATATATATATATATATATATATATATATATATATATATATATATATATATATATATATATATATATATATATATATTAGTACCCTGCGCGGGCCTCTACATAATTTCGCGGGCCGGGCCTGGGCCTACATACTGCGGGCCCGGGCCGGGCCTGGGCTGAAAACAATTTAAACACAACGGGCTTGGGCCGGGCCTGGGCCTAGTGTGAGCGGGCCGGGCCGGGCCGGGCCTGGGCTGGGCTTGGACATAATAAAAATATTCATACAAAACACCCATTATTACTTTATTTTTTAATAAAAACTGATTATAAATTGTAATTCCGGTTAATGAATGCTTAGAATTATTTCTTTAGTATTATATAGTTACAAATTGAGACCTTGAATGGAATCTAATAGCCCCATAAGTTCACTTGGCTGGAAGTAGCTAGCCCCAAATGCTTACTTTAGAAATATTTGCTGAGACAATCAAGCCATGATTAACCATCAACTTATCACCCTTTGACCTTACCAGTGGACATTCTATTGTCCAGGTCTTCCCTCCAAACTTTGCCCACCTGAATGACCTGCCCACTGCCAAGTGCCCACTAGGCCACTAGCCCACTACCCAATACCCAACCCAGTTGGTAGCTGGTATTTCTCCCCAGTCTTAATTCATTCACACTTGTACTAATTCACACATGTCTGAACCTGTCTGTTTCAGGCTAGTGACTGCAGGCCTGCTGGAAATGCCACTGGGTGTCAGTGCCAGTGGGTAACATTTAATTGAAATATCATATTAAATTATGTTAACTTAGTTGAGCTAATTCAATTAACAATATAAATTGGAGTTATGGCTTGCATTTGGGTTAAGTCAGGGTTAGATAAACAAATCTCCTACCCTAACCATAAGCCAATACATTAAAGCCAAATATAACAAATGTTATCATATTTAATAGTAATGACACTAAGAAGTTTTTCTTTATTTTTCGTCAGGATATTCGTAATTTTTAAGAAGTTTGTGGTGCTGGATTTTTAGAACTCATCCAGCACACTATGGAACATCAGCATAAGAGTAGTATTCCACTAAGAGTTAAGGATATTATGCCCCATCCCATATATGTATATATGTTTTTTTATTTAATAAAACAATAAGTCTGTTTTACAGTTTATTTGTTTTTCGTCTTTGTTATAAGATTATAGGTTTATCTTCTCTAAACTTAGCGGGCCGCGGGCTTGCGGGCCGTGGGCTTACCCATCTTTGGCCCGCGGGTATGAGCCGGGCCTGGGCTTGAAACTTGCGGGCCGGGCCGGGCCGGGCCTGGGCCAAACATTCACGGTCTGGGTCGGGCCTGGGCCTAAATTCTAGTTTGCGGGCCTGGGCCGGGCCGGGCTTAAAAAATTATTGTGGGCCTGGGCCGGGCCTGGACTCTAACTGCTAATTGCGGGCCGGGCTTGGGATCAAATTCTAGGCCCGCGCAGGGCAATAATATATATATATATATATATATATATATATATATATATATATATATATATATATATATATATATATGATATATATATATACTGATATATAAATATATATTATATATATATATGTATATAATATATATATATATATATATATATATATATATATATATATATATATATATATATATATATATATATATGTATATAATATATATATATAAAACATATATGTATATAATATATATATATATATATATATATATATATATATATTATATATATATATTATATACATATATATATATATATATATATATATATATATATATATAATATATATTTATATATCAGTATATATATATAAATATATATATATATATAATTATATATATATATATATATATAAATATAATTATAAATATATACTGATATATAAATATATATTATATATATATATATATATATATATATATATATATATATATATATATATATATATATATATATACGTATATATGTATATATATATATATATATATATATATATATATATATATATATATATATATATATATATATATATATATATAAATATAATTATATATATATATATACTGATATATAAATATATATTATATATATATATATGTATATAATATATATATATATATATATATATATATATATATATATATATATATATTATATATATATATATACTGATATATAAATATATATTATATATATAATATATATACATATATGTATATAATATATATATATATATATATATATATATATATATATATATATATATATATTTACATATATATATATAATATATATTTATATATCAGTATATATATATATATATATATATATATATTATATACATATATATATAATATATATTTATATATCAGTATATATATCAGTATATATATATATATATATATATATATATATATATATATATATATATATATATACTGATATATAAATTCAGTGTCGCGTGTTCCGTAAAACAATCGCCGCTCAAACTGAAGAAAGTCGGGTGATTTATGCGTTTTTTATTCGGTTTTACACAATTTCCCAGCGTAAATCTGTTACAAACCAAATGTAGACAAACCGGAAACTGTAGCGGCCACAGTTTGTATTATTAAAATAAGAAATGTTGTCTCGTGACTTTAAAAGGGAACATATAATAAAATATAGAGGATATCTGATTAGCTTATTCTCGTGGAAAGAGCAAAACATGGATTAATATAAAATGTTTTTATTTCGCACTTACACGGTTACTGGTAATGTACGTCGCCGGTAGATGGAGACATTGCATGGCCGAATCCAGACCCTGAAATGGGGAAGGGGTATCCAGTTTCCACAAAGCAAACACCGAGTGGCAGAATGTCTATAGTCATCTACATTTCAACAGATTACACGCACGTACGCTCAGTAGTCCTCGTCTCCTAGTGGGGCCACCCCTCCTGCACAGGTGCAATGGTCTCGAAAGAGGACTTCTCGTTGGCGGTGGGGGGGGTTATCATGGGAAAACCTTAGGGAAAACCTAATTTGCAGCATGGCAATGTTGCCTCTAGTGAGAGTGGCCCGTTGTAAGGACCTTATCACTGTTTATTATAAACTGCAGGAAACTGTGCGTACGAAATATAAACCAAATAGCATGAGTATTTGTTAAATATATAAAATATTTCAATGATACATTATCCCACCCACTCTCTTGAAAATTCGACACGTGCTGTGCAACAAGTGCTGTGCAATATGTGCTGCGCAATATGTACGATTGTATTTTTAAGGAAATGTTGAAAACAATTCCGAAATAAATATAAAGCTATAAACGAAGGCGCGCAATGTCATTATTTATATTATTAAAACAATAAATACATGCACAAATTAACATTCACCGTTCTATACAAAGTAATCAATGTCACATCAATTAACGTCAGCAATTAGTCAACTTCACTATGCGCGAGAAAAACACTGAGCATGTCTTTGTCCGAGACCGTCCCCGCCTCACGCCGTGCTGTGGTGGCCGCGCCTGTGCCGATGCATGTTGCCCGACTGCGTGAATGACCTCTGGCACACGTTGCACGTGTAGGGCTTCTCTCCCGTGTGCACGCGTACGTGCTTGACGAACGTCGAGTAGTCCGCGAAGCTGCTCGTGCAGTGCTCGCACGCGAAAGGCCGCTCGCCCGTGTGAACGCGTGCGTGCACGCGCAGCGCCGACAGCTGACGGAAGACCTTCGCACACACGTTGCACTTGTGCGTCTTTGTCGACAGCTGCCGAGGTGCGGCTCGGCGAACTTCGGATATCTCCCGACGGTGACGAAGTTCCTGTTTCGGTTGTGCAGAAACTTGCCGAGTCGTTCTTCGGCGATGTCCGGTAATGTCCGGACGATGACGGACTTCTTCTTTCAGCTGTAACGGAACTTGCTGAAATGTGGGTAGTCGATCTGCGATTTCCGGACTGTGACGGACTTCTTTGCGATAAACGTCGTTGTGTGGAATTCCGACAGAGGACGCTGGTGTATCCTGACGCGGTACCCTAATGTCTTGGTACGTCGGCGGGCTTAATTCGTGCACGCGTTCTCCTAGGTTCTCGAGAGACCTACAATCATCCGAGAGACTTTCTCTCAGTAAGTCGATGAGGATGTTCGCCGACATCTGACTGTCCTGCGTCACCAACTCGTCGTCCACGGTGACGTCGGATATCCACGTTACGTCGGCGGTCACGTGTCGCGGTGTGTCCACGTGACACATACCAAGATGGTGGTAAGCTGTTGCGTCTTGCGGATATCCGGTAAAGTCACGGTTCGCGAAGCCCTGTTCTCGGCTGAGCGTTGTGGCGGGAGGTAGACCTATCCCCGGGGTGCCGTAGAACGACACTGGCTCCATCAGTTGGACGGTACCCACCAGAGGGCGCTCGAAGTTGAAGGCGGTCCCTTCCGTGGCGACGACTGCGGGGGAGGAGAGGTAGTAGCCGTGACAGCCCACGCGGTCCTTCATCTTGGTCAGCACCCCGGCGGCGATGTCCCGGTCTGACGACAAGCTGGGGCTAAGCGTGGAAGGAAATACCGTGTTGAGATATGAACGATCGAATAGCGGCTACACAATTATGGTTCCTCGTTGAATAGAAAACATTTCTTGGACACAGCATATTACACACACGTTTTACAAGACAACAGAGACATTTACTGAAAACTATAAAAAGAGGAAAATGTTGGGTATGCTGGACTCTCTGTTTTTTCTAAGGTATGTTGAAAATTAACATATTTTGACATTTCCGTTTTTCTGTGTGCATAGTAAGGATGATCGCTCTTTCATCCAAATCATTCATTCATTTTGTTGCCTTAACGCCTGCACATTTCAGCTGATAAAAACATGAATGAATTCGATGAACCGACGCTTATTACGTAATAGGTCTACTCGCAGTTTAATTGACGGGGATTGGAATTGTTGCTGTAATCAATATGCCTGTGAACAATAAACCGCTACGACTAGTTTGACGACTACACGCAGTGACGGGTGTAGGGGAGGAAAGGTCGATCGTACCCCCGATTCATAAAGAGGCCTCTTTTTAAAATGAAATTCCTTGTTCGATCTGCCCGCTGGTGGAGGTAAAGAGGTTATTTACAAAAATTACTGTAATTTCAAGAATGAAACTGCAATCAGATTCACGTGCATGGTTTGTTGTTCATTCTGTTTGATGTTTACCTACATTTTATACACACATTCAGAAAAAAATATTGTAATGAGCTTTGGAATCACCAGTTATTACACTAGACCAGGACATCTCTACAACGTTCTTCAATACTACTTTTGTTACAAACCATAAGAAATAATGCTATATAAGACTAAAATGGCTCAGAATACACCAACGAGCACGTGGTGTCTTCAACGGCCCCTGACACGCGCTGCATCCGATACGCCGCAGTGCGGCACGCATCTGTGCGACATGTATCTGTGCGACATGTCCAAAACAGTGTCCAAATGAACGTATGGCAAGTGAAACAAAATTATTATGTCCCCCCAACAAATAGCATTTTCATATGGCGCATACATATGAACATTTCCACAAGTGTCAAAGTTTAACGTGAACTACTTTCGTTACGACATTAACGTGCAGTCGAGCATAATGTTCATCAAATGTCCAGCGTCACCGACTTCATCTAAACAATACAGTGTACCGGGGTACATGCAATTTGAACATTTCAAAATACAAAGACAAAATTATTGAGTCTTTTTTCTCTCATTGGTTATAGTTTTTGCACTGTTTTATATTAGAAAGGCGTACTAATGAATTATATATGACATTTAATTAGTGACCTTCATACGTTATTTTCATCTAAGACAATTGTATGTCCTGGGACTAAGATTTGGCAAAAATGTGTTTATTATCACAATAAGCAACGTACTTATTAGAGAATATGTTCATGAAACCGTACGCACTATACACAACGGTTCACAGAACGTACCTGTTCGTCGCTGTCCAGTATGTGTTGTACATCGGCTGACTGCAGTAATCGATTCCTGTGTTAGCCATTCTGTAAACGAATCATACATAATTGTTAACTCCTGTACAGTGTTAACTCCTGTACAATGTCAACTCCTGTACAATGTCAACTCCTGTACAATGTCAACTCCTGTACAATATTAACTCCTGTACAATGTTCCCAACATTCTTTCGGTCCAGTTAATATGCATACAAAGTGTCCAAAACACTTTCACTGTCAATGTTATCGTTCCATATTTTTACAATGACATGTTATAATCCATATTTTTTCCGACGGCAGGCCCGTTCTCTGGGTTTGAAAAGGGGGTTCGGGCGTGCACAATCAGCCGGAGATTTCTGGGATAATTTCTGAAAAATTGTACATATGTTACTACGCAGTGCGCATATAGACTGTTTTAGAGAGCCCGGCCAATAGCTGTGTCGAAATCAGCAGGAACATATCCATTCTAGCAACCGAGGTGATTAAAAGAAAGATATTTGCCGGGACACGTCATGAACTCGTAACGTACTACGCTGGAATCCGTCACGTACTTAACAGGGACCTAGAGCGGAAGGGGGAATTGGAAGTCAAAGTGCAGCACAACGATTATTAGAGTAAACATATACTTCGGTGTCGCTTTTAATTACCTTTTACAGATATAAAGCTCGAATGACTGTTCCAACCTTAGATAAGTTTATAATCGGATACCATCAATGCATTACAACAATTACATTAAAATCGCATCTACCTGAAGCAAGTTCCGTTGTTCATATTCTGCATGTGTGTATCTCCGAGATTCAACTGTCACTGTATTTACTCTTCCCGGGGCTTAGGGAACCCCGGCGAACCCAGGAAGTTCAATCGGGTGTAATGATTGGCTACTTGGATCAGTCTCTATCGTCACGACGTTGCGACAGTGGCATGTTTACTCTAAGGAACCTGTTCCCCCGGCCAACTCAACCGAGGCGGTCTCTTTCAAAGGGCAACGGACATGCGTGGCTTCACGGTGCGATCGTCACGTATGGCTTCGGCTAATCCAGCGCGGCCGGCGCAGTTCCATCTCGGCAGACTCGCACGGTGAGTCGTCATGAAAGTGTCTACAAAGTTAGCGTGAGTCAATGTGGCATCGATTGATGTTCACGTTATGTATTCAAAGCAAATGCAGCTGCCCAGTAAAAATACAAACTGTATCGATAAGATGCGAAATAGTGTCGATATAATGCAATGGAAGATGTACGAATATTAAAGACAACGCATTATTTATAATAACCCATATACATTGTAATCACGCCAACAAACATAGGTAGGTATTATCCCATCAACGGCAAGGTATTCATTTACCTATAAATACATATAAATCAAATCGATAAATGTATTTAGGCGCCGCTCCAACATTCCTTGTTCTGACACAGAGCCGTTCAAAAGCAAAGAGGTAGGTATTGCATGTGTTTTTTTAACGTCCGTGAGTGCGTGTGTGCGTGTGTGCGTATGTGCGTATGTGCGTATGTGCGTGTGTGCGTGATCCAAGGCAAAACAACAACCATAGTGGAAAGGAAACCATTGGCTTATCGATGGTCCAAAAATGTTTAATTTATTTGTAACCCGTCCCTATGAGATATTTTACCATTTCTGTTTGTAAACATATTCGCGCGGCTAGCATTTACAGATCATTCGTTCCGTTAATTTATGTGAGAATGAGCACTTTCTGATATCCCATCTACACTGTTCCTTCACTAATGTTACTTCATTTCTACTACCTTCCTTAAGTGAAAAAAACTATTTCTATAAAATATTTTCACACCCATCCAATATCATTTACTTTGTAGGACATAGTTCTACAAAGTAAAAAGGGACAGTACACTCTTGTTGACACCACAACATTATATTGTTGTGGTGCACAGTGAGTAGTACACTCTTGTCGACACCACAACATTATATTGTTGTGGTGTACAATGCTCAGTACACTCTTGTCGACACCACAACATTATATTGGTGTGGGGTACAGTGGCCAGGGTTTTTTAAGGTTCAGCTCACACGGGCAGTGCAACATTTCAAATGACGACGGACAAACATGTATTTACTTTTATCAGGCGCATTACCGCGCATATATACAAAACACGATTTTTTTTTACTTTTGAATTTCACACGGGCATGCAGGGTTTCACACGGGCAAACTGCCCGTGTGAAAGGCCTTAAAACCCTGACAGTGGCATATGTGATATTATTATCGTTTTGGGGGACACAATGTATTGAAGCAGAGACAGTGTTGGTGTTTTTCGATGTATGTAAAAAACAAAAGAGGAAATGGGGCATACATGTTATACGTGTGTACGCCTCCTATATACATGTTATACGTGTGTACGCCTCCTATATACATCATCTATCACTCCGCATCTTTTCAATAACGTAATTCAACAAAAGCCGCAGTTGTGGTCCATTATCACATTCTAGCATTATTTTCTGCCGGATTGCGTGCAGCGAGACTTTATACGTGAGGATTAGGTTGTGTGCGATTTTGTCTTGCGGGTTTTGTTGGCGATTCGGTAACATTGGTTTACGATTACGATATATGTATTTTACATAATATGCAGATGTGCCCCGTTAAATAATTAGGGAAAAGAAAATTCACATGCTGGAGATGAAATTAAGGAAGGAGGGTATTTTTGAAGGGGGATCACCTCACACAATGCAGAAATATTTGAAACATAACGTCTCAATAAAGATAAGCAGGAGATGTGACAGCATTGGCAAACAGAACTTGATCTCCTTCCTAAAGCATGCATGACACATGACACACCATGGCATATCTTTTGCCAAAAAAATTGCCTACAAAATATTATAAAGACAATGGGGATAATTATTTGGGTATTTGTCAACATGCAACTTTAACTCCGCCGTGCTCTGCTCTCGCAAGTGGCTAGCTTTGATCAATTGGCGGCGAGCGGCTACAAGCGCCAGGTGAGATCATTGACTGAGTCCCGGCTTAACACTGCCAAACGCAATCCCCCCGATCCATCTGAGGACGCGCCCTTTGATAACAACTCACTGAGCACTAACGAGATTCAAGATTTATTTTGACCCATGGCGTAGATAGCAGTGCGAACACATCAAACGTTGCTTTTGATAACGGTTCTGAGTTCAGAGTTTTAACAACGTTAAACTACTGCATAGTATATTAGTCTATTGTATATGACAAATAATCGACACATAAATTGGTGGAGTCATTATTACAATAACCATATGTTCATTATGTTACATAAATCAGCGAACCTTGCACCATATGTAGGTTATGTATTAATTAATTTATTTTAAAAGACCTTGCTATCCACGATCATCAAACCGACTAATTTTTAATAATCCAACTTTATCACCGATTGGATTTATTAATCCAACTTTATCACCGGTAGGTATTATGTTTAGGCATGTAATATGGCGCTATATCGGCAAAGTTTATATTTTGTGTATAGAGTACAGGTGTGACATCCCTTGTCACAGTCGCTGTCACCAGCACAGTCAACATTTTGTCGGACAGCCTCGACAGACTTCTGCTTCGTTGTCAATTATTTGTGAGCGATGACTAGCAGCAGTCTGAGTGACACCGATGGGAAAGCTAATTTGAAGAGAAAAATGTGATTTTTACTGTGAGTAGCAAAACAACAAGTAATGAGTGACGAGTGTTCGAGATATGACATAGTACAAAGGGGCCTTAATACTCATCATCGGGCGCCGTGTCTGTTGCAGGGGTAGGCGATCATAACCCTCCATTTCCCTCGACAACAGGTGTTTTGTAACAGTTATGTAGTGCTCTACCACTAGTAGTAGGGTAGTGTGTAGTGCTCTACCACTAGTAGTAGGGTAGTGTGTAGTGCTCTACCACTAGTAGTAGGGTAGTGTGTAGTGCTCTACCACTAGTAGTGGGGTAGTGTGTAGTGCTCTACCACTAGTAGTAGGGTAGTGTGTAGTGCTCTACCACTAGTAGTAGGGTAGTGTGTAGTGCTCTACCACTAGTTTCAATTTCAACTTGGCCCTGACCGGAACTACCAACGGACACAGACGCCGCAGGACTTACGACGCTCCTAAGGAGCCCAGTCCTTCACAGGAAGAAGAAGAATTCAAATTCGGGAATTTAATTGAATTGAATAATTACAATTCATTTTTGAATTCACCACAGCCCCGATAACACTAGCAGTAACATTAATAATAATAATAATCATTAATAAATAAAAGTTGTAGAAATAAAGCAGACCAAGCCTGCAGTTACCATTGAAAGAATATTTGTGTTGAGCGTTTGGGAAGATGCAATTAAGAATTGTCACACCTACTCGCAGCGTTGAACGGGCGAGCACACTATAAAGGCGCTGTGTTTATTGATCTGCTGCATAGAAACACGTTCAGCCTCACAACCAGTTTTTTTTCGCAATTGTAACCCATGTGTTGGATAAACAATCGGTTAATAAATCGATTGTTTGAGTAATGTTGGCACTGAAAGATCCGCGGGTACGCACGCATACGTACTTTTAAATGACGCGAAGGTTTTATTGAAGTCGCTGTCCACTCTGCCATTCACGCCGATAGTGCGTCGGTAGGGTAGGGTAGGATGGGGAAAGGAGCCCCAGCATTTCCAACATTATAGTATTACACGCGGGGCTTGTTGCCCCATAGGAGGGGGCGTCTTGCCCCAGGGATGGGACGAAACGCACCCTCTGGAAAACATATTTAATTAACGATAATATCCTTTGGTGTTGTCAATCGTCACTAATATTTTGGTGTTATATACTACAACTATGCAACACTTGTTTTTAAGCATATATACCTCAAACTAATACGTTTATGAATAACTGTAGCCACTTTCCTTGCCCCATTATGTCCTACTTGGTCGGTCAGTCTTGCCCTATTATGTCCTACTTGGTCGGTCAGTCTTGCCCCATTATTCCATACTTGGTCGGTCAGTCAGTCTAACCGTGTTATGTTTTTTTATCGGTCAATGTTTGAAAAAGCCAATCGTGAGTTGCCCTCCCCGCCCTCACGATGTCCCAGTCGTATATACATAATGTGCCCAATGTAGAACATGCATTTTTAATCGCACTGGTTCGAATGTATGAGTTGTGAACGAAAGGAGGCAGGTGTGACATCATTTGAGAGATACACGATCAAGGCTATTCGAGGCTTGAAAGTTGGTTTCAAAGTTGCCAGGCGGTTTACTTTGTTTACAAACAAAGTAGGCAGATGAGCGTTAACATCAACATTGTATCGTCGTATCTGCCATGTGTGTTTATAAATGTTATTTGTTCCGTCTGTGGATAACGCCCGCTGTCGTCTACAATGTCACGTGGTGGGTGTTTGGCAGGTGGCAAAGTACGCCATATGTAAAGTTGGACAATAATGACGGTCACACCTAAACCCCTTCTTGTCGTCGATGGTTTCCATCTACTTCCACCCCTGGTGGATACCCCGGCACGATATTTGTAGTTGGGAGCAGTAACTCGGCAGTTAGAGCCGAATCGAGAAGATCGGGGTTTCGATTATATTTGTATTTCAACTGCTTGCGTGTGTGATAAAAATTTCATTGATATATATATATATATATATATATATATATATATATATATATATATATATATATATATATATATATATATATATATATATATATTATATTAATTAATGACGTACAAACTAAGCAAGGCCGTAAGCATCATGTAATCTTCGTTTCGAAACATATCGAAGGGAGCCAGCTACATATTCTAGCAGAACGGGTTCATGAGGATGAACTGAAGTAACGTACGTATGTGGCGCGGTACAAGGTTGCTAGGCCTGACACCTAGTGGGTAACTGTACACCTATGCACGCATGATATGCGGCAATTACGAAATGTTGCTAACGATAGTGCAGTTTGTGCCGGTGTTCCAGCTGAACAATCTAATATTTTTAATTTATCATTAACTAGTGACAAAATAAATAAACCAAAATCCTGTAGTCGTTCTACATTGGTAGACTACTCAAATAAAAGCTGAGAAACTGCTTATAAAAAACCTTGACACAAAACGTCAAGAGAGTTGTGAAGAGAGGAATGAAGAGAGCGGTGAAGAGAGGACTGAAGAGAGCGGTGAAGAGAGGGATGAAGAGAGTTGTGTAGAGAGGGATGAAGAGAGTGGTGAAGAGAGGGATGAAGAGAGTTGTGAAGAGAGGAGTGAAGAGAGGGGTGAAGAGAGGGATGAAGAGAGTGGTGAAGAGAATGGTGAAGAGAGTTGTGAAGAGAGTTGTGAAGAGAGGGATGAAGAGAGTGGTGAAGAGAGTTGTGAAGAGAGTGGTGAAGAGAGTTGTGAAGAGAGGGATGAAGAGAGTTGTGAAGAAAGGGATGAAGAGAGTTGTGAAGAGAGTGGTGAAGAGAGTTGTGAAGAGAGGGATGAAGAGAGTGATGAAGAGAGGGATGAAGAGAGTTGTGAAGAGTTGTGAAGAGAGGGATGAAGAGAGTTGTGAAGAGAGTGGTGAAGAGAGTTGTGAAGAGAGGGATGAAGAGAGTGGTGAAGAGAGTTGTGAAGAGAGGGATGAAGAGAGTTGTGAAGAGAGGGATGAAGAGAGTGGTGAAGAGAGTTGGAAGAGAGGGATGAAGAGAGCTGTGAAGAGATGGATGAAGAGAGGGGTGAAGAGAGTGGTGAAGAGAGTGGTGAAGAGAGTGGTGAAGAGAGTTGTGAAGAGAGGGATGAAGAGAGTAGTGAAGAGAGGGATGAAGAGAGTGGTGAAGAGAGTGGTGAAGAGAAATGTGATGAGAGGGATGAAGAGAGTTGTGAAGAGAGTGATGAAGAGAGTGGTGAAGAGAGTTGTGAAGAGAGTTGTGAAGAGAGTGATGAAGAGAGTTGTGAAGAGTGGTGAAGAGAGTTGTGAAGAGAGGGATGAAGACAGTTGTGAAGAGAGGGATGAAGAGAGTGGTGAAGAGAGTTGTGAAGAGAGGGATAAAGAGAGTGGTGAAGGGAGGGATGAAGAGAGTTGTGAAGAGAGGGATGAAGAGAGTTGTGAAGAGTGGTGAAGAGAGTTGTGAAGAGAGGGATGAAGACAGTTGTGAAGAGAGGGATGAAGAGAGTGGTGAAGAGAGTTGTGAAGAGAGGGATAAAGAGAGTGGTGAAGGGAGGGATGAAGAGAGTTGTGAAGAGAGGGATGAAGAGAGTGGTGAAGAGAGTGACGAAGAGAGTGGTGAAGAGAGTTGTGAAGAGAGGGATGAAGAGAGTTGTGAAGAGAGTGGTGAAGAGAGTTGTGAAGAGAGGGATGAAGAGAGTTGTGAAGAGAGGGATGAAGAGAGTTGTGAAGAGAGTGGTGTAGAGAGGGATGAAGAGAGTGGTGAAGAGAGGGATGAAGAGAGTTGTGAAGAGAAGGATGAAGAGAGCGGTAAAGAGTGTTGTGAAGAGAGGGATGAAGAGAGTGGTGAAGAGAGGGATAAAGAGAGTTGTGAAGAGAGGGATGAAGAGAGTGGTGAAGAGAGTTGTGAAGAGAGTGGTGAAGAGAGTTGTGAAGAGAGGGATGAAGAGAGTTGTGAAGAGAGGGATGAAGAGAGTTGTGAAGAGAGGGATGGAGAGAGTGATGAATAGAGGGATGAAGAGAGTTGTGAAGAGAGTGGTGAAGAGAGTTGTGAAGAGAGGGATGAAGAGAGTTGTGAAGAGAGGGATGAAGAGAGTGGTGAAGTGAGTGGTGAAGAGAGTTGGAAGAGAGGGATGAAGAGAGCTGTGAAGAGAGGGATGAAGAGAGTGGTGAAGAGAGTGGTGAAGAGAGTGGTGAAGAGAGTTGTGAAGAGAGGGATGAAGAGAGTTGTGAAGAGAGGGAGGAAGAGAGTGGTGAAGAGAGTGGTGAAGAGAAATGTGATGAGATGGATGAAGAGAGTTGTGAAGAGAGTGATGAAGAGAGTGGTGAAGAGAGTTGTGAAGAGAGTTGTGAAGAGAGTGATGAAGAGAGTTGTGAAGAGAGTGGTGAAGAGAGTTGTGAAGAGAGGGTTGAAGACAGTTGTGAAGAGAGGGATGAAGAGAGTGGTGAAGAGAGTTGTGAAGAGAGGGATGAAGAGAGTGGTGAAGGGAGGGATGAAGAGAGTTGTGAAGAGAGGGATGAAGAGAGTGGTGAAGAGAGTGACGAAGAGAGTGGTGAAGAGAGTTGTGAAGAGAGGGATGAAGAGAGTTGTGAAGAGAGTTGTGAAGAGAGGGATGAAGAGAGTTGTGAAGAGAGGGATGAAGAGAGTGGTGAAGAGAGGGATGAAGAGAGTGGTGAAGAGAAGGATGAAGAGAGCGGTAAAGAGGGTTGTGAAGAGAGGGATGAAGAGAGTGGTGAAGAGAGGGATAAAGAGAGTTGTGAAGAGAGGGATGAAGAGAGTGGTGAAGAGAGTGATGAAGAGAGTGGTGAAGAGAGGGATGAAGAGAGTTGTGAAGAGAGGTATGAAGAGAGTGGTGAAGAGAGTGATGAAGAGAGTGGTGAAGAGAGTTGTGAAGAGAGGGGTGAAGAGAGTTGTGAAGAGAGTGGTGAAGAGAGTTGTGAAGAGAGTGGTGAAAAGAGTTATGAAGTGAGTTGTGAAGACAGTTGTGAAGAGAGGGATGAAGAGAGTGGTGAAGAGAGTGATGAAGAGAGTGGTGAAGAGAGGGATGAAGAGAGTTGTGAAGAGAGGGATGAAGAGAGTGGTAAAGAGAGTGACGAAGAGAGTGGTGAAGAGAGTTGTGAAGAGAGGGATGAAGAGAGTGGTGAAGAGAGTTGTGAAGAGAGGGATGAAGAGAGTTGTAAAGAGAGGGATGAAGAGAGTTGTGAAGAGAGGGATGAAGAGAGTTGTGAAGAGAAGGATGAAGAGAGCGGTAAAGAGAGTTGTGAAGAGAGTTGTGAATAGAGGGATGAAGAGAGTGGTGAAGAGAGTGATGAAGAGAGTGGTGAAGAGAGCGATGAAGAGAGTTGTGAATCGAGGGATAAAGAGAGTGGTGAAGAGAGTGATGAAGAGAGTGGTGAAGAGAGGGATGAAGAGAGTTGTGAAGAGAGTGGTGAAGAGAGTTGTGAAGAGAGTGGTGAAGAGAGGGATGAAGAGAGTGGTGAAGAGTGTGGTGAAGAGAGTCGTGAAGAGAGGGATGAAGAGAGTGGTGAAGAGAGTTGTGAAGAGAGGGATGAAGATAGTTGTGAAGAGAGTTGTGAAGAGAGGGATGAAGAGAGTTGTGAAGAGAGGGACGAAGAGATTGTGAAGAGAGTGGTGAAGAGAGTGGTGAAGAGAGTTGTAAAGAGAGGGATGAAGAGAGTGGTGAAGAGAGTGATGAAGAGAGTTGTGAAGAGAGGGATGAAGAGAGTGGTGAAGAGAGGGATGAAGAGAGTTGTGTAGAGAGGGATGAAGAGAGTGGTGAAGAGAGTGATGAAGAGAGTGGTGAAGAGAGGGATGAAGAGAGTTGTGAAGAGAGTGGTGAAGAGAGGGATGAAAAGAGTTGTGAAGAGAAGGATGAAGAGAGCGGTAAAGAGAGTTGTGAAGAGAGGGATGAAGAGAGTGGTGAAGAGAGGGATAAAGAGAGTTGTGAATAGAGGGATGAAGAGAGTGGTGAAGAGAGTGATGAAGAGAGTGGTGAAGAGAGGGATGAAGAGAGTTGTGAAGAGAGGGATAGAGAGAGTGGTGAAGAGAGTGGTGAAGAGAAATGTGATGAGATGGATGAAGAGAGTTGTGAAGAGAGGGATGAAGAGAGTGGTGAAGAGAGTTGTGAAGAGAGGGATGAAGAGAGTGGTGAAGGGAGGGATGAAGAGAGTTGTGAAGAGAGGGATGAAGAGAGTGGTGAAGAGAGTGACGAAGAGAGTGGTGAAGAGAGTTGTGAAGAGAGTGGTGAAGAGAGTTGTGAAGAGAGGGATGAAGAGAGTGGTGAAGAGAGGGATGAAGAGAGTTGTGTAGAGAGGGATGAAGAGAGTGGTGAAGAGAGTGATGAAGAGAGTGGTGAAGAGAGGGATGAAGAGAGTTGTGAAGAGAGTGGTGAAGAGAGGGATGAAAAGAGTTGTGAAGAGAAGGATGAAGAGAGCGGTAAAGAGAGTTGTGAAGAGAGGGATGAAGAGAGTGGTGAAGAGAGGGATAAAGAGAGTTGTGAATAGAGGGATGAAGAGAGTGGTGAAGAGAGTGATGAAGAGAGTGGTGAAGAGAGGGATGAAGAGAGTTGTGAAGAGAGGGATAGAGAGAGTGGTGAAGAGAGTGGTGAAGAGAAATGTGATGAGATGGATGAAGAGAGTTGTGAAGAGAGGGATGAAGAGAGTGGTGAAGAGAGTTGTGAAGAGAGGGATGAAGAGAGTGGTGAAGGGAGGGATGAAGAGAGTTGTGAAGAGAGGGATGAAGAGAGTGGTGAAGAGAGTGACGAAGAGAGTGGTGAAGAGAGTTGTGAAGAGAGGGATGAAGAGAGTTGTGAAGAGAGTGGTGAAGAGAGTTGTGAAGAGAGGGATGAAGAGAGTTGTGAATAGAGGGATGAAGAGAGTGGTGAAGAGAGTGATGAAGAGAGTGGTGAAGAGAGGGATGAAGAGAGTTGTGAAGAGAGGGATAGAGAGAGTGGTGAAGAGAGTGATGAAGAGAGTGGTGAAGAGAGTTGTGAAGAGAGGGATGAAGAGAGTTGTGAAGAGAGTGGTGAAGAGAGTTGTGAAGAGAGTGGTGAAGAGAGGGATGAAGAGAGTGGTGGAGAGTGTGGTGAAGAGAGTTGTGAAGAGAGGGATGAAGAGAGTGGTGAAGAGAGTTGTGAAGAGAGGGATGAAGAGAGTTGTGAAGAGAGTGGTGAAGAGAGTTGTGAAGAGAGGGATGAAGAGAGTTGTGAAAAGAGGGACGAAGAGAGTTGTGAAGAGAGTGGTGAAGAGAGTTGTAAAGAGAGGGATGAAGAGAGTGGTGAAGAGAGTGGTGAAGGGAGTTGTGAAGAGAGTTGTGAAGAGAGCGATGAAGAGAGTGGTGAAGAGAGGGATGAAGAGAGTGGTGAAGAGAGTGATGAAGAGAGTTGTGAAGGGAGAGATGAAGAGAGTTGTGAAAAGAGTGGTGAAGAGACGTGTGAAGAGAGGGATGAAGAGAGTGATGAAGAGAGTGGTGAAGAGAGGGATGAAGAGAGTGGTGAAGAGAGTGATGAAGAGTGTGGTGAAGAGAGTTGTGAAGAGAGTGGTGAAGGGAGGGATGAAGAGAGTTGTGAAAAGAGTGGTGAAGAGAGTTATGAAGAGAGGGATGAAGAGAGTGGTGAAGAGAGTGATGAAGAGAGTGGTGAAGAGAGGAATGAAGAGAGTGGTGAAGAGAGTTGTGAAGAGAGGGATGAAGAGAGTGGTGAAGAGAGTGATGAAGAGAGTGGTGAAGAGAGTTGTGAAGATAGGGATGAAGAGAGTTGTGAAGAGAGTGGTGAAGAGAGTTGTGAAGAGAGGGATGAAGAGAGTGGTGAAGAGAGGAATGAAGAGAGTGGTGAAGAGAGTTGTGAAGAGAGTGGTGAAGAGATTGGTGAAGAGAATTGTGAAGAGAGTTGTGAAGAGAGTGATGAAGAGAGTGGTGAAGAGAGGGATGAAAAGAGTGGTGAAGAGAGTTGTGAAGAAAGTTGTGAAGAGAGTGGTGAAGATAGTGGTGAAGAGAGTGGTGAAGAGAGTGATGAAGAGAGTGGTGAAGAGAGTTGTGAAGAGATGAAAGAAGACAGGCGTGAAGAGAGTGGTAGAGAGACGAATGAAGAGAGTGGTGAAGAGAGGAATGAAGAGAGTGATGAAGAGAGAGGGGTGAATAAAGGAACGAAGGGAGGGGTGAAAAGAGGAATGAAGAGAGTGGTGAGGGCGGAGAAGAGTGGGATGAAGAGAGTGGTCTAGAGAGGAATGAAAATAGTGATGAAGAGAGGGGTGAAGAGAACGTTTAAGAGAGGGGTGAAGAGAGTGGTGAAGAGAGGGGTTAAGAGAGGGGTGACGAGAACGGTTAAGAGAGGGGTGAAGAGAGTGGTGAAGAGAGGTTGAACAGAGGGGTGAAGAGAACGGTTAAGAAAGGGATGAAGAGAGTGGTGAAGAGAGGGGTGAAGAGAGTGGTGAAAAGAGGGGTGAAGAGAGGGTTGAAGAGAACAGTTAAGAGAGGGGTGAAGAGAGTGGTGAAGAGAGCAGTTAAGAGAGAGCTGAAGAGAGGGATGAAGAAAGCGGTTAAGAGAGGGGTGAAGAAAGGAAGAGAGGAAAGGATCTGATGATTTGAATCGACATGTTTTGATTTGTTCGAACCAAGGATATTATCGTGATTTGTAAGCCCCCTACATAAGTAGATTAGCCGGAATAACAACTAATGCAACAACTACTGCAAGCGGATATTGTTTCACGTGCCTTCAAAATTACACAATTAAAATTGCTACTACTCACGGTGCGACACATTATATGCATTACGAAATTATTTTAATATAAGTATTTCTTTATTTATTATTATTTTTATTTATTTATTTATTTTTATGCGGCGTTTTTGCTGTAGTCAATTAATGGATCTTTACACTTTATACAAATGAAGTTCGGAGGTTCGGAATTTCGAGGGCATTTTGTTTGCTTGTTAGAATATAATGTGGCGATATCCGCTACAGTTCGCTTGGAGGTTATCATGTATGATTTTGATGATGACAGGGCAGGGTGAGACAGAAGTGAGCAGAGGTGGTGAGAATGATGAGAGCAGAGGTGGTGAGACCGAGGAGAGCAGAGGTGGTGAGACCGAGGAGAGCAGAGGTGGTGAGACCGAGGAGAACAAGGAGAGCAGTGGCAGTGTGAGGGAGAAAGCTGGTAAGAAGAAGAAAGATGACAGAAGGCAAAGAATGCAACAAAAGAGAGGTAAGCGGGTGAGTGGAGAGGGATTGCCAGGTGGTAAGACGGTAAAGGTTGATGATAGGAGAGAAATGGGGCATACTAGTATTGTGCAACAGGAAAGGAGCTTTGCCGATGTAGTATCACAGGGGAAAGCGAGGAAAGCCCGGGTATTTATGGGGGATTCCATCATTAGGAAAGTTGATAAAATTGTAAATAGAGGCGATGACATAACAGTATGCCTACCAGGGGCAAAAGTAGAGGATATAGCAGAGAAGGCAGGACAGGTCATGGGTGGTGGCACGGGAGGTGCTGTTCTCGTGCATGTGGGAACAAACAATGCAGATAAGGAGGGAACGTCAACCATCATTGGTAAGTACAGGAGGTTGATCAAGAGACTTAAAGAGGCACGAGTTGGGCAGATCGTATTGTCGGGGATATTACCAATAATGGGAGGCAGGGGTGAGGAATATAGGAACTGTAGAAGGATGGCGATCAACACACAGGTACAGAAGGTATGTATGGAGGAGGGAGTAGGCTTCGTAGACATGTGGTTAAACTTTGTGGGAAGAAGTGACTTTTTCATGAGAGATGGACTTCATCTGACAGGGAAGGGCGCTGCAGTTCTTGCGTGTGAGTTTGTCAGAGTTGTCGACGAGGGCACAGGTACCATAAATTATTTAAACTAGATGCGCAGGGGGAACTGACAGAGAAAACTCAAAGGAGTACTACTACATATACACATCCAAAGAAAGTTCACCAATAATTTCAGACAATGAACTTAAATGTGTATGCTTAAATGCCAGGAGCATAGTAAATAAAAAAAGTGAGTTAGACATTATGGTAGCAGATATTGATCCTCATGTAATAGGCATCACAGAATCATGGGCAAATGAAGATATAGTAGATGCTGAGTTAGCACTGACAGGCTATGTAATGTTTAGGAAGGATAGACGAGAAAGAAGGGGAGGTGGAGTAATTTTGTATATTAAAGAATCTATCCAAGCATATGAAATTACACTGAAAAGTGAAGCAGATAGTGTGGAAGCAATTTGGTGTAACATAGTTACCAGGAACTCAACATTAACAATAGGAGTAGTTTATCGTAGTCCTAACATAGGACAAGAGGAAGATGTAAAATTACAAAAGGCGATAAGGGAAGTGAGCAAGGGAGAATGTGTTATAATGGGTGATTTTAACCATGGCCATATACAATGGGAATCATTAGAGAGTGCTGGAGGTGACGACCATCAGTTTCCACTTCTAACACAGGATTGTTTCCTTACTCAACATGTCTTGGAACCAACCAGAGGTGGGAACGTGTTAGATTTAATTTTGTCTTCTCAAAATGAATTAGTTGACAATGTTAAAGTACACGAACCTTTGGGTTCAAGTGACCATAACCAAATCCATTTTAATATAAAAGTAAAAACAGGGAATACATATAAAAAACAATGGAGGAGGAACTTCAACAAAGGCAGATATAAAGTGATGAGAACATATCTAGCAAATATAGATTGGAATAATTTGCTGAAGAACAAGACAGCAACAGAATGCTGGACTTGTTTAAAATATGAGATTGAGGGCATTATTGAGAAATTTATTCCATTAAGAAAACAAGGGAAAAGATCCAGGAAAAAACACCTGTCAAAAGAAGCTATTAGAAAAATTGCTCACAAACAGATGCTGTGGAAGGTCTATAAACACACTGGAAATGTAGAAGACTACACCAACTACAAAGGGGCACTTAACCTAGCTACTACTGAAATTAGAAAATCTAAAAGAACCTTTGAACAAAAATTGGCAGGTAATATAAAAAATGACAGCAAGAGTTTCTATGCTTATGTAAGGAGTAAACAGAAAGTTCGAGATAAGGTCGGACCACTGGAAAGCAACAGTAAAAACATAATTTCAGATGGGTTCCAAATGGCAGAGGTCCTGAATGAGTATTTCAGCTCAGTTTTTACCACAGAAGATATCAGCTCACTTCCAGTTCCATTGACTAAATTTGAGGGCAATACATCAGAATATTTAGGGCAGTTATTTGTAACTCCTGAAATGATAGCAAAGAAAATTAAGAAGATGAAAGATAATAAATCACCTGGAGTTGATGGGATACCACCAAAACTGCTAAAGGAAATTGTTGATAAAATTAGTACACCACTTGCAAACTTATTTAACTTGTCACTAGAAGAAGGAATAGTTCCTTCAGAATGGAAAGAAGCAAACATTACGCCGCTGTTTAAGAAGGGATCGAGGAAGAAGCCAGAAAATTACAGACAAGTGAGTTTAACATCAGTTGTATGTAAATTACTTGAAACATTAATTAGAGACCACATGGGGAGCGGTGGTCTAATGGTTAGAGCACCCGCCTGTCGATCGAGAGGACGGTGGTTCGATTCCACCTCCACCGTTTCGAAACCTGAGCAATTTCGTTCACCCCACTTTGCCCGTGTCTTTCGGAAGAGACACTAAAAAGCCGTTGGTCCAAACTCCTGCGTTAGCTCAAGATTGGGCTGTTTGGAGTATAACTACTTGAGACTTGAGACATGGTGGAATTCCTCATAAAACATAAATTAATAAATACATCTCAACATGGATTCCTAAAAGCAAGGTCATGTCTAACCAATCTCTTATGTTTTTTGGAAGAAGTTACAAAGTGGGTAGATCACGGGTCACCAGTGGATGTTGTTTACTTAGATTTTCAGAAGGCTTTCGATAAAGTGCCACATCAAAGATTGTTACTTAAACTAAAAGCCCATGGTATAGGCAATGATGTAATCAACTGGATAGAAAAGTGGCTTACACACAGAAGACAGAGAGTAATGGTAGATGGTAAGATTTCAAACTGGAAATCTGTTTTGAGTGGGGTACCAGAGGGATCAGTGTTAGGCCCTATACTGTTTTTAATATATATAAATGATTTGGAGGATGACATATCTAGCAAAGTACTCAAATTTGCAGATGACACAAAAGTATTCAGAAAGGTTACTAATGATACAGATAAACAAAATTTACAGGATGATCTAGAAAAATTAGTTAAATGGTCAGAAAAATGGCAACTGTTATTCAATTTTGGGAAGTGTAAATGTATACACATAGGACATGGGAATATGGACGAGGAATATAAATGGGGGATGCTGTACTAGGTAGAACCACACAAGAAAAGGATTTAGGAGTAACATTTAATGCTGACATGAAAGTTTCAGAGCAATGTGGGATTGCTGCTTCGAAAGGAAATCAAATTCTAGGCCTAATTAGGAGAACTATCATGTATAAGGAGAAACATCTAATTGTACCCCTGTACAAAGCAATAGTTAGACCACATTTGGAATATTGTATTCAAGCATGGAGGCCATATCGTCAAAAAGACATAGATAAGCTAGAACGAATACAACGAAGAGCAACTAAGATGATTCCAGAATTAAGAGACCTTAGTTACGAAAGTCGCTTATTACAATGTGGTTTGACAACACTAGAGACCAGGAGACTAAGAGGAGACCAAATAGAAGTGTTTAAAATAGTGAACGGTTATGAGGATGTTGATAGGAATATGTTCTTCAAACTTAAAGAAGGCAGTAGAACTAGAGGACACAAAGCAGCATTAGTTAAGGAGCAGTGTAGGTTGGACATGAGAAAGTACTCATTCTCACAGAGGGTGATAAATGAATGGAACAAACTGCCAAACGATTGTGTTAATGCTAGTAGTGTGAATATGTTTAAAAATAGAATTGACAGATATCTGATAAGGGCGGGCTACACATAGATGAGAAAATTGTTGGACTCTCGATAAGCCAATGGCTTCCTTGTCCACTTGCCATCTGGAACTTGTTGTTCGAGATGGCAATCTTGTTAAATCTTGTTAAATCTTGTTAAATCTTCGGCGCTCGCTCTGAAAATTACACTAACAGAATAACTTGTTTAACAGAATAATAATAATAATACACAGGGAATGTTACATACTGTTGCGTGTTGGTAAACGAGCATGGAACATTCTATCAAATCACTTAACACACGCACGCACGCACGCACGCACGCACGCACGCACGCACGCACGCACACACACACACACACACACATATTTTTTTCTATAGTTTTATTTGATGCAGTTTGCAACAAATATTTTTTTACTACACAAATGTTCCACTCCACCATTCAAAATTTCAAGAAATATGTCTGTGCCCATTTACAATATTCGCCAATGCCAATGGCATTGATGTTATTTAATGACACCCTTCTATCACTCCTTTGTGATACAGACAATGTGTGCACTCTCACGATTATTCTTACGATGACATAAACTTGTATGCGACAAATGCATTAGTAGGCGCATGCACGCACGCACGCACGCACGCACGCGCGTCCGCACTCACTTTTACCAAACCTTAGACAATAACGGCATTAAGCGACAGGCATTAGTATACATGGTATCTTACGACAGCGACAGCGGCTTTGGTATGCTAAGTACAGAGATTTCGTACATAACAATTGTCACGCAAATGACACCTCAACACTAAAGTAATGTACTCAATCATTTCAACAACACTAAATCATTTGCAGCACACACGACAGGACGTCTGTAGAACGCTAACAGGTATATTTGGATTGATGGTGTAGTTATATTAATGATTATGCAACTTGCAAGCATCAATTACTGTTTAGTTACTGTCACTTCGTGGTATCGAGTACCTCATAATATTATTTGACCAGTTATAAAGTGTCAAGTGTTCAAGTGACTACGCGGCCTTCTCCATTTATAGCGGGTGGCCTTGGCCAGGGCCCAAGGTTATAAACGGTACTCAAACTCAAGCTCAAGTCTGTGCTCAAGTCTGAGATTTCATGCTCACCAGAGTTTTCGTGCTCGACCGAGGTTATAAAACGTCTTGAATACGTACTCAGCTGAGTACGAAACGACTCAGTTTTTTTCAAATGCACAAGCGGTCAAATGGAACTCTCTTTTTGAAAAAGATAACAAAGATACTTCTGCATAATTTTTATAAACAGTGGTGGACGAAGAATTTCGTCTGCAAGCGTCTCATTTGCGGGAAATAGCGCCGGAGACAAATCAACCAATCACCAATATCACACGGTGTGTGGAAAGTCGAGCACACAGTGAACGATTTAACAGACAGAACGAGACGAATCACAAGATAAAACTGTCTGAAAATTTAAAAAAGTAATACCTCGCAGCCAGGCTAAGATTATGCCCCAACTAAGCGATTCGGCAGCCTAATTATGTTTGCCATGTTCATTTACGGCGTGGTAACTAGAACTTCTGGAAATGTACCGAGGAACACGACAAGTTGTACTTTTTTAATGAATACAAGTGTTAATATAACATCAATTTCGTTACAAAAATATATTATATTTATGTTGTCAAAGGTAAAAAAATAATGACATTACCTAAATCCGTGGCACATTAATAATGTTTTATTTTGATATTTCATTAGAATGCCCGTTGTTTACATAATCTATAGATGTGTGTAACAATACACACGTACTAGAAAGAGGAGTACAACACTGTCAATAAACATTTTGTGATACAAAGGTTCAGTTTCATAATTTTGATCATTCAATATGTATTGAATATGTAAAAACTACTCTGTTTAGATCATGTTATACCTATGGCTATGCTATATGGCTATACACTTGAAATATAGTCTATACACTAGTCTGTTATGGTGAACCATACGTCAGAGTCACTTAGAAGACTATGTGTGGTACACAGTGATGTATTCAGATTGTTGTGCAGTGAACCCAGAAAGTGAAGTATTTGTCAAAACTAAGAAATAGCACACGCTCGCACGCACGCACGCACGCACGCACGCACGCACGCACGCACGCACGCACGCACGCACGCACGCACATACACGCATACGCTCGCACACGCGCGCACGCACACGCGCACACACACTGTTGAACAACAGTTATTAAAACACAGCTGATATAAACAGAGTTTCTAGTATCTAGTAGTTTCCAGCACCCGGCAACGTTCTATTAACTGACTACGGTCTGTATAATTATACCGTGGTTGGAATGTTGTGGCCTTTTGAAGTCTCATTAAACTAGTTAGGTTTTTCAGAACTTTATCGCCAAGCACCAGATGTACCGTGTCCGGTTTGCGTCTTGAATTCAAAACTCTGACATGAAAGGCGGATGTGCTAATCACTACATTTACATTTTTGGGTTTTGTAATATAAGTACACAACGCCAATTAGTTATGCTATACTGTTCCTCATTCTATTGTGTATGTATTTCTATGATGCATTTTCATTTACATGCCGCAAAGGTCTCAGGAAACGTTTTATTCTACCAGTTTGCACTCACAGTTATTATATGGCACTACTACTACTTTTAGCAGAATGCCTCCCGATTCAAATTCAGACAATGAATCGAGTGATAAACTTTAAACAGAGTAGTTTAAAATGCAATAACACTTTGGATAGACTCTCTTGAGAGGGCAATCTAGCCCTTCGGGGTATTGGTTCATATATGTCTAAAAGTTTCAATTACACTTCGTCTCAGTTCAAACTTGATGCCACAACTTTCTATAATATGAAACCTAGCTGCTTTTATTATATCATTCAGAACCAATATCGGAAGGGGCTGGATGAGAAAATATTAAACACAGTTTCCTTGGCAAAGGATGTGCTGAATAATATTGAGAATGCGTGTAGCACTTTTTTAGTCAAAGACGTGTGAGTCTCTTTGTGTGCAAAGGTACTTCAATTGTAATTGAACTGTACACATTGTCGTGCGAATAAATATAGATGTTTACTATTACTACACTATCGTACCTCTAGTTTGCAATAATGCTGATACAGAGTTAAGACGATTACGTGTTGATTGAGTCAATTGTAGTATACTCGTTTGAAATAGGCCTACCTATAGGTGTAAATGAAACAAAATCCACTGCGTTTAGCCGAAACGCTAGACTCAAAAGTAGTTGCACCTCGTCTACTGTAAATTTGACATTTGAAGTTATACTTCAATACAAGAAAATACATAGCCATAGGACTACTTTATTACGACTTTTATATTTTCAGGAAATCCGTATTAAAACGGGACACGGCCCAAGGCCGTATTCCTCCCCAAAATCCGTATTGTATAAGTACGATGTCGCATGTCTGAAGTTTGGGTTGATTACATTAGACCCTAACTCGATTAAAACCGGATAATTTGTGTCCCAACTTAAACCTTTCAAGTGTTTTGTATAAAAAAAATGTCAAATGGGAAGTAAGGGGAATACTCCACTACCACACACACCCCGAGGAGCTTCACGCCTCGTTTCGCGCCTTGGGCGCTTCATACATTACGTTGGACCCACCCTTTTTCTAAACCCAGGATCCGCCCCTGTATATCGTATTGGTATGGCTTAATGTTCAGTATGGCATGTTATAAATCGTCCAATTACACCACATAGTTTTAATTTCTGCAGACACGTTTCTTGTGAATCGTGACTCTGACTAGGCAGTTGAAACAGATTGTTGTCGTCCTACAGCAGCTGTAAATGAATGGTCCCCGTCGCCGAAAAAGCCGCCACTAAAAGTGAACTATCACTTGTTTTGCGGTGTCTGTCGCTGCTGCTGTTACATTTGGCAAATGTTCGTTAAATAGTGCAGTTTGAGCCATCAAACAAAATCTTTCACAAATGTCGTATTCCATCAGTTCTTCGTACGGATAAAACTCGGAAGTAGGCGGCCTGGACGCTCAAATCGGACAGCTTATCTTCACAAAACGGACGAACTTTCAACGACTTCAATAAATTTATTTCATGAGCTGCCTTTTTTATACTTGAGCACGGCGTTGAGCATGGTCCTGAGCATACTCAGGATTTCAGCATTTCATGCTCAACGCTGAGCACGATTTCATGCTCAAGATGTTTTATAACCTCGCCTGAGTTTGAGCATAGTGTGAAAGCGAGGCTTGAGCATGAAACCGTGCTCAATTGAGTTGAGTACGGTTTATAACCTCGGGCCCAGGTCAATGCTCTTCCTGTCAGCTTTTTTGTGCCGATAGTGCATCACATCTCACCGTACATGCTTGTCCGTGCGTGCGTGCGTGCGTGCGTGAGTGAGTGAGTGAGTGAGTGAGTGAGTGAGTGGGTGAGTGGGTGAGTGAGTAGGTGGGTGGGGGAGGGAGTGGGGGAGGGAGAGAGAGAGAGCGACCGAATGTAAGCGCGTGGTATGCGGCACTTGATGGTCGTCTTGAGACAGAGAGGAATAATTAGGTGAGGCGGTTAACAGGTAAATAGTTTGCACTCAGGTGGCCTCGTAAAATGTGAAGGCATTACATAAATATATATTATTCACATGGGACGGTTGTGGACTCATGTGGATGTTGCCAGATCTTACACACAGGCCTCAAGGCGGTCGAATATTTCGAACTCAATGTACATCTTAAATTAACAATGGTATGCGTCATGTTTGATTTTTTTTATCTTCGAATATAGTAAGAGATGACAGATGACGACGGTAACATGTTGTGTACGTTCAGTTAACTATTAACCAATGCAAATCATTGTACGTTCCATTTAGGCACGTTTACCACCCCCACCCCCGAAATTCTAACACATCCGTAACGTCACGATTGACGACAGCTTTACTGAATGTATTGGACATGTTACACCCGGATGTGTAGATGGGTCGTCAAGTGTAAGTGTACGGTAGTGGCGTGACGTCAGTGCATGACAACCCGCATACAGGCCAAGGCTATACTTCTTGATGTCACCAAAGATCTTCTGCAAGATGTCACGCTCGCAAACACGTTCTTAGAAAGTATTTGCGACAGGCAATACGGAGTCATAATTTATTTTGCGAATTCTGGAGGGCTCTGGATGGTCGTTGGAACCCCCGTTGTGTCTAAAGGGTATAGACCTTGAAAATGGCTTGGTTTTGATCTAACGCAGAAAGTGTTCAAATATAAAGCGGTGACCATAAGTCAATATTTTAACAAAACATGGGTCATACACTTTCATATGATTGACCGGACCCTGAAAAATAGCTATGAACAGGGAAATGCACATTATGATACGAACTACGACACTAGCTTATTCTGCCTCCAGGTTGTAGCTGCTGTTTGGCAGCGTGCACGTGCGTGTCAATGACAGAATAATGACCACGGGTCTCCCGTGTACGATGACAGAATGATGACCACGGGTCTCCCGCGTACGATGACAGAATGATGACCACGGGTCTCCCGTGTACGATGACAGAATGATGACCACGGGTCTCCCGTGTACGATGACAGAATAACGACCACGGGTCTCCCGTGTACGATGACAGAATGATGACCACGGGTCTCCCGCGTACGATGACAGAATGATGACCACATATCTCCCGTGTACGATGGCAGAATCTCATATGTTTGGGCAACAAATAAGTACAGGGAGAATTTTCCATGCTGATGTTATCGAAATAAATTACGAATTTAGTAAAACGCTGCAGCAAAGTGTTTATTAAAAACGAATTGTAATTCTGTGACATTGCCTAATTCGAACCAGGGGCAAGTAAAAAGTAATTTAAATACGTGTACTGGATACGTGCATGCATGCCTGGATATGTTACCCTAAAACGTATTGCAAAATGGTGCGACCTAAGCTGAAGTAACGTGTTCAGAAGTGATTCTCGGATGGTCGACGGCAGTTGTGTTGTGGTTTTTTCCGTGCCCCCGTGCCCTCACCCCACCCCAGCCCAACCCAGCCTAACCTACCGCCCCGCCGTGGTCGAATGTTACGTACGTGGCAGTTGTCAGACGCCCACGTCAAAGGATAAGCATAATTATTTTTCTGACAACAGCGCGTCAGAAGCCAAAGGGGCCGTACCAAAATTACACTGCACTCGTGCACGTGCACTAAGTAATTAATGGAACGTTATAAAGCAGTTATGGGTGTCAGCATAATAATGCTACGTACGTCACATTTCATGCATTTATACATAAAGTAGTTTGCTGATACAACCGTTTATGTGTGTTAAGTGGGGGGGGGGGTCAGGAATATGTATATTTTGCTAATGCTAACGCATCGCTTCCGCGAAGAAATCGTTACGTACAATGTATGTGAATGAATCGCTGGTTACAGGTTGAGTGCTACCGGTGCTATAGTATTGAGGTGATCAGCTTATTGCTGAAAATGTGTCGAGTGCTTTTGGAATGGGCCATCAATACGGGAATTTATCATTCATGCCGTCTGCCATTCAGTAATTTAGCACACGAATTATCGCGGTGTGCACACGTGCAAGAACGCACGTACGACGCACGCGCAAACAGGTCAAGTTGATGTAAACACCAATTACAATTTCATGAATAGGAATAACACGTCATGGCATTGTGCATAGCGACGCCGCTAGTGTCAGTGACTCATGTAAAATAATATGTTTGGCACATAATTATTATATACTTGTTTTCTTGTACCGGCAGAGTACCACCGCGTACGCACAGACGTCTGCGCTCGTACGTCAGTCGCGTTTGTCGGACGACGAACAGCACGTACTCTATCGGCAGCGCCCAGCGCCAGCGCCACCGTTACCGTAAATGAGATCATTTAAGAACCCATGCGTCATTCCCATGCACGTTGTGTATGCATGATAATTCTTGCTTTCGCGAAAAAGTAAGTATCAGCGTAGTCGTTCAAATCAGAGAATATTGTGTTTTAGGGAAGGGTTCACAAAGCGTGACGTTGGTATTAATGACAGACTTTACGATTTGAAATGACGTTTCAATCTGTGTTAATTGCAGAGTCCACATAGAGTACGCCATGGCGTACACTGAAGCAGCACTTAGTATCGGAGAAAAATTGCGACTAGGCCTACATACAAATCACCATCTTCAAAATAACATATATTTCAATTTTAATTTTTCGATTTACAACATCGTTGACCAACATAAGTAGTTAAGGTGTAAGACCCAAATGGGGCATTCACGTTAATACTTGAGCCGGAACTAAACTATAGGTAGCATACTGAATCATTATTAACGCGTTCTTGGTAGTACACTGTGAGTGGGGCTTTAATTACGCTGGTGATCCCTACGCGCACGCGCACGCGCACACACGGGATCCTTATTTTGGCACACCTTCGTTCAGGTTTAGGCTGGGTTAACTTATAATTCCATGTTGATAATGTACGTGTGTACGTGTGTGTTTATGTATTATGTGATACGACCTCCATACACGAACATTGCTCGCATTTTGAAAAGGTCTTATCTGTTGAGACAACTCCCGAATCATCCACTGCGAATATCCATAATTATAGCATACGTATGCGGTGGTCTGTTCGCAACTTCTTGAAAGCGCGCTGGTCAATTGGCGACGCGTGACCCTGAATTCCGGATTATTGACTCCTGTGAGCACAATATCTTCTGTAGTTATACGTGTACGGCCACATGGGCTGAGTCACGACCTGTTGTCTTTGTCATTTGTATTATAATTTTGAATGTTGTGACAAAGGATTCCAACAGAAGCAATGCCATTTTAACGCACAGTCATATACTTATCGCAGACAGGGAGAGAGAGAGGGGGGAGGGTCTACGTGCATTCAACGGTGTGGAACCACTACAAATGATCACGTTTCCCATGCACACGTCTCAGATAAGAAGTTCCCTTATCAACACATTACCCAGGTAGACGTCGATGTAGGACGAAAGCAACCTTCGTCTCTAGGACATGTTTACATAGAAACAGGGGGCATTGTAGGCCTGTATATTTAAACACTTTTTACACAACTTACACGGATTTGTTTAGGGCTAAGCTATCCAAAAATATGTATCACATGACCCATATAATATAAATGTTAAATTAATAATACTATATTTGGATGAGGTCAACTTCGGGGGCAGCAGTGCATGTGCTCCTGTTTTAATATGTCCCATTTATATTAGTTATGTTATTTGTATCTAGACGCATGATAAAACAATAACGCACATTTTCTCCCTATGACTCAGCAAAATATTCGCCCTCTTATATTTAGGATCCGGGTGATCAGCTCTTATCTAATGGTTTATACTTATATATCTTTAATTGTGCAACTGTGTTTGTTTGTGTTAAACATATGTCCTTAATTATCACAGAATGACCAACACATTAATGTAGTCCTCGTACATATCTGAATGTAATTTTTTTATCCGATTCCCTTTCCACAATACCATCCTTCCTTAATTTCGTCTCTAGCAGGGCAATCTTCTTCCCCCTAATTATTTAACTTAATTGGCACCTCTGGCAATAGCAAGAATGTATAATTATGAAGGTATAGACCCATCACATACGTGTTTCCCATGTTACGGAACTAAAGTAGACATTCATCGTAAGTCTTCACCTAATTGTTGACGCTTACTAAACACACTATACACACAGAGGGACTCGCGGTCTTCAACAATCCTGTTACGAGTCGACTGGGGGCGGTTCTGTTGCACAGGTTGTTCGCGCTGACCTTGAACCTAGGTTATAAATGTCGGTCAGCCTGGTGTGCTGCGACCGTTGTACGTTTGACGTGCTGGTGAGACTGGTGCTTTTTTGTTGGCGCTTTGTTTCGATAACGACACGTTAAAATGGAACGTTGGCAAGCGAAGATTCTCAGCCTGTTTGGCCTGCTGATCATCCCACTAGTCTGTACCGTCCTACCGATCAAGGTGTCGGACTTTTTCACGCGTAAAGGTGAGACCGGCCGACGCATATTGAGCAGTCTGATGTGTTTCGGCGGCGGCGTGTTCTTCGCCGTCTTCATGTTACACATGGCGCCCGAGGCTCGCTACATCGTTTACCACGCCATCGAAGCGCCAGAGAAGTTGAACTATCCCATCGCTGACTTGCTCATGTCTGTCGGATTCTTCATGGTGATGTTCATGGAAATGGCGGCCACTGGGTGGAGTAGCCGGCGCCGCGCTGCCGCCGAGAAAAGTAAACAAGCCAACGGCGACTTCAAAAAATGCTCGAGCGAGTCGAACGGGCTTCAGCTTCTCGTCACCCCGACCAGCAACATCAACGGCGACCTGCCCCGCAGCGCGTCCACGACCACGGCTAGTCCTCTACTCGACATCCAGGTCGGGGACTCGGACGCCGAGCGCGGCGTTGTCAAAACTTTCAAACGTCAAAGCGTGGACCACGGACACGGTCATAGCCACGGCACGTTCGATGACACGCATTCAACTCGTTCGCTTGTTCTCTTACTCGCTCTGTCGCTCCATCGTGTGTTCGAGGGCATGAGTGTTGGTCTACAAGGCACCACAATGAACGTGTGGAACCTCTTCATCGCGATTGTGTGTCACGAGTCGATCATCGGCTTCAGTCTCGGACTGCAGTTTGTGAAAAACAAATTCTCGATATGTCGAATCCTTGTCCTCACTATCATATGTTCGCTGTTCGAGCCCTTCGGTGTTGGCATTGGCACGATCGTCGTCGAGCTTGGAGAACCAAGTCGGACTCTCGATATCATCAATGGAGTGCTGCAATCTCTGGCGACGGGAACATTCATCTACATCACGTTCTTTGAAATTCTCCAGGAAGAAATCATGCCTGGAGAAGCGAGCATGCTAAAGCTTGTCTCTGTTGTCGCCGGCTTCTGCGTGATGGCAGCACTGTGCGCAATCCCCGAAGAAAACGTCAATGGCGGTGGACTATTTCCAGTTGGTGGAAGCCTGGCACAGTATGACAGGGCATCTGTTCTACAGAACTTGACCACAACGCAAGTCTACAACTGATGACTGTAACAATTGTTTGTTATTAGATAGCCACCTTTGTATTAATTTATATGGGAAAGAATAACATAGAATTCCTGAAGTATTGTAAACCGTACTCGTGTGAGAATCAAGTTCGGAGTGACCAAATATGCAGATTCAGCACATATGTAAGTGTTAGGTGACATATATTTTATCACTTAATAAAACCACTATAATTTCCAAGTAGAGAAATGTATGACAGCTACATACATGGTAGGCGTGGTCCATGTTTGTGAATATTGCATTTTAGGTTTTTGCTTTGAAACAATTTAAGTCGCATCCATAAGATAAAAATTATTCTTCCAAATGTCTTCTTAACAAATTGTGAAACCCATTGAACTTTTTGTATAACTTAGTACAATCTATCAAATGGGATAATACATTTACAAAAAAACATGTATTTATAGGCAGTGTGTAATTTGTAATCAGAGTGGAACGTTGTCGATGTGCAGGGAATTGTAGAAAGGATAATTTTGGGTAGCAGCTGGTTGTTGATTGTAATTTGTGTAACTGTCAGACAATGCCAATCTGCATTACTTTGTGAACAATGACCTTTGAATGTATAGCATTCAGGGAACAATGTAATTGCATCGGGTGTGAACTTAGGAACAACCACCTGGTAATCAAGTAATTCTAACTGCTAGACATTAACGATGCTAGCATTCCTACACAGAACAAGTGGCTGTCAAAATTCCTTCAAAGAGTTTTAGTGTGTCTTGTTGGCTCACAGTGATTTGACTGAAACTCCAGGATTGTAATTTTTTATTTTGACAGTTGGAGACTACAAATTCCCATCTGTCATGCAACACGTTTGTGTTATATAACGTGTTGATTTAAAAAAAAAATCTTTGTTTTTTCAATCTGATGCCACACGCCCTTGTACAATCGTAAATTCAATGCTTTACTGATTACTTTTGATTTTCTTAGACAAATTGATGAATCCATTGCTGATAGAATGTTAATAAGGGTCTTTGATTGAACAGTTAATTAGAATTTTGTTGTAAGGATAAGACTTGTGTTATGAGTAGCATGGCATGATAGCAGTGTAAATAGTTTAATGAATGCTTTAATGAGCAATTTATATTGCAAAGTGGCATAAGAATATTATGTGTATTATGAATCAAGCTGGTTCCCTGAGTCAACCTAACAAACATTTGTTCTCAGGTTCGGTGTGAGTTTTTGACCCCAACAATTTTGTTTGCTTCGATGCTACAGCATAACTATACAGGATTTTATAATACTTATTTTTATTTAGTGAAATGAACCCGCTCAATGCCAAGCATAATGTTTACACCATCTTCCTAGAACCAAAAGAATATTGTTTAAAATGACCACAGATATGTTGGTTGAGAAAATTCACTCTTATGTTTGTTTTGATAATTCCCTGGCTGTAACCGACTGCTTTGTCTCTGCTCATGAAACAGTGTTTATATAAAACGTTTAGTTGTTGCCACAGAGCCAGGGTGTGACTTGTTAGTTAATGGGCTATTGTGCGTTTGGTCTTCTTATAGTTTTTTATTTATACGTGTTGCCATCCTGACGTGTCATCGACAATGTTCGTTACACTGGTGCTAAGTATGAGGATGCACATAACATGTTGTCATTTATGAGTTTTCTGTTTCCATGGTTACAAGACTGTGCACTTGGTTACAGTGCGTTTTCTAAAGAGTTCCACTGATAGATTTATATGTACAATTTACTATTTAGGAAGTTGGTTTACTTTAGACATAATGTACACCATGTAATTCGTATAACAACAGGATTTTCCGAAAAATTCTATGTTGCTTTATACTGTAAATCATTAATTGTAAGTTTGTGCTGTGAAATGCAGCATTTACGACTCACTGTGCACTTTCATGGCTGTTGATATTTTTTTTTTGGTTGCTCGCGGTAATCATAAACCGAATGTAGCGAGACATTTTGGTGGGATTACAGTATTGATCCTGAGGATCAATGGTGTACTTTGAGTAGCAGTAGCAGGTGATCTGACCAACATCAGAAGGCAGTGCCTAGCATTTGTGTTCTGTTTGGTCATGTATTTAATGCTGTGCTCATAATCTTCAGATGATATTGAATGCTACACCCACAGTCGTCCAATGATAATTAATTAAAATGCGTGCCTAAAGTGGCATGGTATGCTTGTGTCGTGCCGTAGGCGGGCAGATAGAACAATTTTACATTTGTTATACTGCGTCACTGGCAGGGTTCAGTACGTAGTAGTATTTACAACTACAAGCTACTGTCTGCTGTCTCAAACATGTGTTAGAGTTTTATTTTTGTACATAAATGATACTTGATTAAGTTTTCCTTTATCGTTGTCACTGACAGTGATCAGTACTTCATCAATGCAATTTACACCATTTTGAAGCAGCAGTCCATATATATATATATATATATATATATATATATATATATATATATATATATATATATATATATATATATATATATATATATATGTCCTGGAGTCCTGCTCCTATTGCTATTGCATATTTGGGAATTGGTCTGTTTTGGACTAAAATCCGTTCCTTAATGCAGCACACAAAGTGTCATAGAACGTTTTGTCATCATATCCGTCATTGTCAGAGGTTTAGGCAGCTGTATTGGCGCATTGTCAACAAGGATTGTTACACGGTGCTGTAAATGTTGTGTTAATGTTTTCTGTCGTCAAAATGGAAGTGTTGGGACTTGCATGATTAAGGATCATGATATTAAGAAGGATTTGAAGCCAGGGGGCAGAGCTGGTGAATTGTGTTAGTGCATCTAATCATCTTTGTTTTGTCAGCCAGTGATATTTTCATTTCAACATTAAATGCTGATGTTAAAAGATGATTGCTGAGGGTGCAGTTGACAGGCTAAAAATGCTAAAGTATGCTAAAGTATGTTGTACAGAATAAATTTGGTCATGGGAAACTTCCCATGTTTCTGAAGTATTTGAATATTATGTGGGTTTTGGGTTAGCCCATGTCACAGTCATCGGAATAGTAAGAATTGTTGTACCTACTTTTAAGTCATGTTGATGTTAATTGGCCCAACTACAAACATAATGTAGAAGCATGAGTGAAGATGACCCCGCCCTAGTCCTAGCTGTCTAATTGACACCTAGGGAAGTTGGCTCGGAAAGGTCAGAATTGGGAAGGACTTTAAGTGGAGATGTGTGTGGAATGTATAACTATATGTGTGTTAGTTACCCATGTAAATGGGTTGAGGCAATGTTTGGGTGATCATTGTTCAGCAGGAGTTGTATTGTTGTGAAGTGTGTAGTATTGTTGGACGCCCCAGTAGGGGAACAAACTGGAAACAGTAGGCGAACACCTTGCTTATGATTGAATATGAAGTACACTGCTGCTGGTCTGTACTAAAGGTCTGTATGTAAGTTCTCTAAGTGTGAAACTAGTTTACATTGGTTTGTTTGTATGAAACATCACAGCTTACTTTATCAGTTATTTGTATGCGTCTTAGGTAATTATGATGCACAGTTTCAGTTTTGGTAGTGTTACTAGAAACTGATAATAATTTGTGCAATCTATTGTTAATCCGTTGGCGAAGAGTTAGTTTCACCAACTGAAACAGTTGCATTCGGTTATGTGTGTAACATGAGTGTTACTAGAGTGCACACCGTAGTGATTTTATTGTTTGTATGTCAACAGTAGCGCCTCTGTAGGATTATGGTGAACTAATGAGATTGTGCAGGTAGATGGCGAAATGCTATGCTAGATGTGAACTGTCCAGGACACTTATTGTTGCAATAACCGAATGATCTTATATATATATATGTTGACGAGCGTGTTTCGTGTATGGTAGTCTGCAACTTTTACAGCAAATGTCATCAACAGTGTTTGTTACATGCTCAATATATACACTGAAATGTAATAAAATGTTCAATTCATATATGAAAACGTTTGTTTATCATAAAGAGAATGTGCAACGATTTCATTAATTAACTGACACACAGCTAGTCGGGGTTTCGTAATGTTAAAATGCCCTAATTTACTTAATCGATTTCATTTAAATTAAGTTCATCTAAATTAGCATTGTTATACGTCATGTCAATATCACCAAAGTTTAAACTTTATTCGAATTGCATCGTATAAACTGATAAAAGTTCCCTCTTATTTGACCAGTCAGCAAAGTCCCCGGAAGGATGCTAATTAATGGAATTATGTATGAATCCAGAATTTGAGTGTATACATAATTTCCGTCACACTAAAAAGTGGGGTTTGGATCTAGGCGATGGTGCGTGTGACAAACGATAGCGCCACGTCACGGCGCCTGGGTAATCGAGGCTAACCGTAAAACAGTCGTTCAGTTAACCAACGAAAATTGTTGTACATTCCCTATAACTTGATTGACATTAATCTCTCGCACATACGTACTCGTTCTTTTGGTGGAAGTGTTGGTTTGGGTGGACACGTGTTGGTTTGGGCGGACACGTGTTTGTTTGGGTGGACACGTGTTGGTTTGGGTGGACACGTGTTGGTTTGGGTGGATACGTGTTGGTTTGGGTGGACACATTTTGGTTTGGGTGGACACGTGTTGGGTTGGGTGGACACGTGTTGGGTTGGGTGGACACGTGTTGGGTTGGGTGGACACGTGTCTATTGTTTCTTTCCGGTTTTATTTTACGCAGTTTCCCTTACAGCAAATGGCTACGATCACAGTCACGTGCCTTTGTTGGTCACCATTGCTGGATCCCCCTTCCCCTCTATATATCGCTATCCTCTCTCTCTCTCTCCCTCCCCCTCTATATATCGCTATCCTCTCTATCCCCTCCCCCCTCTATATATTACTATCCTCTCTGTCTCCCTCCCCCTCTATATATCGCTATCCTCTCTCTCCCCCTCCCCGTCTATATACCGACTTCACAAGTGAACCAGTTTCGAAGTTTGACTCCTCACACACACACAACACACATTCAACACGTACACCACGTACAACACGTACAACACAAGTCGTGGTAAGCGTATGCGTACACATTTATAATAGCAAACTGTTTTACACTGTTTACATTGAACATTATTATGTTCGTTTCTTCGTTCCGGAGAAGTTCTGCTGGATAGTTCAATGTCAATCGATCGACAGTAAGTTGGCCGTTTCAAATTGTTAATTTTTTTCACTAGCGGGACGCTGTTCTTTGCGACACATGCGCCTGTCACTGTGGACGGTTATTCAAGGAAGCGCGCGATATTTTTTTTAATTCACCTGTGTTGATTATATTGTGTTGTGGTGGTTCGTATGTAAGACACACGATAGCGCTGCGGTTCGTCGTGTGCCGTTCGACTGTCAGCGAGCACGCAGTGTCGTGCTAATTCTACTGTTTGTTTTTAGGGACGAACACCAAAGCCCGTAGCGTGGAGTAGACCAACATTCCTGTTAAACCTATCATTAGTCCCGCTATCGATATGCGGCGTGTTTCTGATGACCGTTGTTCGGCCAATTCTCGGTTCCCCATCTGTGGAGAATAGAAAAGGTGTGTTGCACATTTGTCTGCACAGGGTGACCAGCAAAAAAACGGAACACAAACAGCTTAATATATCTTCCTTAGTTTTCTTTCACAGTTTTTGTTGGCACACATTTGCATCACATGATCAGGTTATGTCACATGACGCATGATCACTGTGAAAGTTTCGAATGGATAACTTTAGCGTCCTTGATTTGGTCGAGGTTTGAGAACGTTTTGCAGGTGTCCACATCAGCGCTGCAGACACACATTATACGCACCAAAACTGAAAACGACACATTCGGCTGCAGTCATTGAACATATTTGAGCAGATTTTTGTTTTGAGATCATCTGTGGATTGTGGCCTTCCTTTGTTGACGGTGTCCTTAGGATGTCTGGTGGTGACAGAGCAGAGGTGAGTGCGTCGGATCCAATTGTGTATGCAGTGCCGTTGCTGGAGGCCGAAACACCGAAACTATTAACTGAATCCCGTCAGGAATCAGAGGGCACAGACCGCAGTTATTTTTTTTGTGTTTGTGGTCATGTTAACGTTTTGAATGATTGTAAGAAAATGTAACCATCAAAATGATATAACTTCACGACGTCCACCGGTACTAAGTTACCAATATAACTTCACGACGTCCACCGGTACTAAGTTACCAATATAACTTCACGACCTCCACCGGTACTAAGTTACCATTATAACTTCACGACCTCCACCGGTACTAAGTTACCAATATAACTTCACGACCTCCACCGGTACTAAGTTACCAATATAACTTCACGACGTCCACCGGTACTAAGTTACCAATATAACTTCACGACCTCCACCGGTACTAAGTTACCATTATAACTTCACGACCTCCACCGGTACTAAGTTACCAATACAACTTCACGACCTCCACCGGTACTAAGTTACCAATATAACTTCACGACCTCCACCGGTTAAGTTACCAATATAACTTCACGACCTCCACCGGTACTAAGTTACCAATATAACTTCACGACCTCCACCGGTTAAGTTACCAATATACTGATCGGGTTATGTCAAAATCAGACACATTCAGCTCTTTAAAACGCCTGCATTTACGATGCCCGTCAATGTTTACAAAATGTATGTATTACATGTATTACTGCGCCTACGTTGTAATGGTTGAACAATGACCAACAATCCATCAGCCTATTAAACTTTCTTTATTGCACCATTTCACTGCGAATACATTGTGCCACCAAACTAGCGAATATGCCTACTCAACTGCATTCATGCCACTTTCAAATTTTATATAGGAATTTACTTGGTCCATTCGTCTGACCTCTGTAGATTGGTACACACCTTATCATATTTCTTACGATGAGGTTTGTGTCTCGGGCGTCAAACTTTCAGGGGTTCATCTATGACCCCAGGAAAGATCAGTATCACGTTTGTATCATTGTCATCCAGCTGTAAGGTATGTAAACTGTCCCTGTCGTCTTCGTGTATTTAGCGCCACCTGGCACATTATTTCGAACTAGATAGTGAACGGTTAGTCGGTTATACCTAACTTGGAACAATCGTAGAAACCACTAACAGCGTTGTGAGCAACTGTACGTAATAACTACGAAACATGTCCCTTCCGGAGGCCGGGCATGTGTGCTAGTTTACCTCAATGGCCGTCCGGCACTGTACGGAGCGGATGATGGCGAAAACACCGACGGGCAAACAACAGCACATGGCGATGAAGACGGCGAAGTAGATGCCGTCGGAAGGTGGATTTTGAAGCCCCCTCTGTTGAATTATGACCATTTGTGGTTGCACTGTAATGACGCCTACAACAAAGCCGCATCTATTACTCTAGTATAGTTACCAGTATAAATTGCTTAAAACTGGAATTTGACAGAGCAATAAATAATCCGATGAAAACCTGGATTTAAATATTCAATTATACGAAACCCCCACAAAACCCGGATGTTTAGTGACCGCCTCCTGAAGATCATCCTCTATGCAGAGTAATATGAATGCAAGCGCCCAGTTTGCAGACTTAAATTGAGATACAATGATGTAATCAAAATAGATCTGAACGACTAAGGAACTGACCCTCTGCACTGGCAACAGTTGCCGAAGACCGGTCTACATAGCGCACCAGTCAAAACGGCGGTTCTGCTATTGACATCGAATCGTATCGGACTAAAGAGGCGGTCAAGAGTGCGAGGTATCACGCTGGCTATTCACCGTACCAGTCAACCAATGGAAATAATTGTGCGTTCTTTTAGCCGAAGTGACCGTCTATGTGCTTACTGGGCGATGGCTGCTCGTCCGGGGGGTTGTAGAGAGCATAGCCGGTTTCCGACGTTAACTTCGAATCCGAATCCGTTGTTTTATCCTCCACCGAATCCAATATTTCCTTCATCGAATCCACTATTTTTTTCTCCATCGAATTCCCTCGATTTTTTTGGATAATTGCAAAAGCGTGTGAACTTATCGTTGTGGCTACCTTGAACCGAGTGTTCAGCCGGTATTTTCCAATGATGTGACGTCAGGCATTACGTAACACCATCTACGTCACAGCGTAGTACGAGTTATCCTAGCCTGGTTCCGAACAAAATGCCCCGTTTCATTTGTCAGGACACTGACAGGCCAAAGTAGTGAAGGCAATACAAACGTCCAGTCTGGTTTAATTGGGCTAGTAATTATGTAAAAATGCAAGCGATATCCATTATTTTGTTTGCGTTAGACCGGCACGCACGCACGCACGCACGCACGCACGCACGCACGCACCGATAACCCACAAAGTGTGCTCCCAATAGACACAGCGGAGTTTACAAAGGAAGACGTGGAGACTTAGATATAACAAGTCCCCTGGCATGGACGGAATCTCAGCTGAAAATCAAAGCAGGTGGGGAAACAAATGTACAGTGCATGTGCGAACTCTGCCAGCAGATATGGAGCTCTTGCGTCGTTCCCGAAGACTGGAAACACGGTGCTGTTGTCTGCTTCCACAAGACTGGAGATAACACCGATTGTGACAACTTGAATGGCGTGACACGGATGACGCATGGCACCTCAAAAACAAGTCAAGAAACGAAAATTAACCTTGCACAAGATTTTTGGCTATCACTGGAGTGATTGTGTGACAAACAAATAGGTCAGGATATGATCTGGAGGACCTCCAGCCAGTGGTGGATTACAAAGAGGTCAGGATACGATCTGGAGGACCTCCAGCCAGTGGTGTATTACAAAGAGGTCAAGATACGACCTGGAGGACCTCCAGCCAGTGGTGTATAACAAAGGGGTCAGGATACGACCTGGAGGACCTCCAGCCAGTGGTGGATTACAAAGAGGTCAGGATACGATCTGGAGGACCTCCAGCCAGTGGTGTATTACAAAGAGGTCAGGATACGACCTAGAGGACCTCCAGCCAGTGGTGGATTACAAAGAGGTCAAGATACGACCTGGAGGACCTCCAGCCAGTGGTGGATTACAAAGAGGTCAGGATACGACCTGGAGGACCTCCAGCCAGTGGTGTATTACAAAGAGGTAAAGATACGATCTGGAGGACCTCCAGCCAGTGGTGGATTACAAAGAGGTCAGGATACGATCTGGAGGACCTCCAGCCAGTGGTGTATTACAAAGAGGTAAAGATACGATCTGGAGGACCTCCAGCCAGTGGTGGATTACGACAGAGGCAACTGTGGCACGTGCCCCACTCCCCGAGCTCCCGGGCCCTCGAGTTAAATTGAAAAGCATTCTGACATTTGACACATATAGACACACCCGACTAGTCGGCATTCGAAATACCACCTTTTGTGATTTTCTTAGCCAGGATTCGTAAATAAACCCCCCCTCGGCCTCCCGCACTGTGAGATCCTAGACGCGCCACTGGACTCGACTGGCATGAGCAAAATGAAGTTCATCCTCTTTTGCCTTATTGTCGAGCATAATTCATTTTAATCCGTTCCATTTGCGAAAAAGGTGAGCTCGCCACTGCAGTTACATACCAACAGACAGATACAGGCGTAGCGCGACTTGAACATTTGGGAATGTGGGCTGTTTGACAAGCAGGCGAATCATGTTGAGTCTTATCCAGTTCTTGTCGGCGTAACGCGCCAGCTTCACGACTGGAATGTGTTTTTGTAACGTGATAAAATGTTTGGATCCTGAAACGTTTTTATAACATTATTATAACGTTGTTTTACCCATGAATTCTTGAAGAAGAGGGTCGAACAGTTGGACATCCAGATCTCAGTGCTTCGGTGAGCAGTTCCGTGGTTTCGTATCCCAGGTAGTTTCGCCATTTGAAGACACACAAAAGCTCTGCCCACACCCGTCACAGCTATCGAAGTGGCGATCATCAAGCTCAACAAGTAAGCACGATTGCATCCTGGGAGAGAGCTGCTATAGTTGTAACCATGTCTGGCAAACACCATTGGCTTGGCTTAGAAATAAAAAAGAAAAAAATGTAGGTTTCAGAAATATTGTCGTTTAAAAATGCATTAAAATTACTACCTCGTGGGTGTGGGGCTTCACAATCCAACCCCAGGGCCCAATACCCCTTAATCCGCCTCTGTCTCCAGCCCCATCAACTATTATGCAAAAGATGCGTGAGCTTGCTCGGCCGTGTTACGAGGCTCCCACCTACTATTATATATATATATATATATATATATCATTACTTCCATGCACAATACAGTGCAGACCACAAAGGAGATATAGCGAAAGGCGACTGTACCAGTACACGTACGTACGTGCGTGCGTTTGTACGTATGTACACTCGCGCCCGATAGTCGGTTTTCAAATTATATACATTTATTACTGAAGTATTTCTTTCACGCTACCTCGATTACTGTTTCTTGCACACAGGGTTCGTCAGCCTTTGTCGCAGACTCAGTCCATCACAACTGACCAGATTGGTTCTTTGTGCATCACAATTAGTTCTTTGTGTGTTGTTGGTTTTTCTGTAAGACACGTGATAGCGCTGCAGATCTTCGCGTGCCGTTCGACTGGCAGCGACCTAGCAGCGGCTTCCTATTTTGCCTTGGATTTCTCTAGAGGAATGATCACCACAGCATATACAATGAAATTTATTACTATTGTTAAGGCACCGACCAACACTCCGGCTATCGCTGCTTGGCGTGTTTCCTTTGACCGTTGTTCGGCCAGTTCTTGGTCCCCCATCTGTGGAGAATAGAAACGGTGTGTTGTACATTTGTCTATACATAATTATACACGCACACACGTACGCACGCACGCACGCACGCACGCACGCACGCACGCACGCACGCACGCACGCACGCACACACACACACACACACACTCGCAGACACTCACTCCCACGTACGCACGCACGCACGCACGCACGCACGCACGCACGCACGAACGCACACACACACACACACACACACACACACACACACACACACACACACACACACACACACGCACACACATTTTAAAGGTCCTTCCTTATTTCATTGTTTCGCTCGTTTCGTTTTAGAATCATTTCGCAAGAAATCAAACATATCCAGTTCGACTAACTCGTTTGTTCAAGTGGGTATTGTTGAAATAATCGGTCAAACTATTAACTAATCGGAAAAACGGGCAAAAATGGACGGGCACTATATTATGCTATGTCATAAGGCTATTAAAATGTTCGCAAGTTACCCAACATAAGGACAAGAGTCGATTATTTCGATGATTTCAATGAACCACAATTTAAAAATATAATGTGACCGTTATATGTTTATGAATATCGACCTTGCCTTTCAGCCATTTAAATTTGGTATTTGGTCGAAACATTCAAATCAAACAGATAACGGTTAAATTATATGAACAGATCGTCATTCATTAAAGCACATTTCGGCGGACAAAATGTAAGAATAGATAACATTATAGTTTATACTACATAACATGACATTAAATAACATGACATTACGACAAACAACGACCAGACAGTGTACCTTTAACTGAATCCCTTCAGCGACCAAAAGGCACAGACCACACTTAAGTTTCCCGTCAACAGCCATATTAACGTTTTGAATGTAAGCAAATGTGTACATAAAAAATTATTTTATAAAACTCCAAGATATCCACTAGCAAAGTGAAAAGAACACGTTTTGTCAAAACTATTTACCCCTTAGTTCTTTTACCCCTTAGTTCTTTTAACCATGCCACAAACGCTCTTACAGTTTTTGCTAAATATTAATACGCCTACCAAAGTTTCTGGAATGTTACCACCAAAATCCCTACGCTTCTTCCAATCCGTTTCAAAGTGCAACATCTCACTGCCAAAGGTCTGACATTTCAAAAGCACCAAACTTGCTGACTTAATACAGTTCCTGTATCAAGGCAAATAAAATAAAAAAATTGTAGTGCTGTTCGCAAATTTATATTTTGAATATTCTAAAAATCAGTCGTGTCTCTCTCCCTCTCCCTCTCTCTCGCTCTCGCTCTGGCGCTCTCTCCCTCTCCCTCTCTCTCGCTCTCGCTCTGGCGCTCTCTCCCTCGCTCTCGCTCTGGGCTCTCTCCCTCTCCCTCTCTCTCGCTCTCGCTCTGGCGCTCTCTCCCTCTCCCCCCTCTCTCTATTTATATGTATATATGTATGTATGTATTTATGTTGTTAGTATATATATATATATATATATATATATATATATATATATATATATATATATATATATATATATATATATATATATATATATATATATATTATATATATATATATATATTCATATCGTATGATGATATAAATATATATATATATATATATATATATATATATATATATATATATATATATACTAACAACATAAATACATACATACATATATACATATAAATCTCTCATTTCTCTCTCTCTCCACTTCATTCGTATGACATGAACACGAAAGCGCAACACGTCATTTACCTGAATGGCCGTGCGACACTGTACTGAGCGGTATAGGGCGAAGACACCGATGGGCATGCAGCAGAACAGGGTGACAACGAGGGAGAAGAAAAGCCCGTCGGGAGGTGGGTTGAGCAGCCCCTGTTGTTGAATGTAGATGACGTGCGGCTGCGCTGTGACGACCCCTGCAACACACCCACGCCCTCTGCCGGATGAGTCCGTTATACCTGTATCATTTAGATTTCTAAAATGGATATAATTTCCGTAAATAAATTTACATGTGAACTAACATTGTACATTCCGTTTATCCGAAGAAACGTTGAGTGGCCGTCCCTGCACTTACCGTAGGGGGGCGGCTGTCCGTAGGGGGGTGGCTGCCTGTCTGGGGCGGCGTATGTAGAAAATGCGGTTTCCGATGCGAACTGAGAATCCGAATCCACGGGTCTTTTCGCCATGTTCCGTGTCCGAGTGAAGTGAACCTGCACTGCATGCAAAAGTAGAGCTTAAATCATCTAAGTAAAAACGCGTGCGTGCGTGTGTTTTACCTACAAACTGCACTGTCGTGACTACGGTAGGCACATAACTTACAAACTGCACTAACGTGACTACGGTAGGCAAGTAGTTATAGTGTGCTTTTGGGACATCAAAAGATCCGCCCAGTAGAAAGATCATCCTCACTTCCGGTTTAATTAGCCAATCAGAAGCCAGGGATTAAGTCACGTGACTTCTGGGTAGCCTCAGCGCCCCCTAGCGGTAACCTCCACTATAAGTGATCTGATGTGTGGTGACCTATGACCTATACTGACCAGGTAGTGACCGCTACCTATCCAGTGGTGGTTCGAAGTAGCCTGCGATACCCTACCCGCTGTAGCCCGCGTTACCCTATCACCAACCGACACAACACCTCTTCGTGAAGTCACAAATTTTAATATATAAAAAATAGCCATACATCATAGTAATAAAAAATAGCTATATATCATATGAAAACACGTCATATTAATATAGTAATATAATCAGTTAAAAATAGTTATATCATATTAAAGCACATAAAATCAGTATATCAAATCATATTAAAGCACATCATATATATAGTAATATAAATATCATTCAATATATCATTTAAAAATAGTCATATTAAAGCATATAAATAGCTTTCATTATTTCATTTAAAAATAGCCATATTAAAGAATATTAAAGCATAGTAATATAATTAAAAATAGTCATATATCAAATCATATGAAACGCAGTGTTCGTCTGTTAATCATCTCACAAATCGTTCTCTTTTAGAAAGGAGGCGCTGGCATGTTATTCAAGTCCAGACGCGGCAGTGACTTCCCTCGTCTATCGATCAATTTTGTAGGTCGTTCTACTGTCTGTGTCTGTTTGTGTACTACATTGCTGCACCCCCCACACGATCTTTTCATTTCTATGACGGAACGTGGAATTGCTATTTCTCCTTTATCGTTAAACCCCCACAGCATTTCCATATCAATCTGGGAACTGAATTTAAACAGTTTCATTTCTTCCATCACACCAGCCCATAATTTTCTGTGGGCTATAAATGCAGCGTAGTCATTGCACTCGTTGTCCCAACTCTCGGATTGATAGCCATCGTCGACGATGTCATCGTTGACCACGAGCGGCGTACGATCACGTAACTCTTTCATCACGAATGCCCAGTAGATTCTATGGAACCTGAAAAACCAGAGTGAAAAGACACATTGAGCCATTGGTAAAGGACTGTGTTAAAAGCATCGCATATATACAGCACATGCACATCTGTTAATAATAAACTACGAGTAGACCTTCTGTGAGCGGTGTACTTTGGATCCAGCACGGCGTATGTAATACTACACCGCCAGCGGTAGAAGCGCGTAGAATCTAGGTCGTCGAAAAACTGATAAGAGACTGACACGACGACCTCGCTCGGCCGACGCAGCGCGCGTGCTATTTATAATCAGACTACCGGCCGCTTAGCAAGAGGCATTGTAACTAGGTCACAGACGCATAAAAGATGTCTCTTAAAGTTAAACTGTGTGTGTTATGTAGACGCTTTTAAAACCTTTTATAAACACAGGAGTACGTATCACCAAACAGTCACGGACAATATGTACTTACGATCGATACAGTATCAGACTCAACGCAACGCCAATCTCCATATAGGCTTGCATCAAATCGGAAAACAAAGCGACACTAGACAGCATCGTGATGACGTCAGAGACAGCAGCAGCAGAAGAACGACGGTTGCAGAATGACGGTAAGTGTATAAAGAAATACCTTGCCTGAGGACGGCTTTATATAGGAAACGCTAAACAATGCAGACAGCTGACATAAGCTGCTATAACACAATAACAAATCCATCAAAGTCAGAAAGTTATGTTAGAAAACACCCATAATAAAATTATTATTAAACTGGAATGCTAACAATCAACTCCCAAATCCGCTAGAACAATAAGTCATCCTTCACAACGAAAAACACGTTCGATAAGTCTGTCACAGAAGTGTCAGAGAATCGATGCTGAAAGCAAAATCTCATTTATCACGTGTAAAAAACCAAGTCAACCAGTTCTCAACCAACGTTGTATCGATTCCAGACATTGTGCGCGAAACAGTAAACAACTCCTCCCTCGATAAGCTTGTCAACTAACTAACGCTGAATCCGAAAACTCATTTATCACGCATAAAAACACCGTGTACTTATGGAAGTTATTGCTGCATGGAAACTGGTGGACATTAATGCATATGCATTAAGTTATATATGCATGCATTAATACATGCATTAATTTATGCATGCATTAATTTATGCATGTATTTTATGTATATAAATACAGTGCATGTAACAATAAACAGCATAAAATCAGAATGACTCCTCCTGCTATATACTTCCGTGGAGAAACCTCGTTTCTATCCAATTTCTACGCATGTAGGATACATGCATGGGGTCATGTTTTTAACACAGTTGAAGCTGCATACCAGTACAGGAAATGCATCTTTTATGGAGATGTCGACACGGCACAGAAAATGCTTGCCACAAGAACCGGACTACAGGCGAAATATCTAAGCAAGACCATTCGAGAGAAACAGGAGTTACGCGCGCAGTGGAACAAACAGAGACGATATGTAATGAGAGCGTTAGTTGCTATTAAATTTCGCGACACGACATTACGCAAACTATTATTAGAAACATATCCAGCATCGTTAATGGAAAATGTGAGAAGTAGGGAGGGATACTGGAGCATGTCCACTTACACTGGACAGCGTGGACAGAACGTGTTGGGCCAGATACTCGTGAATTGCCGCGAGTTCATTCGGAAAAAAACAGGCGCCATAAAGTCTGGCGCGCACAACGATAGGAATGCGCGGTGATTGCGCAATACATACCAGAGGGCCAGCTGGTAAATATAACACAGACGCGCCATGCAACCGACCCGCTATATAAGGGACCCGCAGCTGCAACTGTCATAACACGATTCTCGCAGCTATTCGTTCACTCGAAAGTCTCTCTCGATCTACAGAAACAAGATGGCCGCCGCCGCCGCGCAACAGCAGCTCTTCGACGACGAACATATGATGACTCTGACGCGTCTGCAATCGGAGGTAAGCGCTGGAACATACAGGTTTCCAACACCGTTAACTATAGTCGCTACCGCACGGCAGGAGAAATATGTAGTATATCTGGCATGCTCGCAGTGTCCCGTTGGTGTCCAGCGTAGTACTAGTAAGGGCTTCTACTGTTCGACGCACAAATGGGAGCGGTCTCCAGTGTACAGATTCAACCTCCGTGTCCTCCTGCAGGACAGCATAGGCAGTGAATGTTGGTGTAGCGTATTTGATACGCTGGCAGTTAAAATCCTTGGCTTCACCGCGAACCAGTACGTCGCAATGAAGTCAGAAGACGAACGGGTGGCTGCCCTGTCTGTGTTGAGGGGGGTCCGTGTCAGAGCGACCATAAAAAAGCGTGTCAGCAAGGAGTACGTAAACTACATTGCGTCAGAGTTGGAAGTACTTGACGAGGCATTCTCTTTGTAGGAGGAAGACAAAGAGAATGCCATCGTCACCAGCTCTGACAACAATGAAAGCACAGGTTCTTCTGATGTCGAAATAAACAATCAAAAGACACGGGACTGGGAAATGACCATGAATAAAAAGGTACAGCAGTGGTTAGACTCGTATGAACAACGTAATCTGTTACCATCCACACCATCCATCACTTCCTCTACCGAACCGACTCTGTGTATAACAGACGAGGAAAATAAAGATGCGGTTATTAGCGTAAGCAGCGAAACAGCTATGACCATAAGCAGCGACAGCAGCGGCAGCAGCGGCAGCAGCAGTGGTGGTAACCATGGCAACGATATGCAGGCGACAGCAATGAACATAGACAGAATACGAAATCGTACAGAAGCCATGATGAACCAGAACACCTTCAACACATTGATAGACGCAGCTTGTGTTCGTTATGCATGTAATGAAGTTGAGCGTATATTAGATTTATCGGAAGGTGAATATTACGTACCGTCTTCCGGTCTGATCAATCACGTCTTGCGCTGGGTTGTCATAGCGATAGAGGAGAGGGTTGGTAAAAGACAATGGCATGACGATATGGCAGACACGATCAGAGCGACCATAGCCAGTCTATATGCGGGTAACAATGAAGTTCCTGACATTGATTAAACAGGTGTGTCTTTTGTTGTCCCGTCTATAGATCCATAACGGCCTGCGTCAGTTACGCGAGGCGTACGAGAATGACGCCGACGATGATGATGACAAGATACTACCACCACAACAGCAGCGCAAACGAAAATTGCCTGCAAACGATCTGCGGTTGGTGCTCAACAGAAAACGTCGGTTTGCAGCACCAACCGCAGCAGCAGCAGCAGCAGCAGCAACCCCAGCAGCAACCCCAGCAGCAGCAACGACGGTGACAGCAGCAGCAGCAGCAGCAGCAGCAGCAGCAGCAGCAGCATCAATGACACCGCCACCCCCACCGCCGTCTTGTCTACAAACCACCTTCGAATTCACACCAGCGTCGCCACCATCGTCACCGTCGCCGCCATCGTCACCGTCGTTCGAAACACTTAACAAGACATTGTTAACACCGCCATCCTCCGACACACAGCAGCCATCAACATCGTCAACATTACCCTGCACCTGCGACCGCTGCTGCGAAGAAAACATTATTTTAGCATCATCACCAACGAAACCGAACATTTTAAACCCAGAAATAGCAAATACCATGATCACAGAAGCAATCACGCATCTCATCATGCATAAAGCACACAACACACCTCTGACAGTAGCCGAAGCTACTGTCAACGTATGTACAGAAGGATGCGCTCGGCTACTGTCAGACGAGATGCAAGCATACTTAATACAAGAAGTGGCGTGTTTCAATCCTTGGATGTTGTAAACAAAGGGTTGAAACACACCACACACACACACACACACACACACACACACACACACACACACACACACACACACACACACACACACACACACACACACACACACACACACACACACACACACACACACACACACACACACACACACACACACACACACACACACACACACACACACACACACACACAAATGATTTGAATGTTTAGTTTCTGTAGTAATTGTTAATGAATGTAATCTTATGTATTTAGTTGTTATTGATTTTAATCGTATGTATTTAGTTGTTATATATCATTAGTGTCACACAGAGTAATTGATTTGAATATTGTAGTTGTTATATATCATTAGTATCTTTAGTAATTTTTATTGACTATAATCTTATGTATTTAGTTGTTATATATATATCACACAGAGTAATTGATTTGAATATTGTTATTGACTTTAGTCGTATGTATTTAGTTTTTATATATCATTAGTGTCTTTAGTAATTGACTTTAATCTATGTAGTTGTTATATCATTAGTGTCTTTATTCTTTTGCGTGTATTTGTTGTCTATGAAATACATATAGTAATCTTTATGCATGAAGAGATCGACTTCTATATATATACAATTATTCGCACACGTGACCTCTGTCGTGGTGTAAAACCCACAAGTCCGCCATTATTCACACACGTGACCTCTGTCGTGGTGTAAAAGCCCACAAGTCAATCATTATTCACACACGTGACCTCTGTCGTGGTGTAAAACCCACAAGTCGTTCATCATAGTAAAACATCCACAACTCGACATATCATCTTCATCAACTTATATATAGAGAAGTCTATCTTTTCATATTAGTATATATATATTTCATAGACAATGTATTCTATTGAATAAAATAGTCAAAATGGAATGGAACGTGTTGTACCTTCATTATTCGCATGACTGACACCCCTCTTCACAAAAGGGAAACCCGTAGCCGATTATGATGGACAATACTAAGTGACCAAACGTAGCCAAGTAAGGAACGCTGTGATTGGTCAATAGTACCCATGTTAGGAACGCCCCTTTTTAGTAATTGACCAATAGGAATCAAGCTAGGAACGTCTCTCATCGGTGATTGGACAATAGTAGCCATGTTAATTAGTAATTGACCAATAGGAACGTCTCTTATTAATGATTGACATGTTACCCACCTCGCACACACACACTATATAGATGTACTGAGAGTCCATTCCCTCTCAGTTGTAGACGCAGTCATGGAAAGACACCAGTGTCGTCACTGCGAGCTCGCCTTCGACACGTGCGCGGAACTACAACGTCACGTGCAGAGTAATCACTCGACGCCATCATGCGACTTACATTCATACTCGATGGCACCGCCTATGGTGGCGCCACGCAGCGACTATGCAAAGAAAGCGAAATACGCATGTGAGAAATGCGGCGCCACCTTCGGGCTATATAGCAACCTACAACGTCACGTAAGGTCGGTATGTAGAGGTAGTAGTAGTAGTAGTAGTAGTAGTAGTAGTAGTAGTAGTAGTAGTAGTAGAGGAAGAATAGTCTACGCATGTAAGAAATGCGGACGGAAGTTCGAAAGACGTAACGATCTGACCAGACACGCACGAACCGCGTGTGCCGACGTCATCGAGCCACCAGCACCAAAGAGAGCAACAAGAGAAGACACTATCCCATCTCAAAACCATCCACTCGTTACCGAGGAAGATCCGTTAGACCCACCTGATCGACTTCCCTTCGCCGATACTCTGTCGACGGAGTTGCTAGATGTCGTTCGTGTGCACTGGTCCGCTATACGGACCCACGTGTTCAGAGGTCCACTTCAATGCAGGTACGATTACAGATTAATCACGCTAGACACGACCGACTTGGAACCGTCTTTGAAGATCATGATCCAGGAACAGACCACCGCGTTCAAGATTAACCTCAGTTACGGGTTCATTCTGAGAAACAAGAACACGGGTCAATACAAGTATTATCATACCTCTTGTAATTGCTGTGGACGCTACCTGGACGAACCCAGTCTCGTCACCAACAGCAAGGACTTTGATAAATTTCTCGAACGCATCCGAGAACCCGACCTCTTGCAATGGGCCATCAATCAAAGACCGGATTCTGCGTGGGTATGCGAACTCGTGACGAATGTCACTTTTTTCGTTAATCGTATCATCGATCATCCTATAGGATGTGTAGGCATGATCTCTCTACCATCCTACATCAAGAGGAAGAAAAGCATCATCGGATTGGAAACGGATCCCATCCATATGAAGAGGTACAAAGATAACCTGTGTCTGTTCCGATGTCTGGCCCTGCATCGAGGATGCGATCTATATCGATTGGAACCGGCGGTGAAGACGCTGTACGAGACATACGATCGAGATCACGTACCCATGGAAGAATTTACAGGGGTCACGCTGGATGAGCTCTATCGCGTAGAGACCACGTTCCAAACGAACGTGTGCGTGTACCGACTTGTCAGCGAGGAGGACGGTAAGTCGACTGCCGAACTGGTTCGTCGATCGTTATGCAACTACCCCGAAACAATGTATCTCAACCTTCACGGGACACATTTTTCATTCATCCAAGATGTCTGCATGTACTGCAACTCGTATCGATGTCGGAAGTGTGGTGACTCGTTATGGAAAAAGGCATGGTTGCTGTATCGACACGAGCGCACGTGTACGGGAGGTGTGCGTCGAGTCTATCCTGGTGGCGTGTACCATTCCACACCGTCGGTGTTCGAACGTCTGGACGACGAGAACATTCGCGTGGCTGAATCGTTGCGCTACTATCCGTATCGAGCCACCTTTGATTTCGAGTGTTGGTTCGACACGGAACAACTTCCGTCGGACAGTGACAAGGTCCACTGGGTGGCGCGTCACGTTCCACTGAGCGTCAGCGTAGCATCCAACGTTCCCGGTCACGAGCGAGTGCAATGTCTCGTCACGGACGGAGACACCAACAAGTTGGTGAGTAAAATGATGAATATCTTACAAGAGATGAGTGACGCCGCGTACGACAAGATCAAACACTCGTACGAAGATGTCTTGGATCAACTCGCAGAGGAACTGACGAAATGGGACGAAACCGAGAAGGCTGCACGAGCAGCCATCGATAAGAAGAAATCTCGTCCGACGACCAATCCATACAAAAAGCTGATGGGACAACTCTATGGCTGGATGCATCAGTTACCTGTCATCGGGTTCAATTCGGGTAAGTATGATCTCAATGCCATCAAACAGTTTCTCATACCCTACTTCTTATCCACCGGATCAAAGGAACAAGAAGAACAAGAAGAACAAGAAGAACAAGACGACAAAGACGAAGAGAATGAAGAGGTCGGTACTTTTTTCGTCATCAAACGCAACAACACTTTCATGTGTCTTTCGACGGATCAGCTGAAATTCCTAGACATGACCAACTACATAGCTCCCGGGTTCAGTTACGACAAGTATCTGAAGGCGTACGGATGCGAGGTGACTAAAGGTCATTTCCCGTACGAGTACATGGACCGTCTGGAGAGACTCGACGACACTGCACTTCCGTCGAAACAGGCCTTCTTCAGTCGACTGAAGAACGAAGGTATCTCCGACGAGGATTATGCCAGTTGTCAAGAGGCCTGGCGCGACAATTCCATGACGACTTTGCGAGACTTTCTCGTCTGGTACAACAACAGAGACGTGGTTCCCTTTCTACAGGCCATCGACAGACAGTTTGCCTTCTACGAACAACGTGGCATAGACATGTTCAAGCAAGGCATCAGCGTACCTGGTCTGACCTTGCTCTACCTGTTCAACGACCTTCCCGAGAAGACCTACTTTACCATATTCAACGAGAAGAATAAAGATCTTCATCATCTCGTCAAAGATCACGTGGTTGGCGGGGCTTCGCTCATTTTTCATCGCTATCACGAGAAAGGGGTCACCACGCTACGTCAGAACGAGTACGGAGAGGCCGCTCGTCCTTGTAGGTCCATCGTTGGATACGATGCCAATGCCCTGTACTTGTGGTCACTCACGCAAGACATGCCTATGGGATGGTACACGCGACGACGGGAAGAGAAGGATTTCCGACCGGAATCGGCGCAGCTGTACGGTCAGATGGCCGCGGAATGGTTGACTTGGGAATCCGAACGCACGGGACGCGTCATACGACACCAGATCAACGGTAGAGAGAAGAGAATAGGCAAACTGCTGGTGGACGGGTGGTGCAGCGAGACGAAAACGGCTTATCAGTACCATGGATGTTTTTTCCATGGTCACTCGTGCACTGGCAAAGAGGTCAACGAGGTCAATGGGAAACCCATGGCTGAACTGCTCGAAGACACCCGAAAGAACACCGTCTACCTCCGTCACTTTGTCAAAGTCGTAGAGATGTGGGAATGCGAGTGAAACAGACGAGACGAGATCCTGTCGTGAAAAAGCTTCTGGATGCTGCATTTCCGCGCCGACGTCACGCACGATGGACGATGACGTCACAACAGATCCTGAGCGGCGTGCGTGCCGGAACCGTGTTCGGTCTGATCGAGTGTGACCTTTGCGTACCGGAAGCATTGCGAGAACACTTTGCCGAGATGCAGCCCGTGTTCAAGAACATCCGACTGACACGCGACGATCTCGGACCGTTCATGCGCCGATACGCCGAGGAGCACGACATCATGACGACACCGAGACGCATGCTCGTGGGTAGTTATCGAGGGGATAAGATCCTGCTTGCCACGCCTCTGCTGCGATGGTACATGGACCACGGTCTCGAGGTGACGCACGTGTATCAGGTCATCGAGTACGATCCCGTCCCGTATTTCAGACGGTTCGGCGATGCAGTGTCCGCGGCGCGACGCGAAGGAGACGTCCACTCGCACAAGGCCATCATCGCAGACACCATGAAGTTGCTGGGGAACTCGGGTTACGGAAAGACCATAACCAACGTGGACCGACATCGCGACGTCAATTATTGCAAGGAGAAGGCGGCATCGCTCTTGGTCAACGATAAGAGATTCCGACAACTCGATGTCATCGTGGATGATACGTACGAGATAGAGATGAACAAGAAGACCGTCACGTACACCCTGCCCATACACGTGGGATTCTTCGTTCTGCAGTACGCCAAGATGCGCATGTTACAGTTCTACTACGACTTCATCGACAGGTACCTGGAGCGCCCTCTTTTTCAGTACTGCGAGACAGATACAGATTCTGCCTATTTGGCCTTGGCCGGCGAGTCCGTCGACGCCCTCGTGACTCCGGAACTACGAGAACATTACTTCCGGCACCGCTCCGAATGGTTGCCGTCCGAATGTTGCGACGACCATCGGAACGAGTACGTGCGCTGTCGACTCGCCAATAGACCGTGGGTCGGCGACGAGACGTGCTGTAAAGCGCGTAGGGCGTACGACAAGAGGACACCTGGTCTGTTCAAGGTGGAATGGTCCGGCGACGGGTTCGTGGGGTTGTGCAGCAAGACGTACTATTGTTTCGGACCTACCGACAAATACAGCACCAAAGGACTGAGCAAACGTCACAACGACATCGACAAGAACGCGTTCCTGGAGGTGCTCACCAACCGTCGGAGCGGAAGTGGAAAGAACCGTGGGTTCCGGGTGCGTCACTCGACCGTGATGACGTACGTGCAGGAACGAGCGGCTCTCACCTACTTCTATCCCAAACGAGTGGTGCACGAGGACGGGGTGAGCACGGGTCCGGTGGACGTGTAGAAAAGGACGATGCACGGCGGTCGTCTTTCATAAACGACCATGGACGCGCGGTGGAAACATCCTTTCACGTGCATCGTCGCCGGTCCGACGGGATGCGGCAAAAGTACTTTCGTGACGCGTATGCTACGTCACGCTGCTGCGATGATCGATCCTCCTCCCGAACGGATCACGTGGTGTTACGGAGAATGGCAAGAGGCTTACGCAACGATGGACTTGACGGACGTGCGCTTCGAGGAAGGGTTGCCGAGTGCCAGCATGTTCGATTCGTCGACGAGGAACCTCATCGTCATAGACGATCTCATGGCAGAAACGGACGAACGGGTCACGACCTTGTTCACTAAAAAGAGTCATCACAGGAACACGTCCGTGCTGTATCTCGTACAGAACCTTTTCCCCAAAAACAAAGAGAGTCGTACCATCAGTCTGAATTCTCAATACATGGTGGTGTTCAAGAATCCTCGTGACGCATCGCAGATGTCGCACTTGGCTCGACAGATGTATCCGGGGCGCGGCAAATTCGTTCAAGAGGCTTTTAAAGACGCCACTTCGGTACCGTACGGTTATCTATTGGTCGATCTCAAGCAGGACACGCCCGAGGACATGCGTCTGCGCACGGCCATCTTTCCAGACGACGGTGTTCAGTACGTGTACTTGCCGAAGGTATAAAAAGACCGCACGCGTGGATAGTCTCTTCATTCCCACCATGTCTGCTCTGGTGAAGAGACACATTATATGCATACAGGCTCTGAACAGGATCAAGAACAACAAACTGAAAAGAGCCATCATCGAAAACGCTGACGCCGATCTTTTGTGTGCGCTAGCCGAGTGTGCCTACAACATATTAAAACAGAACATTCCATTGTCTGCATTACAGAGGCGTCGTTTGAGTAAATACAGGAAGAGGTTACGGGAGTTGGCTCACAGTCGAACGTCAGCCGGTAGAAGAAGACGTCTCTTGCTGAACCGACAGGTCGGCGAAGGACAGAGCGGAGGGTTCCTATCGGCCTTCCTAGCACCGTTGGCAAGTTCGGTGTTTCTACCCTTGCTTCGAGAGGTGCTGCTCCCGCAAGCAACCAGGTCGCGTCACCTTCGTTCGGGAGGTTAGATGGAACACGCACGCAAGATGGCCTTGGTAGATCCACGAATGTTGGACACGCTTCGATCACCCCCACCCCCGACGGATACCTTAGGTAAGAAGGTGCGAGCTCTCGATGACGAGATGACGGCCATCCTCGACAGAAAGGACCTCGACGACAGGACCAAGGTCACATTGTATAATCAGGTGTTGCAACGGTATAACGTCTTGTCCGATAAACACGCCAAGGAACCGACACGAGTGATCTCGGTGAACGAGTCTGGGTCGGGGCCGGGGTCGGGGCCGGGGCCGGGGGCGGGGTCGGGGGAAGCTCCTGCTAACGAGATGGAAGCCGACGTCGTGGATACCGTTCCCAAGACCATGCAAGGCAAAGCCAGACGGTTGATGGAACGCATGAAAAGAAACATGTCTTGGACCGCCCGCGGCGAACTGATACACGAGGGTGTGCCCATCGCCGGAAGTAACGTGGTGGATCTCGTGAACGATGTGCTGCGCAAGAGAAAGACCAATCCGACGGGATGGCAACCGTTTGCAAGACAACTCCGTGCCATGAACCTGCCCATGGAGTTGGTCGGTAACGTCGCCAGGAGAGACTACATACGCCAGGCACCGACACCGAGCACATCCACCACTCCAGGTCGTCGTCGAATGCCGGCTACTCCTCGCTCTGGTGCTAGCGCAAGAAGATCGCTCAGTTGGACACCCCTCGCTCGTCGACGCGGACAAATGGAACATTCCATGCTCACCCCACCTCCAGAACGTCAACGCAAGGCACTGACGTCATTGGCTAGTTGGGAAGACATTTAAGTCGTTGCAACACGCGTCCACAGCTCAGTGTGCACTGCGATGTCGAACGATCCACAGGACACGTACTACCGTTCCGTCGTCGTTACAGTATTTTGCGTTGGACTGTACTTGATTGCTGACGCCGTAGTGCGAAATCTTTACAACATTTGCTCTGCAGAGTATGATCACAGTACTAGAATATAGATCATTCGTCATCGTCTTGTGTGTGGTAGTAGGTCTTCTGGTGTACGTCAGCGTACTCTTTCTTAGTCGTCACGAACCGTGCTGCGCACCGTGCTGCGCAGTAAACGTCACAACCGTCAGTCCTTCGGAACTCTTTTAATGGCACCGAAGAAAGAACGAGCACTTAGGACGGTCTACTTCGATCCGAAAAGGGTAGGTAGTTACGGCGGACCCGATGCCTTGCGACGCGTCACGCACATATCAAGAAAAAAGGTCGCGGAATGGTTGTCGGAACAGGACGCCTATACCCTACACAAGCCGGCTAGACGTCGTTTCGAGAGACGACGCGTCATCGTGAGCGGTCTGCATCAGCAGTGGCAGGCCGATCTCGTCGATCTGTCGCATTTGAAAAAGCACAACGACGGTATGACCTTTCTCCTCACGGTGATCGACGTCTTCTCGAAAGTGGCCTGGTGTGTTCCCATGAAGAACAAGTCCGCGGCGTCGTTGGTAGCGGCACTTGACAGCACGTTCAGCAAAGGCTGGCCAAAGGTGTTGCAGACAGACCAAGGAAAGGAATTTCTGAACAGATCCGTCCAGACTCTATTGAAGAAGCACAACATCCATCACTTCTCCACGCACAACGCGGAGACGAAGGCGTGCATCGTGGAAAGATTCAACAGGACGTTGAAGACACGCATGTGGCGATACTTCACGAAACACCAGACGTGGCGATACATCAACATCCTTCAGGACCTGGTGCATTCGTACAACAACAGCTACCACCGCAGTATCGGCATGGCTCCTTCACAGGTGAGTTACCGTAATCAGGAAAAGGTGTGGCAGCGACTGTACGGTCACGACGGTAAGGGCGTGCCCAAGTTGCGCGTGTCGGATCGCGTACGTATCAGCAAGTACAAAGGTAAGTTCGAAAAGGGGTACACGGCGAACTGGAGCGAAGAGATTTTCACGATACACGAGGTTCATCCCTCCGATCCACCCGTGTATCGATTGAAGGACGATCTCGGCGAAGTGCTGGAAGGTACCTTCTACGAAATGGAGTTGCAGAAAGTGTTGGTATCCCCCGATAAACTGTTCTACGTGCAAGAGGTCCTGGACCGGCGCAAGGTAGGTGGACGAAATCAAGTTTTCGTGAAATGGTTTGGCTACCCCTCCAAATTCAACAGCTGGATAGATGCCAAGGCACTGGTGCAGTCTACTATAAAGACTAGCCACGCGTTCGGTAAGACTCCATTCGAGACATGACACATGACACGACAACACGAGATTTCACCGTCGTCGATCAGGAGGAACAAGAGGACGTAGTAGTAGAGGACAGTACTGACGCGCAGAACGTAGAGGACAGTAGCGGTAGCAGTAGCGGTAGTAGCACTCCTTGGCATCTGTTCGGTACCGCGTGTCCTAAAGAGGAAATAGTCTTTCTGTGTCAGGTGCTCGTCTTGTTTACGGTCATTCTAATAAGCATTTACAATCTGACCACAGGTCACGAGAATTCTAATTTGTGGACGGCTCTGTTGAGTAGTTCTTTGGGTTACCTGCTTCCCAATCCCACGTTGAGACGTCATGGCGAGTGATTTCTACCTGACACTGCCTAGCAACGCATCCATGAAGATGTATCCCAACAATACGTTGGCTCATTACATCACAGACTTACCTCGACTTATCGATCTGACTGGCGAGTGGGAATGCGGGTTGGCAGAAATACAGTACCCGCATACGTGGTACAACTTAGGAACGCACGACACCTGGCTCTTCCTTAACGAGACTATTGCTGTGGGTCTAACCTCGAATGCAAGGATCAGTGCTGGATATTACAAGTCTCCCGCGATATTGATGGATCACGTCAACAGGGGACTGGACAGTATGGCGACGGATAAGATACGAGCAAAGTTGACCTACAGCCCCGTCACTCAAAAAATGACGATGCACATGACACCAGGCACCGAGTTCACTGTACCTCACCGCAGTGCATTGGCAAGAATGTTAGGTTTCGACCCCACAGTGGTCACCAGTCCGCCATCGATCATGACATCAGCGACAGCAACAGCAGAGACGATAACAACGGACGAGAATGCGGAAGGTGGAAGGAATCTCGGTCTCACACCGTCGGCCACCGTGTTTTTGCCACCCAAAGACACTCCCGACGGTCCTTATACCTACCGTAAAGAAGCCGAACACGTGGTGCAGATGAATCAAGGGTTCGATACCATATACGTTTACACGGACGTCGTGGAGTCTCGTATAGTAGGTGACACTGTCGCACCTTTGTTGCGAGCCCTTCCGGTTGTCGGAAGTCACGGCGAAACGGTATCCGACAGGTTCACTAACATTCACTACGCGCCTCTGTTGTACTCGCACTTCAAGTCGATTGAAATCGATATAAGGGACGACACAGGACGACGCGTGCCATTCGAGTACGGTAGAGTGACCGTGACACTTCATTTTCGACGGCGCAGGATCGGACTGTTCTGAAGATGAATTACAACGAGTATTACGCACGTCAGGCAGGTGGTGCGCTGCCCTACTTTGCCGGTGCTCAATATCAGCGGGGACACGGACTAGGTAGTCTGTTCACCGGTCTGCTGCGCAGCGCCATGCCACTCATCAAGAGAGGTGCCGTTGCGTTGGGAAGGGGAGCGTTGAAGACCGGCGTGCGCATAGCCGACGACGTCATGTCTGGACAGAGCATAAAAAAGGCAACCAAACGACGCGTCACAGATGCCGGTAGGAATCTGATGCGTATGGTTCCTGGCGTACGACCTCGTAAACGTATAAAACGCGCGCCGGCAAAGAAAGGAGTCACTTTAGCAAAGAGACGACGCAAGAGACAGACGTCTACGAAACGCGAGGCCGACATATTCGACGACGACGATGGCATTCGTACATAAACAGTCGTGTGAAGGGGTCAAGACCGAGCTGGATCTCTTTACCGTACCCCCCACTCAGACCAGCATCATCGACAGTCACGTAGTGGAACATCAGCCTTTGTCCTCTCTGGACTCGGGTGGACCGATAGAATTCCTCATACCCGGATCGGGAGACGATTACCTGGATCTCGCCAACACGATACTGCACGTGCAAGCGAAGGTGACACGAGTCAACGGGGACGATATGGACTTGGTCGATCCCGTGGCACCGGTGAATAACTGGATGCATGCACTGATCAGTCAAGCCGACGTCTCCCTGAACAATACGCTCGTGACCCCTTCGACCAACACGTATGCGTATCGCGCCTACATAGAGACGCTGCTCAGCTACGGTCCCGATGCCAAGGACACGCAACTGACGAGTCAGCTGTGGCACAAGGACACGGCCACTCGCATGGACGCCTGCGAGATAGCCAACGGACCCGCAGCTAACGAAGGGTTCGTAGCTCGACGACAGAACATCCTGAGGAGCCGTGTTGTCGATATGATGGGTCGTCTCCACGTGGACCTCTTTCTGCAGGATAAATTCCTCATCAACGGCGTCGACGTCAAGATACGACTGGTGCGTAGCAAACCTGCTTTTGCACTCATGGCTGGTGGAGCAAACCCCGATTACAAGATACAAATAGTCAATGCCTGCTTGTTTGCAAAGAAAGTCACCGTGAATCCCAGCGTGCAGATAGCACACGTCAAGGCTTTGGAGAAGAGCACGGTCAAGTATCCGATGCGGTCCGTCGAGTGCAAGGTGTACTCCATTCCTGCCGGCACTCGCTCGCACACGTACGAGAACCTGTTCCTCGGCACCCTGCCGAAACGTCTGGTGCTGGGCTGCATCGACAACGATGCCTACAACGGAGCGTACGACAAGAATCCGTTTCACGCCAAGAACAACGCCATCAGCTTCCTCGCGGTGTACGTGGACGGACGACAGATACCCTCCAAACCTTTCCAGCCGAATTTCGAAGACAACCTCTTTGTCAGAAGCTACATGAGTCTGTTCTCGTCGACCGGTAAGTTGTGGCAGGACGAAGGGAACGGACTGACTCGCAGCGACTACCGACACGGCTACACCTTCTTCGGTTTCGACCTGACCCCCGATCAGTGCGACGGTCCCTGCTTCCATCTGGTACAAAAGGGCAACCTGCGCATAGAAGTTCATTTCCGCAATGCGCTGCTGAACACCGTGAACGTCGTCGCCTACGCCGAACTCGAGTCCGTGCTGGAAATCGACAAGAATCGCAACGTCATCTACGACTACTAAAATGGACACCCTGCAGATCGCTAGACTACTGGCGGTGGACCCGTGCACCAGAACTATATTTCGCGGCGTCGTACCCAGAGACGGACTACCCACTACGATAGACGGCACTCTGCCCGCAGCCTTCGTGTGCAACACCGACAACGGCGACGAACCAGGCGAACATTGGATAGCGCTGTACCTGGACGCCGACGGACGCGGCGAATACTTCTGCTCGTACGGACTGCCGCCTCGTTACGCAGCGTTCCGCACCTTCCTGAACAAACACTGTTCCGAATGGACTCATAATACCCAGAGACTTCAGAGTCCTCTGTCTAACGTTTGCGGACAATATTGTGTTGCTTATGTCATGTTTCGTTGTAAAGGTTCTTCTATGAAGAGTTTCGTAAACATGTTCCACACTAATCTGGTCAATAACGATGTTGAAGTGTTCGATTGGATGAGACTATTGAAAAAGGGTATACCCTACTATCGTGTATCTTACAGAGACTGATGATATATTCGGCACCTATTCGGTAGTTAATGATTGCCGCGTATTTGATTGGCTTAAAACAGCTGCGATATTGTGGTACACTGTATTATCGCTTATAGTAGCAGCAGTACACCACATCATCATCGTTCGAGCCTCTGGCGAGGTGGTGCACCACCCGTAAGCTCGCGACCTCTGGCGTGATGGTAAACATCCGCAAGTCGCCTCGTCGTCGTCCTCGAGCCTCTGGCGCGGTGGAAACACCCCTAAGCTCACGACCTCTGGCGCGATGGTCAACATACGCAAGTCGATTCATATATATTCATCGTAGTTGTAGTTGTAGTGATATTACACGCTACCACGCTTGATGTATCGCCATGCTGCTTGTATTATACTCAATAAAATACGTGTGCACTCGTATCCTATCGTGTTGCGTTGATTTCTCGTCTCCATTAGTCCCCTTTGATAGTTGATATAATTAACAACCCTATTATTAATTACTAATGACCCTATAATTACTACGTATGAATCGTCACTACCCGGTCATAGATCAACACACACACACACACAAGGTTATGATCGTTAGGGTTATCTCCAGTCGCTAGGGGGCGCTCGTGGTGGATGTAGGTTACCGCTAGGGGGCGCTGAGGCTACCCAGAAGTCACGTGACGTAATCCCTGGCTTCTGATTGGCTAATTAAACCGGAAGTGAGGATGATCTTTCTACTGGGCGGATCTTTTGATGTCCCAAAAGCACACTATAACTACTTAGGCACATCACTTACAAACTGCACTAACGTGACTACGGTAGGCACATAACTTACAAACTGCACTGTCGTGACTACGGTAGGTACATAACTTACAAACTGCACTATCGTGACTACGGTAGGCACATAACTTACAAACTGCACTAACGTGACTACGGTAGGCACATAACTTACAAACTGCACTAACGTGACTACGGTAGGCACATAACTTACAAACCGCACTAACGTGACTACGGTAGGCACATAACTTACAAACTGCACTATTGTGACTACGGTAGGCACATGACTTACAAACTGCACTAACGTGACTACGGTAGGCACATAACTTACAAACTGCACTAACGTGACTACGGTAGGCACATAACTTACAAACTGCACTAACGTGATTACGGTAGGCACATAACTTACAAACTGCACTATCGTGACTACGGTAGGCACATAACTTACAAACTGCACTAACGTGACTACGGTAGGCACATAACTTACAAACTGCACTATCGTGACTCCGGTAGGCACATAACTTACAAACTGCACTAACGTGACTACGGTAGGCACATAACTTACAAACTGCACTAACGTGACTACGGTAGGCACAGAACTTGAAAATAGGGCATAGTATTTGTCTCGCTGCCACCAGATGGCACTGATTCAGTAACTGTGCAATTCCGTCTACTACCTACACCATCTAGCACTATTGTCCCAGATCCGACATATTTTATTATGTCCCGAGTTATGATACGGAACTAATGGGGCGTGCAGCCGATCACCAGACGGTGTTTTTTTTGCTACGCCTCCCACACACCCTGAATCCACCCCATTATAGGTAATCAGTCACAGTAGGGGCAGTAGGTGAACTTGAAACGGAGAGTGTGGGAGGCCGCAGAGACGAGGAGCGGGATCGTCCTCGAGGTTTTGAAGGGTGGGGGTACGGGGATACACAAATAATTTCTGAAAATGTTACAGTTGAAACAATTTCTCTCAAAAAAGAAAAAGTGGGTTATTTATAACCCTGACCCCCCTCCCGAGGACAAGCATGGGGAGGTTAGGTGATGTGCTTTACAGAAATTCATAAGATTCCATATTTCGGATTCAACTCTAAAGGCCACTATTAGCTCTTCCATGTAATATTTATGTAGTTACATGAGGCTTCTTTGAATGCGCTAAAATGTCTTTTATGACTGGCCGCGTGTGTCCAAAGACGCAAAAAATTGTCAGAAAACTTCACATTGCGTAGCATAAATAACCGATTACCAAACATAGTCTTACCAGTATTCTTACCAGGTATGATTGATTAGCAATTTGTTACAACTTCTGTTGATTTGAGTATTTGAATTTAACAAATTTCTTTGGTAAATATATGATAGGGTTGTTGAAGTACAACCGACAATACGAGCGTAAGTTGGCCACACATACACACTGGTCAAGGTCATTGTTGGCCACACAAACACACTGGTCAAGGTCATTATTGGCTACACAAACACACTGGTCAAGGTCATTATTGGCTACATAAACAACACACTGGTCAAGGTCATTATTGGCTAAACAAACAACACACTGGTCAAGGTCATTATTGGCTACACAAACAATACACTGGTCAAGGTCATTATTGGCTACACAAACAACACACTGGTCAAAGTCATTGTTGGCCATACAAACACTCTGGTCAAGGTCATTATTGGCTACACAAACAACACACTAATCAAGGTCATTGCGCAGTAAGATCTGAACTTATCTTTGCGCCAACCTTGAGCCGAGTTTATTCGCTGATCTATCTTGCTGAAACTCGGCCCGGTGTTTTCCAATGACGTGACGTCAGGCGTGAGGTAACATGACGTCAGCCATGGTGTAATATCATCTACGTCACAGCGTAGTATGAAGCACGCTAGTCTGGTTCCGAACAAAATGCCCGGTTTCATTTGTCAGGACACTGATAGGCGAAATTAATTAAGGAAACACAAACGTTCAGTCCGGTTTACTAATTAATTCAATCAAAAATATAAGAATGTTAGATAACCTATCTTAGGTTCACGTTTGTGTCAATACAATTTTTTATTTTACGGTCGTAAAATAAAATTTAACTAATATATGATTATATCACTTGAGTAGGGGAGACCGGGGCACAGTGGATCAAGGGGCACAGTGGATCTGTGGCTATTTATTGAAAGTGACACATGGGAATCCCAAGGTGATGTCATCAGTTTATGCCTATAGGCAATCCTCATCTGAGTTACAGCTTCTGTCCGAGACATACCTCGCAGATGAAGAATAGCAAGGCAAAGTATGTTTTTTTACTATCAAAAGAAAAATGTCCCGACTCTATTGTTTTTTGGATTTAGTGTGGATCATCCAGGAATAAGAAACCAAGCACATGCTGGTAATTAAACGGATGTTTCATGAAGTTAACAAACGTGCTCTTTTCTCTGTAAAGTGCCATTTTTTTTAGAAAAATGTCACGTGTGTGTATTGAGCGCATATGGGGTACAGTGAATCGGGGTATAGTGAATCGGGGTACAGTGAATCGGGGTACAGTGGCTCAATTTGGCAAGTGATTCACTGTGCCCCGGTAAATGTTCAGGACTTTCATTTTTACTAAAATCATTGTCCTTTCCTCAATGTAATTATTTTACTCCAAGGAATCTTGTGACGCTGCATAAGACACCCCGACGTAAGTAGGAGACAATTTCGTACAAATGGTGCCTTAGAGAATCTATGAGCTCAAAACATTTAAACCACGATTTCACCCAAAACAGCTTTATTGTAGTTTAATTAATACTCCCACAAACTTTTATGACCTAAATGTTTACATTAAGATAGTTTATTTGTATATTTAATTAACATAAACTGTCAAAACTACGCCTCGTAATGTGGCACTCTTTGGTGTAAACAATGCCTAATTATTGTTGCTACGCGCATTGACATGCACCATCACGTAGTCTTAAAAGAAAATATGACTGCTGTAATACACCCAGTTCATAATTCAGTGTGTTTTCTAAAGTTACGTTATGCATCGATCAATTCTACAGGACTACCTCATCAAAGCAGCGAAAATCCAGTTCGGGCTGACACGAAAACAATTTCGTGTGCTGGCATATGAATTTGCTGTTCGAAATTAAAAAACATTCCCTGAATCGTGGACCACAAATGGTTTAACAGGAGAAGGTTGGTTTGCAGGGTACATGAAATACTTCCTAAACCTTTCACTACGTCGTCCTGAAGCGAGGAGTCTATCACGGGTAACGGGCTTCAACAACAAGAATGTGAAGGGTTTATTTAAACAATTGGATATGGTGCTGGAGAGGTATCACTTCGATCCAAATGCCAATGAAACTGAGTGTTCTACAGTCCAGAACGTTGGAAGTAGAAATTTTTTTAATTTGTGGTCTTGAACACTGTCACTGAAAAGGGAATTGCTGTCAAAGTATTGGAATGCGCATGTTAAAATTGTCAACAATTATTGCCATGTATGTGTGCTACAATATATACAATTTTCACGAAATCTGAGGTTACAAGACTTTTGCAAGGTAATTTTTTAAATATGTTTTCCACATTATTTAGTGTCTTGTAGAATACAAAGATAGACACTTGTACGCTATAAAACACGATGTTTCATTAACAATTTTATAACTGCTAAAGTATTGAAATGCGCATGATCAAACTTTCAATGATTATTGCCGCATATATATGCTTCGACATATAAAAAAATCAACAAAATCTGAGGATACATGATTTTTGCTAGGTCAGGTCAAAGATTAAACAAAAAACATGTTTTTCATATTTTTGTTTGTGTTTAATTGTCTACACAGATAGACATTTATAAAAGCTTTAAAATGACACCAACGTCACATCTGTAGGTTGCTGAGGAGAGGAGTTATTAATACCTGGAAGGTCGTGAGATAGTCATGGTCGGGTCAAACTTTGATGACCTCTATCTCTGGAAAGGAAAAGCAGATTGACCTGAAATTCGGGTGGTAATATGGACTCATGAACACAAACGAACACACAAAGTTTCATAAAAATCGAAGGCGGTCATGTAAATTCTTGATTGATTTGATATGGAATGCCCCAAACATCACATTATCTACGCCGCTACGATGCATTGGTGAATGTACTTTCCGTTAGGTGTCAGCATCTGTTGGTGTGAAGTTAACATATAGCGCCATCTAGCGAATAACGGTAGTTTCGGACCCGGACTCTGCACTTAACAGCCACGTCAACACTGCTCGAAGCTCGGTTGACACGACGACACTAGTGTAACACGGCACACAAACAGGCATCAACGACAGCAGATACCACAGTTTCTATTCGTTGACCAGTTTCAGAAGTAAACATCTGGATTGGACTGGACCGCCAAACGTAACGAGATGTCGGACGCCAAGCCCACAGCGAACACGGACGACAGGTGGGTACCATCATCCTCTCGAGCCAGGGGCTGCTAAGTATATCAGTATCCCTGGTATATATCGTCATCGACCTATTGAAACGTGTATTTGTTACTGACTGTATTATCCAGCATTAGTTAATGAACAGTGTAGGTTGGACATGAGAAAGTACTCTTTCTCACAGAGGGTGATAAATGAATGGAACAAACTGCCAAATGATTGTGTTAATGCTAGTAGTGTGATTATGTTTAAAAATAGAATTGACAGATATCTGATAAGGGCGGGCTACACATAGATGAGAAAATTGTTGGACTCTCGATAAGCCAATGGCTTGCCATCTGGAACTTATTGTTTGGGATGGCAATCTTGTTAAATCTTGTTACATAATATTACGAGCATATTCAGTTCCTAAGCTTACATACGGTAACTTAATTATAAAGGTGTTTAATCAACTCGATTTTTTGCTAGTCTCATTTGAAATTAATTTTGCGAAAAATAATTACCTAGTATCCACTACAACATGCTAGCTCGTTTGTGCAACTTTTGTATGTAGTTTTTTGTGGAATCATCAGACAAACTATTAAATTAATTAAAGCTTGGTCAAGCGTTAACTAAGGTGAACATCGAAATACTGAAAAATCACGATTGTCTTCCTTAGTAATTTTGTTTAACTTTGTCATGTGATTGGCGAGAGGATGGAGGTTACGCCCATGATCAGAATTGACCAACACAGTGTTTACCATTTTGGATATACAATATTTTGATCATTACCAGATCTAATGACTAAAGTCAATTCTTTCGATGATTTAAAAAAAATAGGCATGTGTTTACTAAACAGACTGCGCACATTACTTAAACTAGTCACACACTACACGTCTGGACATAAGTGATCAGGATTCGCGATGGGCTGAACCATTTTGAGGAAGCAACTTTACTTTGTAGCGGACTCGTCATGCTGGTCGGACGGGAAATGTAATTAATGACAGGTATTTCCTTGAATTGCTCTTTGGCTGCGTGCCTGGTTCCTGGGATCAGCAGGTTGGTAGAAGTAGAAATGATTTAACGACATCTATACAGTAAGTGGCATAAGTACCAGGATAGTGCAGTAGCCATAGGCCCTACTACTACCACCTCTGCCGTGGCTCGGGGGAATATGGTGGGTAGGGGAGACCGGGGCGTGTTGGCGCATGGGACGGGTTGAATTTGTCGATCCGTTGGAAAAATAATGCACTAATCTTACTGCGCTAAGACCAAGCAAACACCTGTAGCATTACATACAACACTAGATCATTTCAGCCATAAAGACGATGCTGCGCAAAAGTTATTACAGCTTTTAACTTTTTCACAACATTGAGTAATACAATTGAACTATGATCAATGTCTTCTACACCATAGGTACTTACTGGTCATGTGCTGTGCGGGGCAACATGATGAAAGTATCACATTTGGGATACATCAAAAGGACATAAATGGTATTGCCCCGCAAATTATATTGGTGGTGTCATACAAATAGCGGACGATCAGGTCGGGGCAGGTTGGTTCATTTTTGTCGTGGCGGGTTGGCGCATGCGTTAGCATGGAGATTTGGCATGTTACCGACAGGCCAAACCCCACAGTCACGCAATATGTCGCTCTAGTCAGTAATGAAGCCTGACCAATCGGTGAAGCCCAGTCCATCGACGATACCCAGTCCATCAACGACACCCAGTCCATCGACGACGCCCAGTCCATCGACGACACCCAGTCCAAAAACTGTGTGTAGCTAACGGTTGCACGAATAATGCACGGGGAGTTATCGATATTATATATGCAACAACTGTGAGTATGTTGTTTTAAAGCTCATGCGTGGCCTATCCAGTACCTTGGGTTGAATTAAATGAATGTTTGCTAACCATTATGATGTATTTACTGGGATGCGCCAACGTACCCCACGGGGTGCACCAACGTACCCCACGGGGTACGCCAACCTACACCGTACACGGGGCAGGTTGGCACAGCTGAGGAGGGGTCAGACAATGGGCAATATCATAAATACTACAATAGTTAGGAAATGGCTGAATATGTCTACTAATACATGATAGAATATGGAACATATGTATATCAATGAATTGAATGCACCATATTTACGTTACCTTAAGAGAAAAAATATTTAAGTGAAACTTGCGCCAACCCTTCCCGGTCTCCCCACCATATAATCCAATGCCTAATGTGTTTTCGAAAAAAATCAATATGGAAGATGCTCCACAGCATTTGTCGCCAAAACATTTGTCGCCAAAACAAACCGTATTCTGTCGTCGTACACTAGGTGTCCTTCCATCATTGACACCGAGTATATGCTGGCAGCCAGCAACTATAAATTAAAACTTGCGCAGCACAAGTGTCGTAGCCCGCAAATTCATATGTATGTTCATGTAAAAAAAAGAGTGAAAGGGGACACGTGTCAAAATCACTGTCACTTTATTCGTGTGACATGAACGGGAAGTAAATTAATTATATATCCCCTTGTGATGAAATAATAAATATGAACATAGTTGAATATTCAAAATATAAATTTGTGAACTGCAATAAAACGTCAATATTGTCGCCGTTGGGAAAATATATAGTGATCTGTGCCCAGGTTCGAGGAGTACAACTACGAGCAGGACAAGATCGCTGCGGGGGGCCGGGGCAAGGGACGCACGAAGCGGGAGGCGGCCGAACACTCGAGCAAGTCGGACAGCGCCGAGCACACTCGCAAGGTGGTCGAGCCCATGGTGAAGAGTCACGACAGCGAGAAAGAACAACGCAAGACGAAACATCCGCAGTCAAAACAGACTGTGTAGGTACGGCTGTGCTTTCTGTCTGAGCTACAGGTTTAGCCAACAGTAGCTGTATAAGGTCTGGGTTCTGGTATCAGTATACGTCGAAGTCCTTCTCACTTTCACTAGTTGCACGGCCCAATTGCCTGTTTCTAATGAGAGACCACAGTTATATTTTGTCAGTGCCCAGTGGGGGCCATTATGTAGAATTGTTGGTCTCGGTGAAAATGATTTCCTTTCACAGCGCATTTATAAACATCAATTAACTGATCTCTTCAGTGAAATTCTTGAAAATGACACCTAATTTTTTAAGAAAAAAAAACAAATATGTAAATCAAAGTGCCCGCCCGACCTTTATTATTCTTAATATGTATCAATGACTGACGATAATATAACACGCAGATTTGCGGATGACACAAAAGTGTTAAGGTTAAAAATGATGGTGATAAACACTATTTAAAATAAAGCCTTTTAAGGGATATTATGACGGTAACATTTTGATTTGCCCAACGGACCACTATACCAGTGATTTCTGATTTTTATTCGCTCGACAGCATTTCAAGTCGCCTCGGGCGAACAGGCGACTTGATTTCGGAAGCCCTGCAATAAGCGTAGGAAGCTGTTGAATATGGGGCGGGGGGGGGGCTTTTTGGTTTCTGCTAACATATATTTTGCCTCCCTCTACTCTACCTCTGTGGGGGGGATATATTTCAAAATATACCAACCACAAATACGGGCCGGCACCTATATGCAATCACGTATTTTAAAATACACACTGGCTACAGTTGTTTCAAGAACATGAATGTGAAGAAAAGGGTGTAGCTAGTTACGTCAAAGAGTGTAGCTAGTTACGTCAAAGAGTGTAGCTAGTTACGTCAAAGAGTGTAGCTAGTTACGTCATGATGTCTTATCGTTGCTTGTCTGTTTACCATAATAATAGTCTCCCGTGTAGCGACAACTTCATTTCACATCCATCTTCGTCATTCTGCTCGAGTTGTTTTACTTTGTAGGAGCCACACGGGCCGGTTCATTTGCATACTATCTCAGCTTCTCTGAGAAATACTCAACTTGGCGTACTCCGCTTAATAGAATCACGGATAAAAGAATCAGCATTTTAACATAATCTAATATATTTGTTGAGACAGAATCACTCCCTATTTTCGCTCTATTAAAATGCGCCGCTTAAAGGTGTTTAATCAATTCGATTTTTTTGCTAGTCTCATTTCAAAACCTACCTAATATCCATTACAACATGCTAGCTCGTTTGTGCAACTTTTGTATGTAGTTTTTGTGAAATCATCAGACAAACTGTTAAATTAGTTAATGCTTGTTCAAAATCAATATGCTGAAAAATCACGATTTTGTTCATTGGTGAAATTTCGTAACTTTGTCATGTGAAGTCACGCCCATAAACAGCATTGACTCGCACAGTGTTTACCATTTTGGATATCCACTATTTTGATCCTTACCAGATTTAACGACTAAAGTCAATTCTTTCGATGAGTTGGAAAAAAATAGGCAGTTTTATTAAATCGACTGCGGATGTTACGTAAATCATTCACCCACTACATATTTGGACACCAATGAACCGGATTAGCGATAGGCTGAATTAGTCGAGGAAGTGTTAAGTGAATCAGCCTCTTAATAGAATCCAACAGCTCTCACCCGAAGAGATTCTGTTAAGTGGAGTCCACTCTTTAGTGGAACATCGATTTATTTACGTATGTCCAATATTGTTTATTGTTGAGTGTATGCGTGAGTAGCCGAGTGAAAGAAACCAGTGCAGATGGGTCTGAAACAGTGTCCACAATTTGACAGACGACAAATGTGAACGATCTCAATTTCTAGCGGGCCTCGGATTGTCCACACTTCAATCTTAATCAGCTTAGTTAGTGTCATGAAAATTGTGTATTTATGTAAATAATGCTAAAATAATAAGTCTTACGTTGTTTTTGTAGATTGCCCCCGTGATGGATCTCGTATGAAGAACACTGAACATGGTTTTAAATCGACCGACACGACCTAGCTTGCAATGTAAGTACACGTAACAGGACGACAAGACGACAGGACGCCCTGTGTGACAGCACGCGTGTACACCTACCAGGACGACAGGACGCCCTGTGTGACAGCACGCGTGTACACCTACCAGGGCGACAGGACGCCCTGTGTGACAGCACGCGTGTACACCTACCAGGACGACAGGACGCCCTGTGTGACAGCACGCGTGTACACCTACCAGGACGACAGGACGCCCTGTGTGACAACACGCGTGTACACCTACCAGGACGACAGGACGCCCTGTGTGACAGCACGCGTGTACACCTATCAGGACGACAGGACGCCCTGTGTGACAGCACGCGTGTACACCTACCAGGGCGACAGGACGCCCTGTGTGACAGCACGCGTGTACACCTACCAGGGCGACAGGAAGCCCTGTGTGACAGCACGCGTGTACACCTACCAGGGCGACAGGACGCCCTGTGTGGCAGTATGCGTGTACACCTACCAGGGCGACAGGACGCCCTGTGTGACACCACGCGTGTACACCTACCAGGGCGACAGGACGCCCTGTGTGACAGCACGCGTGTACACCTACCAGGACGACAGGACGCCCTGTGTGACAGCACGCGTGTACACCTACCAGGGCGACAGGACGCCCTGTGTGACAGCACGCTTGTACACGTACCAGGACGACAGGACGTCCTGTGTAGCAGTACGCGTGTACACGTACCAGGACGACAGGACGTCCTGTGTAGCGAGACAGTTCTTGGACTGGCCTTGCAGACAATTACATGCTTCATTGAATGAGGGCGGAAGTGACGACACGTGACAATGTTGACGTTTTCATTCTATTTTGCAGCCTAGTTTTCATCAGTTTCTCATTTGGAATATTGATAAATAAAATGTGATAGTCCGTGGTGGCTCTGAGATAACTCCTTCAATGACACACGCACATGTCTTTATTATGGAAATATTTTATACAAAGCAAAATCTGTTTTGTGATATTCATTTCGTTTAGTATTTCTTCTCCCCAACAGTAACGTAAAACAGATGCATAAATGTAAGCAAGACTTCCCATTGTACAACAAAAGGAAAACGAAACATGTTTCTGTTGGAGGTCTGCTTAACTATGACTTCACAAATGTCCGTGAAATCACATTTCAGAAAGAGGACGTAGTTGAGACAGTCGACGGTATCAGAATACAACCTTGTCTATTATCAACAAGCAACAATGTAGTCCATGTGACTGTAATATCTTAGACAATGTAGTCCATGTGACTGTAATATCTTAGACAATGTAGTCCATGTGACAGTAATATCTTAGACAATGTAGTCCATGTGACTGTAATATCTTAGACAATGTAGTCCATGTGACTGTAATATCTTAGACAATGTAGTCCATGTGACTGTAATATCTTAGACAATGTAGTCCATGTGACTGTAATATCTTAGACAATGCACCGCGTACAAGTCGTCCGTCCCACTGGTAGTTTTACACTTAGATAATTGGTTTTATAATTGTCTGCCAAACACTCCACTCCAGTAACCATTTAATCCATCGACAGTCATTCAGTGGTAGCAGATACTTTTATTATATCGTTCATAGCAAGAAGATGGTGTGAAAGTATGTGATCGGGAAAAAGAATAATTCATGAACCAAATGTGTGTTACTAGCTTACAAGTTCATTGAAATTCACTGCTTTGACGGACGTAGACAAGTAAATATTCGTCAACTTGTTCGACGGTTATGTGCGTGTGTGCGTGCGTGCGTGCGTGTGTGCGTGCGTGCGTGCGTGCGTGTGTGTGCATACGTACGTATGTACGTACGAAACAAGTTTCGTTAAATTTTAATGGAACACCATCTTGAAGTGTCATAGTTGCACGAGTACGTGACTAGATAATGCAGCATACGGTAAACACTAGGAATATCTTGAACTGTCGAATTGTCCTGAGTAGTCGCGTGCTCTGTGCAGTCTTTCTTTGTGCCACGTTCACTGTCTGATCTACAACTTAAGGACAATGTTGCCATTTGTCACATGACCTGTTCAATCGATTCGTAGAGCACACTGATTGAATGGTGCTATTCGTGGAACAAAAGTTGTCGTGCAAATGAAGATAAATAAACCGGTGTAGAGTGACACATTTAGTACCTTTAATAGACATGAGCAGCATACCGAGCATAACGAGCATACCGAGCATCAACCAGTTGTTGAGAAATTATGCCAGGATCATCTGTATTGGTTGAAGATCGTCAGGTCGTTACATGCTCAACTGAAGTAAAATTAACGTCATTCGTTCGCATATTTACTGATAAGCACTCACCAATTTGCATGCAATCGATATAATTTGAATAGAATATTCAGTAGGATTTTTGCGTTCACAGTTCAATAGAATTCAGAAAATATTCTATGTTATTATGTTATTATCATATAATATTCTACACGATCTTTGCGGAGACATTTCTGTACAATCTGTAGTATTCCGTAGTTCTCTGTACACAAGTATACTATATGTAACGTAATATGTCAGGTATGTCGCACAGTAACAATTTGCAACGTCGGAACCGAACACAAGGCTTCTTGGAAACTGTAAAATAAATGATTATGTATGGTAACATAGAAGTTTATGCACTGGATCAGGGGTCGACAACCTTTTTGATTGGAGGACCAAATTAGTGACTTGGAATAGGTCAGCGGGCCATAGGCGCCGCACGCACGCACGCACGCATGCACGCGCGCGCACGCACGCATGCACGCGCGCGCGCACGCACGCACTGTTGACGCTACTGATGCCATGTTGACTAGTGTGACATTGACGTCTGGTGTTGTTGTCGCCAAGTGCTCCACGTCTACTTAGAGTATAAATACACCGGAGGAGCGATTCCAAAGGACTGGCAAGACTATTTTATATTCACACTTATGTGTGAGTAGTCGTGCCGAATTTATAGCATCCAAATTATCAGTAAGGGTGGTTCTGTCTGGCCATACCTACATTATCATTAGAATAAAAAGATGCCGGTCAGAGTTTACATGTCAGATCTTCTTTACGGCTTACGGTGATATGTATCTTCACTGCTTTTTATTGTCAACACGAAAACGTATTGTTGCATGGCCCTCCTGCATGCCGGCTGGCCAGGCTACATTGCGTGCAGAATACTGCCGCCCGCATTGTATCACGTGTCCCCAGGCGGTGTCATATCACGTATCCCCAGGCGGTGTCATATCACGTCTGTCCTTCGCACCCTGCAATGGTTTCCAATAATGTACCGTGTGCAACGTAATGTGCTATTACTGACACACAAGGCAATGCATAATGAAGGACCTTCCTACATCAAAGACATGCTGGTGCATCACATCCCTCGAAGGACACTTCGTTCCGAGAGCAAGTTGCTGCTTGATGTGCCCATGTCCAGGACAAATCTGGGGGACAGAGCCTTCTGTGTGGCTGCCCCCACATTGTGGAACAACATCCCACTTGGTATTCGCCAGGCTCCCTCGACTGATGCCTTCAAGAGACTATTAAAGATTTACTTGTTTTGCCAGGCTTTTTAGAGTAGCTTTAATGAGTTGTGACATTTTATAGAGATATTGTATATTTTATAGATAGTTTTGTGTGTGTTTATTTTAGAGATAATTTAATTTAATTATTGAAATTTGCATATCTTAGACAACTAGTTTTCAGTTTGCATATTTTAGAAATACTGTAGTTTTCTTTGACCTTTTTAGTATGTATAACTTGTTTTAATGAACCTGGAAAGCGTCTTTGAGCAGTTTAGGCTGAAAAGGGCGCTATATAAATATTTATATTATTATTATTATGTAGCCGTCTGGTGTACACGATTAAAATCGCGTCGAACCCGGAACAATGCGTTGACTACACTCAAGCGGTGCTCTACGTACTCGTTGACAAATTTCAACCTGGCGAGCGCAAAGACGACAGACAGTTAAATCACTTACATGCACATCTGTGAGAAGTGCCTTCCCGGACCAGCAGAAGATAAGTGGGGGCGGCATATCTTTCAACTATTTGATAGTCTCTGTCTGTGTCACACCACACACATGCGCCATGTGGCTGCTGCACAGCGCCAGGTGAAGCCGGGGAAACAGTGACACTAATGCGGTGAGACACCCACCTTCACTATCTGTACAAACGACGTCTGCACCACGCCGCGCCGCGCCGCGTGTGCAGCCAGGCGTGTCGAGATGCGCGAATACAGGTAGTTCTGACACACACACACACAAACACCGGTTGGACGGGTTGAGAAATGTCGACCGGAAGATTCGTATTCGGCCTCGTTTGACCGTTCTCGATATGTAGCGTGGCTCGCACCTACGGAACGCACCGGCAGGGAGAGTCAGACTTCGAACCTTAAATAGATTAACTACCAGGTAAGGCAACGAAGGAAGGATTACCACACGTGTAATGTTATATAGACCAGTTCACGTCCATCTCTTGGCGCCCAAGACGAGATTTACTACGTATAGTCCTTTCCCGAAAGTCGAACATACTTTCCACGGAGGTTGGCCATTTCACCTGGTTGCTTTGATGTTGGTGCACATACCTGCATTTGTCATGTTACAATACAACAGATAATATAACGAATGTCTATATAAAATAGCTATGGGTAGATAGGTCTACATTGTGATCGTATTTAGTCATTGACAAAGTAATTGTATGTGGTAACTTTGTCCGTGTTCTTCCTTGAATAACTAATAATAAACATAATAATTCAAAAGAATGATTCCATTTATGTAATCTTGAAAGGATATCGCAAACAGAATAAAACATGTATGATCAAATAATCAGTTCCATTTCGGCCGTAGTGGACGTTCACCCATTATCGCTCAAAGTACGCGAATAAGTTTAGCTCCGTGCTGTGGCGCCACTGTTAGTAATAAGTGACACAGAGGATATCGCAAGAGATTGGGCGAGCTTAGTCATCCATTAGTTTATCATACTACCGTGTATCGTGTACACACGAAAACAATCAAGTGTCAGTCAAGGGGCGTGGCCCAGTGCCGCATCCCACATAAATATGCCACTGCTAGTAACTGACTTTTGGATTAATGCCTTAGTCTTAACCAAAACAAACTATCATGACTTTTGTTTTATTAGGGTAATGATTAAGTCGACATTTGTTATCGACGATCTGATATAGTACACCATAGCCGCCTGTTGAAATCTACTACTATTCATGCCCGTATCGTCCAGTTCATTCACCTTAAAATACAATGCAAGTGTCGTTACACATACACGTGTATGTAACTTTTTCTACAGAACATTGGTGCTGGGCGGGGACGCCACTCGTTGCGAAATAATTCCCGCACGAATTATATATATTACTACAGTAATTAAATACATATATACTTACACACATGAAGTGTGGCACAAACTAACTAATAATACAACAGACTAACTAATAATACAGCAAACTAACTAATAATACAGCAAACTAACTAATAATACAACAAACTAGCTAATACTACAGCAAACTAGCTAATACTACAACATACTAACCAATACTACAACAAATTAACTAATACTACAACAAACTAGCTAATACTACAACAAACTAGCCAATAATACAACAAACTAACCAATAATACAACAAACTAACTAATAATACAAAAAACTAGCTAATACTACAACAAACTAGCTAATAATACAATGAACTAACTAATAATACAATGAACTAACTAATACTGCAACAGACTAACTAATAATACAACACACTAGCTAATACTACAACAAGCTAGCTAATACTACAACAAGCTAGCTAATACTACAACAAACTAGCTAATACTACAAGAGAATCGAACATTTGTTAATTATATTTCATGATGTTATTTGACAAGTACCTTCTAATACAAATCTGACTACCAGATAAATAAGGCTAAATATCTATTGCCTGTTTATCACACACACATATCAATATAATAATTAGCATACAATAGTATCATTATATTTGCATATTCAAGTAGTTAAAGGTGCTTCCTCAAATGGTTTGAATCCGGATGTGTGACTAGCTTAAGTAATGTACCTATTTTTTCAAATCATCAAAAAAATGTACTTCAGTCGTTAGATCTGGTAAGGATCACAACAGTGGATATCCAAAATGGTCTACACAATGCGCCTCAGTGCCGACTTCCATCATCTCGCCGATCACATTACAAAGTTACGAAATTTCACTAAGGATTTTTCAGCATTTCGATTTTCACTTAACTTAATGCTTGAACAAACATTAAGTAATTCAATAGTTTGTCTGATAATTTCACATAAACTACGTACAAAAATTGCACAAACGAGCTAGCATGTTGCAGTGGAAACTAGGTAGGTTTGATTTTTCGCTAAATTTATTTGAAATGAGACGAGCAAAAAATCGAATTGAGGAGGAACCTTTAATTGAGGAGGAACCTTTAGCTGAGGAGGAACCTTTAATTGATGAGGAACCTTTAGCTGAAGAGGAACCTTTAATTGAGGAGGAACCTTTAATTGAGGAGGAACCTTTAATTGAGGAGGAACCTTTAATTGAGGAGGAACCTTTAATCGAGGAGCAACCTTTAATCGAGGAGCAACCTTTAATCGAGGAGGAACCTTTAATTGAGGAGGAACCTTTAATTGAGGAGCAACCTTTAATTGAGGAGCAACCTTTAATCGAGGAGCAACCTTTAATTGAGGAGCAACCTTTAATTGAGGAGCAACCTTTAATTGAGGAGGAACCTTTAATTGAGGAGGAACCTTTAGCTGAAGAGGAACCTTTAATTGAGGAGGAACCTTTAATTGAGGAGCAACCTTTAATCGAGGAGGAACCTTTAATTGAGGAGGAACCTTTAATTGAGGAGCAACCTTTAAATATGTGACTAATTTTGCGGAAACACTGAGATATCTTTTGTGAATTATATAATTTTAACAGTGATATGACATTACAAAAATACTGTGTAATATATGTTTAACCAATAAGGTTACGTTGAAACTGAGACAATAATATAATAATTAATAGTTGATATCGGTGTTTTTATAACTGTAAAAACAAAACAGTTGCCTGCCTTTTGGTCGCTGTTTTGAATCCCGTAGGAGTTAAGTTGATTTTGTTTGTACCTTTATATTTTAAAATAGACCCCAGATACTACATTTCTATTTTGCATAAAGCTGTGCTGCCAATGAATATATTAGCAACTTAATTCCGTTATACAAAACACGTGCATGACATTCCATGAACCATGGAATAGAGACCCATACTCAGTAGTTGGCCAACGCCTTCAACTGCCCTATGCTGTCAATAGTCCGTTGTTCAGTCAGACTGAACGAGAACACTGTCATTGTCCTCGGTGATCAACGAGGTGCGTTGCTGCCCGACAAAAACACAACTTTCAATCATTCGTATGCATTTGAATGAATCTTTAACGACTGTTTTACGGATAATGTTATACTGAATTTATTTGTATTTATAACATTACGGTTATTTAAAACTAAACGTGTTACTATCGTGCTCTTCGATATCTTAACATTTTAAGAAAATACACGATTTGGCGATGAGATAAAATATGCCTGTTTACGACATATATAGAGATAGAGTGTACATCGTTCATTTAGATGAACCAGCTACATGTCAGAAATGTTTAAAATAGTGAACGGTTAGGAGGATGTTGATAGGAATATGTTCTTCAAACTTAAAGAAGGCAGTATAACCAGAGGACACAAAGCAGCATTAGTCAAGGAGCAGTGTAGGTTGGACATGAGAAAGTACTTGATTTTAACGTTGTATCAACGTAACATTTCCACATCTTTATAAGGTTGATGACAATACGTTAACAAAATGTCCCATTAATAGAAAATATAGTTGGTTGGTTTGGTGACTTGATTTCAACGTTGTGCCAACGTCACATCTCCACGTCCTTGTAACGTTGATGACCAGACGTTGGAAGGACGTTGGGTTTGGTTATCGACTTCATGTCAACATCAGTGTCAAATTTCCACGTCCTGTTAAGGCCATCCCTTCTGCAAAGTTGCGATGGGGGGGTTGTCTCTCATGAGGGGACTTATCATGGAAAGCCTTATTTGCTGCATGATATAGTGCCTATGGTGAGGGAGGTCACGTGAATCACAGGCCTTACAGTTGGGGAGCATGGGCTAGTTGTAACATGACATAGTGCCTATGGTGAGGGAGGTCACGTGAATCACAGGCCTTACAGTTGGGGAGCATGGGCTAGATGTAACATGACATAGTGCCTATGGTGAGGGAGGTCTCGTGAATCACAGGCCTTACAGTTGGGGACCATGGGCTAGTTGTAACATGAAATAGTGCCTATGGTGAGGGAGGTCTCGTGAATCACAGACCTTACAGTTGGGGAGCATGGGCTAGTTGTAACATGACATAGTGCCTAAGGCGAGGGAGGTCACGTGAATCACAGGCCTTACAGTTGGGGAGCATGGGCTAGATGTAACATGACATAGTGCCTATGGTGAGGGAGGTCTCGTGAATCACAGGCCTTACAGTTGGGGACCATGGGCTAGTTGTAACATGAAATAGTGCCTATGGTGAGGGAGGTCTCGTGAATCACAGGCCTTACAGTTGGGGACCATGGGCTAGTTGTAACATGACATAGTGCCTATGGCGAGGGAGGTCACGTGAATCACAGGCCTTACAGTTGGGGACCATGGGTTAGTTGTAACATGAAATAGTGCCTATGGTGAGGGAGGTCACGTGAATCACAGGCCTTACAGTTGGGGAGCATGGGCTAGATGTAACATGACATAGTGCCTATGGCGAGGGAGGTCACGTGAATCACAGGCCTTACAGTTGGGGAGCATGGGCTAGTTGTAACATGAAATAGTGCCTATGGTGAGGGAGGTCACGTGAATCACAGGCCTTACAGTTGGGGAGCATGGGCTAGTTGTAACATGACATAGTGCCTATGGCGAGGGAGGTCACGTGAATCACAGGCCTTACAGTTGGGGAGCATGGGCTAGATGTAACATGAAATAGTGCCTATGGTGAGGGAGGTCACGTGAATCACAGGCCTTACAGTTGGGGAGCATGGGCTAGTTGTAACATGACATAGTGCCTATGGCGAGGGAGGTCACGTGAATCACAGGCCTTACAGTTGGGGAGCATGGGCTAGATGTAACATGACATAGTGCCTATGGTGAGGGAGGTCACGTGAATCACAGGCCTTACAGTTGGGGAGCATGGGCTAGTTGTAACATGACATAGTGCCTATGGTGAGGGAGGTCACGTGAATCACAGGCCTTACAGTTGGGGAGCATGGGCTAGATGTAACATGACATAGTGCCTATGGTGAGGGAGGTCACGTGAATCACAGGCCTTACAGTTGGGGAGCATGGGCTAGTTGTAACATGACATAGTGCCTATGGCGAGGGAGGTCACGTGAATCACAGGCCTTACAGTTGGGGAGCATGGGCTAGATGTAACATGACATAGTGCCTATGGTGAGGGAGGTCACGTGAATCACAGGCCTTACAGTTGGGGAGCATGGGCTAGTTGTAACATGACATAGTGCCTATGGCGAGGGAGGTCACGTGAATCACAGGCCTTACAGTTGGGGAGCATGGGCTAGATGTAACATGACATAGTGCCTATGGTGAGGGAGGTCACGTGAATCACAGGCCTTACAGTTGGGGAGCATGGGCTAGTTGTAACATGACATAGTGCCTATGGTGAGGGAGGTCACGTGAATCACAGGCCTTACAGTTGGGGAGCATGGGCTAGTTGTAACATGACATAGTGCCTATGGTGAGGGAGGTCACGTGAATCACAGGCCTTACAGTTGGGGAGCATGGGCTAGTTGTAACATGACATAGTGCCTATGGTGAGGGAGGTCACGTGAATCACAGGCCTTACAGTTGGGGAGCATGGGCTAGTTGTAACATGACATAGTGCCTATGGTGAGGGAGGTCACGTGAATCACAGGCCTTACAGTTGGGGAGCATGGGCTAGTTGTAACATGACATAGTGCCTATGGTGAGGGAGGTCACGTGAATCACAGGCCTTACAGTTGGGGAGCATGGGCTAGTTGTAACAAAACAGCAAATTTGAGGATCGCGGTTCGTATTTTTTACCCGATCGAACGTATTTGAATGCCAACGAAACCGCACATATCTCCGCAGTTAGCAAGTGCTTAAATAAACGCTGCATCCGAAACACATTTGCACTATGATACGTTTTATGATGTATCCTAAAGTGTTAGGCCTCGTGGACATCTTTTGATATTATAATTATATAACTTTATATAAGCAAAAATCATCTACCCTCTGTTAAGACAAGTACCCAAATTGAGTTGAACAGAACATGTTTGAAAGAGTTGATAAATATAAACATCTATATAAATGTCTATATACCAGATTTAAAAAAATCTTATTTAAATAAAAATAATCCGATTTTTTAAATAAAAAAATCTAGATTTTTTCAACCCTGCTAATATGACATGAATTGGTGGAACACCGTGTAAACACTGTTATGAAGATAATCATGTTAATTGCAAAACGTTTAATTGCGGTGTCATTCACAATGGATGGCACATTGCTAACACTTTGCCGCCTGAGTGACAGTTTCCGCTTGATGCAGCAATGTTGTAATTAACCCGAACTTTTTTTACGACTTGACGTAGCACCGTCTCATTCACAAGTACCAGTGGTTGCATAAAACATACAAATACGTGGCTTAAAGGCCTACGCAACAGGTAGAATATAATATTCACAAACCGTTAACAAGTAGGGTTTGCAAAGGTTTTTATCATATTACCGTTTTATTCTTTAAAATAGCGCAGTTTTTAACCTCGTCAATTTATCCAGGTGATATGACACATGAAATGCTTAAAAGAATTGATGAACATACTGCTACCTTGCAAAATAATTTGCATTAGTAGTCTGTAGACCGTCTGCTACAACTTACCTGTGCTACAAGTAGCCCTGGTCTCTCTATATACACAAACTATATAGCAAAGTGTGTAAACATGCCGAAGCTAAACTAGCTCACCGCTCTAGAAGAAATGTGTAAACATACCGAAGCTAAACTAGCTCACCGCTCTAGAAGAAATGTGTAAACATACCGAAGCTAAACTAGCTCGGCGCTATAGAAGAAATGTGTAAACATACCGAAGCGAAACTAGCTCACCGCTCTAGAAGAAATGTGTAAACATACCGAAGCTAAACTAGCTCACCGCTCTAGAAGAAATGTGTAAACATACCGAAGCTAAACTAGCTGACCGCTCTAGAAGAAATGTGTAAACATACCGAAGCTAAACTAGCTCACCGCTCTAGAAGAAATGCAAACAAAAGTAAGCACCAGTGTAACTTTAAATAAAGATCATGTTATCCATAACATGAAACAAATGTCGCTGCTATCCAAATTGAAACACACAACGGTGAATAAAATAGGCCATAGGGGTTTTGTCTGACAACTAGCAATGATGTCGTTTCATCCAAACAAATGTTCTCGTTGTTGAGATTATTTTAGCGTTTTACGCAACGAGACGTCAACTGTCACCAATAACCCATTAACGTGGACGAAAGAACACATTTACACGCTGGCGGCGTCCACTAATGTTTGCGTATTGTGACTTGCACCAAGGACATTATGCAATGTATGAAAACACATAAATAAATAATTAGTGTATCGGTGGCAATTGACGCTGGTGGGAATAGTACTTTATTTTATAATACACATATAAAGTATATCATAACGAGGACGATGATGTTGGCCTACATCTCGCGGTCCCCACACCTACGTTCACTCACTCAACAACAGCACTGTATATTTCGCATGCCTGCGTCTTATGTCATTGAAATTAATATCCCTACTTAATCTGACTGCCTGGTCTTAATAAACTGGTGTGGAGCCTGAGCTAGTTTCTGTACATATCAGTCATAACTGAAAAACATGTATGAGTGAGAAAATGGCAATCCATTTATTTAATACAGTAATCATAGGCATGGAATGCCGAAGAGCCCCTACATAGGAGTGACAATCACAATTGGTTACAAGTGCCATAGTAGGGGCGTAATTACCATTACATACATGTACAAACAGAAAGGCTGGGGTACTCGATCCCCCCTCCTCCCACGATACGAGGGAGACCACCCCACTCCATATTTACAGAGCATCGTGCAACTTTCTACAAACGACGGAAGGGTTCAGACCACAGTTGTTTCTTCCATTAGTGGTCATGCTAATATTTTGCATGCTTGTTAGAACATGTGGCCATCGCAAATTTTAAAACTTCATGATGCATGCATTGGTAATATGTTACTAATGTGCTGAACAGTTTGATGAAAATCACTTACCCTCAGCTCTTTTAATCATATTGCAAACGCGCGTATCATATTTCGCATTGTCAAATGTCCGATATATATATATGTATGTATGTATGTATGTATGTATGTATGTATGTATGTATGTATGTATGTATGTATGTATATATATATATATATATATATATATATATATATATATATATATATATATATATATATATATATATACGCTCTGTAACTAACAACGCTCATGTATCAAGATACGCGCATGCGCAGATACACCAAGCGGAAAATATTTGACGGAAGACATTTTTTTACTCCGGCACCGGCACTGCATTTAAGACCACACATTAAGTAAGCCATTTTTTTTGCTTTGACGCGTATTAATTTATAACAAGGACACGTTTCTTGTCAAATCGGCCTACAAGTCATTATCTTCGGGGCGCCAACAATACAGTAATTGTAATGATCATAGACAGTACAGGTTCGATTTCGTTCGGGGTAGCGCTTGGTATGTGAATGCACGCAGTAAATGCTTTGACCCGCGCTGTCAGGCTAAGGCGACTACACAATCGCCTGTAGTGCAGACAGTCACTCCGCACCGACACCCAACACCGTTCTTGCCCCTTTCAATAGCGTTACATTATCAAATATCAGGGACGGATTTTGGGGTTGCGAAGAACTGCAGGTATAGACTAGACCTACGGTCAAACTTGTCATTCCTTAGTGACGGTCAAGCTCCTAAACCCCCCCCCCGCTTGACAGACCGTGGGAATGATTGGAATGTTAGATATGGGCACGTCCGTGAATGGCGCGGAATGTATATCACAAACCATCACCCCCAACTGCTTAACTCTGAACAGCCAGTGTTGGGTTGACATCCTTCTAAAGGTTATTCATGATTTCCACGATGGCATGGAGGCCAGGGTTTCCCGGGGGCGGCAGAAATTAAAGTCAAACCACTTTTGCCCCCTTTCGCCGAATGTTGACTGGACCCGGTCAAAAGTAATTTAATAGTTTATCCGGTAGTTTAACCAGCATTAAATAACAAATGTGTACTTAAACGAGCTGGCGTATAGCAGTGAATGGGCTTTTATGTGGGTTTTATTTTTCACCATGAATGTGATGACAATGAAAATTACTTTTTTTTATTATTATCTATATATATAAATGCATAAAAACACACAAGCGGAACTGTCCCCGATGTCACAGTGAGGCAATGACGCGAACGTGCGATCACACGCACATATTAATACGCTAACTTTGGTGGGCAGTATCTCTTCCGAGGTGCAGAGGTTCACTCGACTCTTTCGATGTTCCTTCACGATCCCGGACCATTGGCCTCCGATCTACCGATTGGCGATGTGTTGTTATAAAAGGCACAAATTTGAGGCATCCACCACTCATAGTTATGAAATATGAGTTCATTATATTAGTGTCATGTTTTTGTGTTTTATTTTATATTATTTTAATACTTTTTATGTATCAACTACTATACCTTTCGGGTGTTTAAAATTTAGCTAAATTTAAATTATTTATTTTACTCGTATGGAATCAGTGCCATTGTTTTTTTTACTTTATTCGTATGGAATTAGTGCAATTGTATATTTTTGGTAACGCAATCTTAGTTTCACAACATCTTGCATTTCCCTTCAACATTTTCCGATTGTAAATTTGTATTTTATATATATATATATATATATATATATATATATATATATATATATATATATATATATATATATATATATATATATATATATATATATATATATATATATATATATATATATATATATATATATATATATATATATATATTCATTGTTCCACGTTTAGTAGTGGTTCCGTAAGTTCACAATTATGTTTATTGTTTACAATTTATTTGTACATGTAAATTACACATCGATTATGTTAAATAAAATTCAATTCAATTGTACACTATAGCATTATTTTGCATGATTTACCTTTTCAATATGACAGTGTCAGTATAATGAAAGTTGATTGGAATGTAGAATAAGCTGACAAAAGTTTACTCTTATTAAGTTATTTGATGAGTCAGCTGAATCCCCTGATGAGAGCCTAATTAATATAATTATATATATATATATATATATATATATATATATATATGTATATGTATATGTATATGTATATGTATATGTATATGTATATGCATATGCATCCAGCATCTGGGTGCATATATAAACCCCCCCACGACGGAACCTAAACTCTGATTGTAGGCTCTGGTGTGTGCGACAAACGGTGGCGCCACATCCTGGAGCTTGAATAATCAAGATTTAACAAGATTTAACAAGATTGCCATCTTGAACAACAAGTTCCTGATGGCAAGTGGACAAGGAAGCCATTGGTTTATCGAGAGTCCAACAATTTTCTCATCTATGTGTAGCCCGCCCTTATCAGATATATGTCAATTCTATTTTTAAACATATTCACACTATTAGCATTAACACAATCATTTGGCAGTTTGTTCCATTCATTTATCACCCTTTATCGAGGGTAGGATGAAAACTGCTGGGCTTGGTTGGCTCCTCCATAGACTTGTAAGTTAGTTGTTATTAGTGAAGGGTGTGACAGTAAGTGTGGGGGGTCGCCTTCAAAACAGGTGGGCCATGGGGGTTGAAACTCCTGCAGCACCGCCATCCAGTGGGAGTTTTAAATCCCTCATTAGTGACCGGGGGGGGGGGGGCAGGAAGTGGGTTGGTCCTAAAAATTGGTGGGAGGTTGGTCCCGAAAACAGGTGGGAGGTGGAATGTTGAGACCCCTGCCACACCCTCATTAGTAGCCATAAGCAATTTACAATGATATTTGATGTTCGATGCAGGATCTCAGGCGGACAACAAGATGGACTTCTCGATTCGTCGCAACTGGCTGCGGCTGGTCATAGTGGCGGCCATTGTGACGTTGCTCGTGATCACGATTAGAAGCCAAGTGCAGACAACGCTGCCAGCCAAAAGAGCCTCGTCACAGACACGGGTATGGTTCGTAGTCTAGCCAGAAGAACACGCCTCAGTGCCTCATTTCATTGTAGAAGCCTGTTATATACAGGGTTAGTTTCAACTCTCAAACACGATTCGAATGAGACGCCACGAACTAGTGGGTCACTGCTTTTGCCACAACTAAGAACTAGTGTCAACATTCCTCTTGTAGACGCCCAATCATAGAAAGAAGAATAGAGATGCAAACAAAAACATACCAAACTGATCTGCGTGTCCGTGCACGTGTGCGTCGAACTTGTTATTAACATACAAACCACGTCCTCATTGGCAGGGCAATTTGCTTAATATTACACTGCCGAAAAATATTGCACTTAGCGGAAATTTATGATACGGTTGGATATTATATGAAAATGTTTTAAATTCTCGGTTGCTTTCGTACGTTTTTCAGGAATTAGGTGGAGATACACGAAGATTGTCGGTCACGGAATTGAAGCAGGTGCCATCGGAAATGGAAGCATTCAGTGAAAACCAGGTGAAATTGTCTGAAACAAAGCATACATCATCGGAAAACAAGATGGCGGCGCCACAAAAAGAAGCATCTTCCGAAACGGAGGTAGTATTGCCAGAGAGAAAGGATGGCCAGTTGGGAAAGAAAGTGATACACGTGCCACATAAAGACACGTATTTAGTAATGGACGACCACCTAGTGGCACACCAGCGCGGACAACTGAAGAGTTCTAGTTCCGCTGCAAATGCTTCTCGCTCTGATTATTGGTCGCCCAAGACGCAGCTACAGGGCGGACTTATCCCAAGCACCGTCCATTACGTCTGGTGCGGCAGACGCTGGTTCGAATTCAAGCATTACCTTAGTGTCATAAGTGTCATTCGTTCGATACGACCTGACCAAATAATCTTTCATTACGATGCAGAACCCATCATAGACAGCGAGTATTACAACACGTGGCTTGATGAACTGAGGAAAGATTACCCGTACTTCAAAATGGATCGTATGGACGAGGACGCCGTGAAGATCTGCCATACGGATCACGAGACGCGCGTGAAGATGATCATGTGGATGGTGGATGGCGGTGGTGGGGGGATCTACGTTAGCGAGAACACATGGCTGATGAATTTCGCTCCCACGAGACGACTTGCCGACATGGAATTCGCCATCGACCCGACCAGTGTGGACGGTTATCTACTACTACGTGCCGGCGTCATCGCTGCCGCAGGTGACACTTGGTCCGACATCGTGAAGAACACGAACATTTACCGCGCCAAAGTGGCATCGTGCGGTCCTATCAGCCACCTGTACAGGTATAGGGCACACTGTTTTAATGGCCTTTACTTTTTAAATGTATCTAACAATTATTCTTTCACCCACTCAGTCTTTCTCGTGCTCTATGTGGCACATAAGGCTAACACAAGAGGGCGCCACAGCTGGCGGTCTGCAGCCCGTCTGGTGATGTTGTCCCATGTCAGGTTGCATACTTTCATCGCCTTTCCCACTGTCCGTCTCCAGGATACCTCAAATTGAGATATATATATATATATATATATATATATATATATATATATATATATATATATATATATATATATATATATATATATATATATATAATGACCTACTAGACGATGCACAGCATACAAGTGCATATGTTCCTGTTTTTGCAACATAACCGTGATATCTAAAACAATGTCAACGATGGCGAAGAACATTATTGTAACAAGTTAAAAAAACATCAGGGTAGATTGATTGCACCGTCCGTTATGTTAGATGTCGCCTGCATACATATCGCGATTGTGTCCCGACAGCGGAGTGCTCCAGCCCCACTGCTACACGGTGAACGGTGGCCGCTACAAGAGCATCTACCCGAAGGACATATGGGAGCTTGACGACCCGTTCGGCCGCCTGGTTCGCCGGCTGTTCTACGGCAGGGAGGAGATCCGCACGGCGCAGCCGAGCTTCGACGAACTCGTGCCTAACATCGGCCACATGGTGTGGCTGGGCGGCGGTCGCATGGACTTCGTGTTCTACCTGAGTGTCCTCAGTGTCCTCTACGTCGCCAAGGTCGACCACCTCTACATCCACGGCGACAAGCCGCCCGCAGGAGACCTCTGGCAGAGGGTACTTCTTGTCGTTATGACATATAGGACTTTGTCATGCTAGACTAGTAATTAATATTACAGTGAACTCTGCTTAACATAATATAACAGAATAAGCCGCTTAGTGGAATTAAATATATTTGTTGGGACGGAATCCCTATCCCGGCTGTATTAAAGTTCGCCGTTTAATAGAATCAGCCGCTTAAGAGAATCAAATTGCTCTGAAGTGATGATCTTTAAGCGGAGTAGTAGCACGTGGATGGTGCTAGTTAGTCGTTGAAGACGGCATCTTCCGCCCGGAGACTGGAACGCAACCAGGCTGCGAGGGGCGCCGGCTTCTAAGTCAGCTTGGGTTATCACTGGTTCAGAAGGAAGTAATGTAAAATCACAATAGCATCGCTATATATTTCTTCTCAAAATAGATGGCCAGCTTCATTGTGAATCCAGTAGTGAAGCTGCCATTATATCGAATCGCCTCCAGACGGCTGACTCATAGTCATATATCCTATTAGGAGGGTTTACACAATAGTACAATTAATGTAATTATGATTAGTACAATACGCACGCACGCACGCACGCACGAATATGCAGACTCTTCCACATAATCATAAACAAGTTATTATCATTTGGTAGGTGGTGCGAGAACAGAGTCGCGTGACGTTTGTGATCCGTCCCATCCCCGACAGCGTCTACGGCGGCTACATCGAGCACTACTTCCGGCCGCTGATGAGCGACATCATCCGCGTGGAGCTGATGATTCGATACGGCGGCATCTACACGGACACCGACGCCATCTGGGTGAAGCCTCTCACGCAACAGGACCGCGGCTACGAAGCCGTCGCAACCTTTGACTGGATCGACTGGAGGTAGGAAAGGATTATCTTGCTTGAGTTTAAATAAAGGAAGGATTAGCTACTACTTCTATTACATACAGCGCACGCAGTGATTAAAACATTTCGTGGTGCTTAATACTTTACTTACTTTAGTTAGGTCGCTGGGAGCATGGGCCATCCACAACACGTCTCCACTGTCTACTGTTCTGTACCGTCGTCGTTATCTTATTCCAGGTGTAGCCCATCGTCTTCAATTCGGTATCCTTGTCTCGCCACCGGGTGTTTCTGGGCCGTTCTCTTCCCTTGGGGGTTCCATATTAATGCTTGTCTGGTGAAGCTGGTTGGGGGACGGTGGGGGTGGGGGGTCGTAGTGTATAACCACTCCACCTCCATTTCCTGCTGAATACTCGGGCAACGTTAAAATCATTTTACTGAAGAGGTGGCTGGTGTTCCTAAACGCTTCCTCGCGTAAGATCAAATGTTCAACGTTGACGATTAGTGTTAATAGCCTGAATATTGGCAGATGTCCCATGATGCAACTACCGGGAGTGCGTGTAGTAGTAGTTACAATAGTAATGAGTAATATCGTTAGTTTTTAGAGCCACACCGTCGTGGGATGGCCCGGAGTTTAGAACACCGGACTGCCAATCGAGAGGACCGGGGTTAGACACTACCTGATGTCGTTTCGCAGTTTGGACATTTGTTCATGCCATGTTGTTTCAGTTCACTGAGCTGTATAAATGAGAACCTCAGTTGGTGTACACAGTGGTGGATGCAGACGATTGATCTTCGCGCAGTTATTGGTGCGTGGCTGAAGTCGAGCTACTGAGAGCTTTGGGCGTACCCACGCATCAGATAGTGCGCATGATTTGTTACCTTTGCTAACAAGTACGATTACTGTCCACAGTTACCCGTTCCCAGACATCGTCAACTTCGGCGTGTCGTACGGCAAGAAGAACGCGCCGTTCTGGCGCATCTTCCGCGACTCCATGCGCACCCTCCACAACGAACACCCGGGCTTCACAGGGGTGTCCATGCCTTACAAGCTGCTCGAGAAGTACCCGCATCTACTGCGCATCAACAGGCGGCTCTCCGTGAGTATGACTACTATGTCGTAGTACGACCTCTGTATTTTTGTCTGTCGGCCAAATTGGGACCATCCCCAGTTCAACCGTTACACTCGTTAAGGGTGTTTTAATTACCGCGCAAAACCGTGTTGGCCAACCAATCGGACAATTAATCGCTCGTGTAAACTGGCATTTAGCCAACTGGCAACCAAATCGTCGAAAACTAAATACTGCTGCTACTGCGATCATTTTACACGTAGATGTTCACGTCCTGTTTCAGGTGATCTGCTACAAGTTCCTGTGTCACCCGATCTACGCGGAGAACTACCACAACGAGTCGAGGAACCACATCACGGCCAAGAGTATCCCGAACTGGCGCGAGGACGTCAACGCCTTCCACTGGACACACCCTAACCCGCTCGAGTACAAGAACGAGACCACCCTGCTCAACTCGACTGGACTGTTCGCAGAGATAGGCAAGAACGTGCTCAAGTTGGCCGGCCTACTGTAGCCAAGGTCTACGATGTCACGTCATCCATTCGTTTTGTCTGCTTACGGCTGCCGCCAGAAACGACATCAGTCGACTGTATTGTTCCACAGTGAAACAATCATGAGTGGTTAGCCGGACGAAATGCAGCGTGTTAGTAGTCTTCATCTTCATCAGTGGTATTGTAAAAGACTCGATTTCTGGGTAATATCCCAGTTTGGTTGCAACGCGAAGCGATGACATAGTCAAGCGCGAATATTACATGCTCTGTATACGTTTTCTCATTTGAAAGTCGTATGTTCTGCTAAAGAATGTGTTTAACTTGTTGAAAAACATATCAACTTGTGGTCAAGATTACAGGTTCTTTGCCCTCAGCCTCCCAGTTTGTGCTGGAGAGCGTCAAGAGAGGTTGTGGCTGGTGCATCCGATGGAACAGAGTTCCAGTCATTTGGGAACTTACCAGTCAGGACCACCAGAAACCAGGTGACACTTAGTTACGGACTGCTTACGCTTTCTGGTTGCTACACTTCCCTGAAGATACATATTCTAAACAATTGGAAATGCTCAATTTGTCCATGGACCCCTGACACAACATGTGGTCTTCCCTGTCACATTTATTGTGTGATATTATGAAATGTCAGGAGTGTTTAGGGTGATCTTCGAGAAAGAAGATAGTTGCATTCAAAAAGGCCTTCTAGAGTGCGAATAAGGAATTACTGCATAGTGTTAGGTAAGGACAGCAATAAGTGTAGTATAAAATAGACAGTTTCATAAGTAGACCAGTAGACCATCCGTTGATTGGACTGCCATCATTGGGCACACTTCCCATGTTAAACAAATACAGTCATGTCTTGTTTATCTGCACAATTTAGATCCCAAGGATTTTGGATGGATTAACGAAGCATGCGGATAGTTGGAACATGGAATAACGAAGCAAATATAGTGTATCGAGATCATTTCCTGCACAAAAACATGCAGATTACTGAAGAAAATGGATAATCGAAGAACAGATAAACAAGACATGTCTGTACATACCCCATGGCTATCATGTTTATGAATCACCTCTTGCACTGTACTTTTGTTTATTGAGTATTACTATGGTCAAGTTGGGGTAGCACGTCTTAATTAGGAGGCTATTGCCAAATGTCTTCTTGTTTAATATCATTGTGTCAGTCAGTAGTAGAACAGGGATATTTACACTGTAGTGTGTATAACACAACTGTTTAAGGATTTTTATACTAAATGTTGTTTCTCATTGAATCATATCATGATACATTGTGTTCATCAGTAACTTATGTGCTCAATAGTCTTAGCTTGCAGTGCAAATTATAAAGAAATATTATGTTGTGCTTTAACAAATTAACAATGGCAGTCTGCATCTATGTACAGTGTATCTAGGAACCAATTCAAACAATTATCTTGCTTGTATAGCTTACATAGTTTAACTTTCCCTCCTCCAGTACCTTAGCCCACCGTGTAGCAGGTTGTCATAAAAAATGTAGTGTGTAAATATTTAAAGAAATATGTGCAGTCAGTTTTATAAAAAATTGTGTACTTAAAATCATCACAAGAACTGACTGTGATCCTTAGATCAGGTGACTTTTGAATAACCTTGTTATTTTCTCGCCCGGACACGGTCAAAAATAATTTAAGTTTGTCCAGTGATTTCACCATAACTAAATAACATTATGTACAAATAAGCTAACATATTATGGCGGACATTAGATAGGTTAAATGTTTTGCAAAATTAGTGTGAACATAGACAAGCAAACAAGCAAAATTTACTGAGGAAGCATAATTTTAACCCACTTAGAATGATGATGCAATATCAAATAGTTACAGCCAATGCTTGTTTAATAGGGAACCAAACAACGAGTGTCAGTGGAATTCTAGCTACCTATCAATGACACCTCTGTACTGTGTACTGTTAAGACGACAGCTACCATAGTTCATTGATCTTACACATGGTCTTGGTGTAGGGCACACAGTTGATCTTACTGCAGGCCGTGCACAGACTGGCGATCCACTGGACGTGCAGGAAAAGAAAGAACACAGCAAATATAGACAGGAGAAGCACAGGAACGGCGAAGGCAACAATGGTGCGTTTGCGCATGGCGTGCCACTTGCCGAACGTGATGTAGGGGAGGACGATGATGCCAGTGAGTGCGCCAAACATGTAGCCTGCCATCAGCTCCATGTTGTCTACGAACGGCAGCGTTCCCGACAGGATGAACAAGCCGCAGATCAAGAAGAGCTTCAACACCTAGGTGACACAACACGCCTACTTGAGGGGCTAGTAGGCATTGTCTTACCTTTCATGGCACTTTAAAGCTCCCTCCTCAATTCATATAGCCCACTGTGAATCAGGTTTGTTGTTGTTCAAACTGTTGTGCCATTACATATATTGGGGGTAATGTGACATATTTAATGGTCCGTCACTGCATGTTTAATACAGCCATTAACAATTAACCCTTTAGGTAAAGTTACCTTTCACATAACATATTTAATGGTCTGTCACAGCATGTTTAATACAGCCATTAACTATTAACCCTTTTAAAAGTAAAAATACCTTTCGCATAAAAAACTGAAAATAATACATTTATTTGGCTATGAAGCTGAATGCCTGCAATTATATTTTCAATAACTGAAGTAACCAGACCACATACCTATAATGTAAACAAGACGTCCTTCTATAAGGCATAGCTATAAGCTTACTTTGTCATGCCCAGTACTAACCTCTCTCCAGGGATGAGCAACCAACTGCCAAGACTGGATCAGTTCAACAGATGTGACTCCAATTAGTCCAAATACAGCAGCTCCAGCCCCCAAGTGGGGCAGATACGGGTTGAATGTAGCTCCCACCTGTAACATCAGTGGTGCTGTATGTAACATCAGTGGTGCTGTATGTACCTGTGCTATGTAGACAAACTCTTATGTATTGTGTCCTATTTACACAGCCACCATTTTTGGCAAGTCTCCTGCATCTTTCAACTGTCCACAGGCAGCCCAGAGCATCTATCACACACAGCTTTTTATTCCTAAAATTGAGCTTAACCTATGCAAGCATGTTTTGTAGCTGCACCCAAAGTTGCATTTCCACTCTAAATCCTCAGCGGTCCCTCGCTCTGATGAGGACTCCTGTACGTCCATATTCACGATACCATGCTTAACGATTTTGGTTTGTTGCGTGTGTGTGGATTTAGCGTTACAGAAGTTCTGTTATTAACTGCTGATGCTTGGCATTTGTGCCAGCTGATTGGGTATTAATTCTAGGTGATGCAGTTTGCAAATAATTACAACTAATTTAATAGTTTGTTCGATGATTTCATCAAAACACATTAGTAGAAAGGTGGTAGCATATTGTAGAGGATACTAGATAGGTTTAATTGTTTGCTAAATTATTCTAAAACAACAGCAGCAAAACATTGAACTGAGGAAGGACTTGATAAGTCCAGATCTATTAAAAATAGAGCTTAGAAATCATCTTAGATTGTTTTTCCTATATTTTTAATGGCACTATGGTAACATTCATGTTTTCTGTTTTATATATGTAGCATAAGCATAGCAATGGGTAGTATTTTTTGCATTTAGCATATTTCTTAATTTACTGTCATCTTCATTACCATTTCACTGTCACTGTCACTGTATTAAAACAATTGCATGAATTGCGTTGTTCTCTCTTACTATTTGTACTCAACATAGAGCTAACTACCTGACAACATGCACCATACAATTGAGTGAAAACAAAGAAGCTGAACTGAGATCTGCACCATTGACTTAATAATTCACATGTTAATGTTAAGAACTGGCGTGACTACCAGTATTGCATCTACGGTATTTGCCCACATTTATAAGAAAATTAGAGCACTGATTAGACTGCATTTGGCTGAACAATCTAGCATGCTTCTGTATAGGAGAATGCTGCCAATAATAAAGCTGGTGTATCACATTGAAGTTTATTATGAGTCTTTGGCTGACACTGATACATCAGACAGAAACTTACCAAACATTCAATGACATGTCAGAGAGATTCTGAGAAGCTTACCATGCATTCAATCACGTCAATGATGTCTGACAGCTTACCACAACGACCCAACATGTCAGAAGCTTACTAATGAGTTCCACTATGACGTCAGTTCCATGATGACACTGACATGTCAGAAGCTTACCAAGAGTTCCATGATGACACTGACATGTCAGAAGCTTACCAAGAGTCCCATGATGGCACTGACCCAGTAGATAATTCCGATTCGCAGCCAGCCAGCAATCACCTCAATCTGGTGGCCAATCAGCAGCTGTGAAATATAACATACATTGTGATTGGTTGCTCATGTAAAATTGACTGCTTGTATAACTGACTGGGTTAATTTCAGTTGAAAAAAGTATGTTTCTAGAGTGACGACTACTGTGTGTCTCCTCCCGTATTTTCTTACGCTACCAATGTACTGTCTCTGAAAACCATTAGTTTCGGTTTGTTCTCATTTAAATATATAATTTTAAAGGTGTGCACATTATTACAATATTGTTACTTAATTATGCCCAGGGAACGAGGACCACCCAGCAACCAATTAGTCAAACTATGGAGCACAGACCACGGTTGATTTTCTCACTGGTGACCATTTTAATGCTTTGCATGATTGTAAGAAAATGTGATCATCAAAAATTATAAAACTTCACAACATCCACTGGTGCTATGTTATCAAGGTGCTGAACAAGTTAATATACTGTTGTTGATACCTCCAGATGGTTAACATAAGAATCTACTCCCATCGCAGGGCAATTACCAAACAAACTTCAGCCAGTGCTGTAACAATGCATGGATGTGGGACGTAAACATTAGCATAAACGTCAGCTATCCCACATGTTATTTAACTAGTAAACTAAATAACTGATGCCTGAAGTAACTGGCCTGTAAGAGCATGACAAGGAGCACATGAATTATGCCCTGGTGCTCAAACACAGATGTGATGAGTCGATACCACTGACCAATGCCAGTTGTCAAGTAGGGCATCTTTGGCTTAGATGACCTCCCTGTGAGGGAGCACAGGTTTGACACACAGTTCACCTGTGAAAGTGACAAAAGAAGGCAACACGTTCCTTATGATTGCTTACAAAACAATGGACTAATGACCAAGTTTAAATGTACAGAGTCTGATAGCATTTATTGTAAAATCATGTTATATATAGTTTAAGGTATATTTAGTCTGACATCTCAAAAGTCCTAATGTGTTTTAATTAACCAAAATGTTTAATATAATATGACTGTTTTCTGCTTATCAATACCAACCTTGTTATTCAGTAGGGGTAGCCCAATGGGAGATTGGAGGAGAAGGGTGGACAGGGTTATATAGATAGCACTCAGAGGAGCCATGTAGCTACAATCATTACATAATGCAAACAACAAAACAAGCCTATTTCCATGCAATAGGCACAACTGTGAGTAATAAATAACAACATTTGCCATTTTATGCTGAACTGAATTGTGAAAAAAAAACTGAATTGTGGAAGGACCTTTTAACTAAGTGAGCTCATCCAATTGTTTTGTTGACAAATGTGACAGACAAGCTCACCAAGCTGCAATGTTCAGTCTTGGGATTGTCTTCGAGGAAGAAGTAGCCGCCAAGGAACGTGCAGTGTTCATGGGACATCATCTTGCACTGAGTCTTGAGGCTGTAGCAGCATGGCCGCAGGATGTGGTTGAACATCCATGACACATTCTGCTTCCTACGCTCCGAGCACAACTCAGCCTTCCACCAGATACCTACTCCTGTCAATAAATGTACATTTTATACATGCTAACTAATGCCAGGCGTACATTGCTAAACATTGGTTACGAGTTGTGTGTTCATTTGACATAAAATGGATCTGTCGTACAATGTATGCTGGTCCATGACTCAACAAAACTCGAGTCACGTGTTGATTGGCCAATTCAATCATGCTACAAATGTTACTCGCAACTTGCAACAAAAATTTACCCTGGCATTAATTATTTGAATGCAATCCATGTATAAACATCAGCATCCTTGCACAGTATCACAGTGGTGTCATATTGATGTTATCTGTGGATATCAGTTGATATGCTTCATTGTATTATTTTATAATCTTATTAATATATACACTAGAGTCTGCGTATAATATTATTCATAATTTAAAGAGGGTTGCTAAGGTTTCCCTCTGATAAAAAACAGTAAAATATTCCTTGAAAAAACATGCAGGATGTATATTTGTTCACTTAAAATCATGGTGAGACTGAATAATGAGTGGAACAGCCAAGAAGAGTTGGAAAAGAGTGCTAGTAGCCCGGGGGGCTAGTAACACGGAGGCTAGAGGAACTGGACCATCAAAACATACAGACCCAACATCATGTAGCCTGGAATGTCCTGCAACACAGTCACAATACCACCAGTGTGGCAGACATGCTACAAACATTACAGTGGAGGCCCCTTGCAAACTCAGAGGCAGACGCTAAACTCTACGTGATGTGGGAATACCATCAAATCAATACCTTGTGTCTGTGAACATTATCACTACGTAACACCATTCCTTAGCATTCAATATCCCTCACTCCAGATGCAATTACAACTTACATTATTTTTCCACCAGTAAGAACAACATCCATACATTGCATCATTCCAGATTCCCAGAGGCTAAGAGGTGTTCATGTGTACATATTTGTGTTTATTTAAACATTATTTTTTTTTGTAAATGTGCACTGAATACAAGTTAAATACTTCCTATGTGTCCATCTGTATCCTCAGTATGTTGAGACTACCTGGAAGCGGAGCGGAATGTAGCAAGAAGACACATGAAGGCCACTTACCCGTGGTCATCTCATTGCATTCCTTCTCCGTTGTGGTCGCTGCAGCATGGCGATTGGGCATCTCACAGCACCCAATGACTGGTTCTTCCCCATAGCCCTTCATCGAGTACAGCATGTTCACAAAGACATCATCCCTGAGACAAGGGGCAAACAGACCACCCATTCCTGGCAAACAAGGCATGTGTGACAGTAAGAGGACTGAGATAGGAATGAAATCAATAATTAGTTATTAGTCATAGCATGGGTGGTCTACATTTATATATGGGAGTGAAACCTGGACATAAGTGTATGGATAGATAATAGATTAGTAGCAACAGAATTTTAGTTCCTTGTGAGAATACAAAACATGCGATGTGTGACAGAGAATAGAAAGGGATATGAATGAAATAAACAGTTACATAAGTCATAGCACTAGTTTGGGTTTATTACAATGGACAACATAATATTGTGGTTAGGTACAATTGTTACAAACATGCATATTCCTGGTTCCTGAGATTAAATGCTACCGCATACCCTGGATAGTACACTGCAAATATACATGGCTATTGGGCAAACTAATTTGATCACCTTTGTTAGCTGGATGCACTTTTATGACAGATGATGACAGACTTACTGATAAAGAACATTGGAGGTGGGCCAACCCAGATGTTCCGTATGTTCCAGTGTTCCACCGTCTCCAGACCACGGAACGTTGGCACATTGCTCCTTAGGACAAGTAGTGGCTCAAGTCCAACGGGAGACACACCTCCCAGTGTCACCAGAATTACAGTGACAATGAACTGGGTCTGTGACAGAATGGCTGCTAAGGGTAATGTGTCAACAACTGTTAAATGAATGATGTAGTTTTGACAATGAAGTAGATGCACAATAATTTATTGTTGTTTTTATGCATCTTGCCTAACTTTAGAAACAATGCTGTTTTAGGCAGTTCATTCAATACGGTGGAATTCACTCAACAGAATAACTTTAGGCCAGAAAAATTTGATCCTATTTAGCAGCTGATTCACTTAAGCAAACTTACCAAAAATGTGTACTCATGAAGGATATAGAAATTAATGTACATCATGTTTTATTTTGTCCATACTGATATGAAATGTTGTAAATCTCGAACAACAAATTTTCTTACATAAACAAAAGTCACAACATAGTGACGTCAATCTCTCGAAGCTTTGTCCACACTGTAATGGCTATGGTCAATAATATTTCCAATTCAATTCAACTTCATTCTCAAAATCCTTAATAGGTTACATGAGATTCACAATGTTGCCTACTGTTCCAATGTGAGATGGCTATAAGTGTATGTAATCCACACTTCAATAATACTTATAAATTACATTGGTAAATGGCTTTACCAAAATATAAAAGAGTGACAGGAAGATCAACTTACAACTTAAAACTATTTAAAATCTTCTGTACGAATTTACATAATTTAATTAGCTTAATTTGCATGGCTTGACAAATTAAACAACTGATCCATTTTTAAAGTGTTTGGCCTCACAAAATAATATCTAGAAATAAACTTAAGCCTAGCTTCTTGAAAAAAGACCATTTAAACAAATAATGAAACTCATCCCCAATATCATTACAATTACCTAGAGTACAAAATCTCTCTCGCCTATCAATTCCACTATACCTGCCTTGCTTAATCGGCAACTGATGATTACGAGTACAAAATTTACACTAAGGTCTCGATAGATTTGGTGGTAAAACTAGCAAATATTTCTTATATAAATATTTTAATTTAAATATTAAAATCATATTTAATTATTCTGTAGGTTGTACACCCATCACTATTGCAAATATTACTACCCCACTGCTGATGATACTGGTCAGTAAGTTCTAATTTGACAACCACTTTAAATGATTTAAGATTCACTATTTCTTGATTCAGCCACAAGTTAGATGGGCCAATGCTATTTCAAATGTATTTAACATGAGTAATCCAGGGGGATTCAAATATATTTTAACAGATAATCGATATAATAATTTATACATAATGCAAGACAGTTTAGATTCCTTTCCTGTCAATAGTTTCCCTCTACAATTCAATAATCTACTGTTTATTTTAATATTTAGTGGAAATTGCCCAAGTTCCTCATAAGGCCAGTTTTTTAATTTCTAGGCTTACAGATTGTCATAGTCATGTCTAACATCGGAGGAGGGGAAAACATGTTAAATGTTTTATTACCATGTCAAACACAGGATGGCTGAAAAAAGATACAAGAGAGATGAAGGGGAAAGGGTTAATCAAGGCCATTTTTTTTAATGGATTATTACAATAGGGTTTAAGGTAGCTGGGGCGGATATTATATGCTTGCCTTGAATTGATTATTTACAGTAGAATTTTTTTTAAGTAAACTTAACAATTTCTTCACAGATTGTAGATTAAATACTACATAATATTCCAGATTAATAACATTTGCAGTTTTTCATTTAATTGGTTATGTTACAATTTTTTTTTACATTTTTGTAAATGTAAAAAATAACCCCAAAATGCGAAATTATTTCGTTTTGAGAAAATCCCCAAAGAAATGAATGACACACATATAAGTATGACAGTGTCACTGATAACTTTAAGATATATTCTAGTTAATATAAACAAGTTATGTCTGCTACACCACCGTGAATGAATTAAGCAAGTTGAATGAGAGCTAAAAGTGACAGTGTATTTTTGATACAAACCCTTCACCAATCGTAAATCAATATCATGTTATGTTGCCTACATGTAAGAGGCATTCATACGCCAAATTGCAACATCATAAGTATTGTAGTTTTTTCTAGAATAAACATTTAAAATAATTTCCTATGTAGTTTTTCAATTAACGTGATATTTTCACATCCTCAACCTTCACGTCCATATAACAAGATTGGGCATGTAAAGGAATCAAATAGTTCTAACTGGATATCAACAGGAAGTTTTAGCTTCCTAGCTTTAGAAATTAAACATGACATTGCTTGGTTTGCCTGTTCATATAAATGTCTGATTGCTTTAGAAAATCTACCATTATAGTTAAAATTAATTCCTAGATAGTTACACTTATTTACAATGGCAAGCTTATTTGGCCCAAATTTAAATTCTTGCAATTTTTTAATCTTACCCTTTGAGAATACTAACGCCCTAGTTTTGGCAGTATTAACAAGCAGTTTCCAAGTTTTGCAATAGTTAAATAGAGCATCAAGTGCAGATTGTAACTGAGTAGGTGACTCTGCTAATACAATGTATCATCAGCATACAGCAACACAAAAAGCTTTAGATTCACAACAATGTCCTCTTTTTCAAAACAATTTTCCATCAGACTAGAAATGTAGAAACCCCCCATATGTTAACCCCCCATAAATTAACCCCCCATATGCACTTGACAGATGTGTTTCGAGATCATTAAAAAATAATACAAACATTAGTGGTGACAAATTTTCGCCTTGTCGAACTCCAACACTGCATGTGAAGAAAGGTGAGAAAATGTTTTGTTCATGTATCATAATACATGATTTAGCTTCATTATATAAGTTAAATATCACAGTGAAAATGTTTCCATCAATATTATTTGATAATAATTTCAACCATAGGAATTTTCTGTTTACAGTGTCAAAAGCTTTTCTGTAGTCTACAAAGGCACAGTATAAGCGCTTCCTTTTGTTTAAGTATAAATCAATAAAAAATTTCAAGACAAATACATGATCCATTGTGGAATAATCATGCCAAAATCCAGTGTGTTCCTCCCCCATGATTCCCAATTCATCAATATATTCAGTTAATCTATTATTCAAAACAGAGGTGAATAATTTACAAAAACAACTGAGCAGTGTGATCCCTCTGTAGTTGTCTGGTCAGTTACAGGACCCTTATTTTTATAAATGGGAAAAATAATACCCATGGCCCAATCTTTAGGAATATGGCCAGATTTTAATGACATTAAACAATTTAACATACACAGAGATCATACAATCCCCAGAATGTTTTAGGAACTCATTTAGAATTAGGTCCAACCCACACGCTTTATTGTTTTTTAACTTACTTACTTCCTCAGCTGTAAACATACTATTGAAAAAGCATTATTATCATTGTTTGCAAAATGTTCATAATCATAGTCATTCTGATCCTCCTCCTCATTAAAACTTAACTTCTTAAAGTGTTAAAAAAGTATTAACTGTATTGATTTCTTTACCTTTGTCACCTCTCGATTCATGAATAATTTTCCGGTAGTCCTTTGGATTCTTACTCTTCATATTTTTTTTTTATTTATTTGCAAAATCCTTAAAATTCAATTTGTGCTGCTTGTTCATTTCCTTCTTATAGTTCCTACTTGCAGTATGTTTGGCATTTCTATAAACATCACTGTTATCTTTGCAGTACTGTCTTGGCTTGAAAGAACTGTTTTCTCCTTTCTTTACAGGCTTCATTAAACCATGTTTTACCGTTAGCTTTAATCAATGCTTTTACTCTTCATTGTAGGTCTATAGTTATCCTTCATACAACCAACTGTTTTAGCAGCACTTTTTAATATATCATTGATGCGATTTACAATATCATTTACTGAAGCCGCATCAATATCATTACATATTAAATTGTCAAGATCTTTCTCTATATCTTCAACATACATCAAATTAATATTGTTTTTAAAGCCTGATTCACAATCCTGAACCCATTTTGGTTTGTTAAATTGGGTCGTATCATCACGCTCAACCACCTCATCCTCCCTTATTGCTGAAACAATTTGGTTGTGTATGGTATATTTAAACCCCATTTTAACAGGGTTGTGAGCATCAGACAACAATTCATCGAATTCCAAAATCTCAAATTACATTATATCATGAAATGATTGTTGAGAAACAAGAATATAATCAAAAACATTTTTGCATGTAGTTGCACCTCTGTCTCTATCGACCCCAATCCTACCATTAGCAATGTGGACATTAAGGCTTTTACACAATGTGATTAACCTGTGTTCATAATTATTTGTCTTTTTATCTAGTGAATTTCTATCCAGTGGTATGCCTGCAATTTCTAAATTATTTCTTCCCACTAACTGTTGCATTATATCTTCATCAAAGTCATTCAACACCATATTTTAATCATCAGACTCAATGAAATCACATAAATTACCAGTTCAGGCATTAAAATCACCAACTAAATACAATGGGCTGTTTGAGTCATTCCTTAGGTTTGCAGTGTCATTTTCTATATCATTAAACTGGCTAGCTGATGAATAAATAGAATTCTCTGGAGGAATATAAACTATTCCCCATAATGCTTCATGCCCAAGCAAATTTCAATAGTGTTAGACAGCGATTTCTTAACCAGTAGTGCTATTCCTCCGGATTTGTATTTAAATGTTGTTGTATTCATTGTATGACAATCAAAACCATCTGTATCAAGATCATCCAGTTTTGTTTCTGTTAGAAATATTAAATCATATTCTGAAATCAAAATCAGGTGACCTCAGCTTGGTCATTAAGCCACAAACATTAAGTAGAACACATTTAATGTTAGTTACAGCAGGTTGCAAAGCAGAGTTCTGCTCTGTAATTAATTTATGTAATGTTTTATCATTTTACCTGTACAATGTATCTGATACCTCTAATATGTTTGCAGCAAACATGGTTCTATTAAGTGTCACATTTTAACTCAGTGGGAATAGGGACTTATTCCGTCCCATCCATTTTGTTTCTACTTAATGGCTGATTCTGTTATCCTCGATCATATTAATTGGATTCTACTGTAATTCAGATTGATGTATTTTGATTATCAGACAAGTAGACATTTAAGTTGATTAGCATGAACATGACTGCACACTATGCACACTACTAGTAGTTTTATGTTACACTTCACAACACATCATATATGTGTGTCGTTGAACAATTATAACCACGACCTGAAGTCCACTCTAAATTATTAGTCGTTTGCATACTTTTTTCATTAACAAATGACAAGATACCAACAGCAACACACATGAAGCATGTGAAAACAGGCTTTGTGAACTAATGACAAGAAACTAACAACACACATGAAATATGTAAAGAGAGACATGAACTATGTGAACTAATGACAAGATACTAACAACACATGAAGTATGTGAAGACAGACATAAACTCTGTGAATTAATGACAAGATACTAACAACACATGAAGTATATGAAGACAGACATGAACTCTGTGAACTAATGACAAGATACTAACAACACACACGAAGTATGTGAAGACAGACATGAACTCTGTGAACTAATGACAAGATACTAACAACACACGAAGTATGTGAAGACAGACATGAACTCTGTGAACTAATGACAAGATACTAACAACACATGAAGAATGTGAAGACATACATGAACTCTGTGAACTAATGACAAGATACTAACAACACATGAAGAATGTGAAGACATACATGAACTCTGTGAACTAATGACAAGATACTAACAACACATGAAACAACACATGTATGTGAAGACAGACATGAACTCTGTGAACTAATGACAAGATACTAACAACACACGAAGTATGTGAAGACAGACATGAACTCTGCGAACTAATGACAAGATACTAACAACACATGAAGTATGTGAAGACAGACATGAACTCTGTGAACTAATGACAAGATACTAATAACACACATGAAGTATGTGAAGATAGGCATAAACTCTGTGAACTAATGACAAGATACTAACAACACATGAAGTATGTGAAGACAGACATGAACTCTGTGAACTAATGACAAGATACTAACAACACACACGAAGTATGTGAAGACAGACATGAACTCTGTGAACTAATGACAAGATACTAACAACACACGAAGTATGTGAAGACAGACATGAACTCTGTGAACTAATGACAAGATACTAACAACACATGAAGTATGTGAAGACAGACATGAACTCTGTGAACTAATGACAAGATACTAACAACACATGAAGTATGTGAAGACAGACATGAACTCTGTGAACTAATGACAAGATACTAACAACACACACGAAGTATGTGAAGACAGACATGAACTCTGTGAACTAATGACAAGATACTAACAACACACACGAAGTATGTGAAGACAGACATGAACTCTGTGAACTAATGACAAGATACTAACAACACACGAAGTATGTGAAGACAGACATGAACTCTGTGAACTAATGACAAGATACTAACAACACATGAAGTATGTGAAGACAGACATGAACTCTGTGAACTAATGACAAGATACTAACAACACATGAAGTATGTGAAGACAGACATGAACTCTGTGAACTAATGACAAGATACTAACAACACACACGAAGTATGTGAAGACAGACATGAACTCTGTGAACTAATGACAAGATACTAACAACACATGAAGTATGTGAAGACAGACATGAACTCTGTGAACTAATGACAAGATACTAACAACACACATGAAGTATGTGAAGACATACATGAACTCTGTGAACTAATGACAAGATACTAACAACACACATGAAGTATGTGAAGATAGGCATAAACTCATGTAGACGGTAGAGTTGTTCCCGTATGGAACGGTTCCTGCCATCCTTGCTCTCGTTGAGGAACAACACCCGGCAGTTCTCCTTCATCAGCTGTTTCCAACCTTTTTTAGGGTTTCCCCTTGGATCATAAAAGTGGGCTGTCAAAGAAAGATTTTAATGAGAGAAATACGCTTAAGTCACACTTTGATATGAACACTACTGATAGTGATAGAAGTGAGAGATACTGGAAAATGTGACTAATTCTAAGACTAATTATACATCAAAATAAACATTATCCATAGTTAATAAGTGTTTTTTAAAAGGTTCAAGCAAGCCTGCATGTTGTAGATGTTACTTGATCGGTTAAATTTTTCATAAAAAGATTCTGAAATGAGACAAGTGAAAACATCTAATTGAGGAAGGACACAATAAGCACTCACCATCTGTCATTTCTATTGAGGACACAATAAGCACTCACCATCTGTCATTTCTATTGAGGACACAATAAGCACTCACCATCTGTCATTTCTATTGAGGACACAATAAGCACTCACCATCTGTCATTTCTATTGAGGACACAATAAGCACTCACCATCTGTCATTTCTATTGAGGACGCAATAAGCACTCACCATCTGTCATTTCTATTGAGGACACAATAAGCACTCACCATCTGTCATTTCTATTGAGGACACAATAAGCACTCACCATCTGTCATTTCTATTGAGGACACAATAAGCACTCACCATCTGTCATTTCTATTGAGGACACAATAAGCACTCACCATCTGTCATTTCTATTGAGGACACAATAAGCACTCACCATCTGTCATTTCTATTGAGGACACAATAAGCACTCACCATCTGTCATTTCTATTGAGGACACAATAAGCACTCACCATCTGTCATTTCTATTGAGGACACAATAAGCACTCACCATCTGTCATTTCTACTGAGGACACAATAAGCACTCACCATCTGTCATTTCTATTGAGGACACAATAAGCACTCTTCATCTGTCATTTCTATTGAGGACACAATAAGCACTCACCATCTGTCATGTCTACTGAGGACACAATAAGCACTCATCATCTGTCATTTCTATTGAGGACACAATAAGCACTCACCATCTGTCATTTCTAACACGTCATCAATGAGTTTCTGCTTCTGTATGATCATCTTCTCCAGGGCAAGTTTCTTTCGCAGAAGTCCCTCTTTTTTAAATGCCATTTCATCCTTTAGGAACACAGGTAAGGCTCAGTATTCACGGCACAAAAAGGTAAGTTCGTATACAACGCAGTATCCAGTAAAAGTAGTCTCTAGGATCACTCAAAATACTACACTTCACCCCCTTGCAGACTTGTTCCTTCCAACACCAACTCAACTTCTCTCTTACATCCACTGTCTATAGCCAGATACTCATTAGTACAGCTGAGTGAACTGAAGCAACGTAGAGTGAACAAAATTGCCCAAGCTTTGAAACAGCTGCAAGAGGATTTGAACTTGGGTTCTCTTGACTGAGGGTCATATGTTCTAACAACTACTGCACCCCACAACTGTTGAAAAGTTCACTTACTACACAAAAATGCACTGTGAGATTAGAACAGTAGCAGCCATTCATGCATCTCACATTTTTTTAATATATAAACATTGATAGTAAGTAATCAAAGTAGCTATGGTTGAAGAAAATCGTTATTCATATAGTTTTTTTGTATTTCAAAGTTTTGCTTAAGACAAATGTGATAGTTTCATTCAGTCAAAAATGTGTAGACAAAAACAAATGATCCCTTACCGCCACAAACTTGCGATAGTGTTCCAGTGCCTCTGCTCGATAGAGATACTCATCATTGGCTTCAGTTGGCACAAGATGAAGCTTTGACTCAGAGTCATCATATTCGTCTAACTCTGAATTAAGCTCAAATTCCTGTTACAAATATTGCTAACTAGGTTGATATAAGACATAAATATTTCAATGCAGTTAATACAGTAAAGGCACTTTCTCAAATGAGTATTCCTAATAGTTATGTTGATGTACCATTGACCATTACAATAGCAACTACACAAACAAAAAAATTTGTTTGAGCTATGCTGGCTAAGTAGTTTCCGGGATAGAGTTTTTTTTGTAATTAGAACATCTCCACAACAATTATTATTTTCCAGTTTTAGACTGAATTAAGAAATTCTCACAATCAGATTTCACTGCCTTTCTTCTTAGATCAAATATGTGGATGGCAAAGTATATATAACAAACAAAAATTATCTGCTACAGCAGACAAATAACTCGAACATAATATTAGGCACAAATAACCACACAAAGTATGAATGAATTATACCTGCTACAGCAGACAAATTACTCGAACATAATATTAGGCACAAAGTATAAATGAATTACCTGCTATAGCAGACAAATAACTCAAACACAATATTAGGCACAAATAACCACACAAAGTATGCAAGAAACACAGAATAAAAGCAATTACCCTAACCAGACAGACCTACCCCAGATCCTTCAAACATGTGTGTCTTGAGTATTGACTTGGAGGGCCTCTGTTCAAGATGAGTGAGATTAGAGGATGCGACGGTGTAGACTTCATGGGAGACCTCAGGCTGTATGATCGCCTCAGCCACCTCCCGCTGTTGCTCCCCCACTAGTTGACCCATCCCCTCCTTCTGGAGCTGCTGCAGACGTGGCTGCTTCGTCCGGAACAACTTCTTCAGCAGGTTCTCTGACCTCCCTGATTCAAAGGACGGCTCCATCGGAAACGTAAACTTCTTTACCTGGATAGATAGACATGATTTATTTTACAACATTGTACAGCTTATATATATATATATATATATATATATATATATATATATATATAATTATAGTACTATTATAACAATAATACAAACAGATTTTACTGATTGTCTTGCATTGGCATTTTTATTTTGAATATAATATTGTTCACGTTAATTTGAAAATTAAGGTGGTACAATATGGTATCGAAGAATCCTATTAATACTAAAAATGTCACTGACATAGGAGTTTCAAAACTGAATAGCAATGCCTTGTAATAGCGATTCTGGCACACAATTATGATAGGCTACAGTGCTGGCTAGGGAGCATCTACACTCTATATTAAGCTGTAAGACAAGGGATGTTTCACCCTGTGTATCTGTTAGTACCTATCATAGAAAACATGTTTGCACACAGCCCACATTTCTTTTTCATAACTGTTCCAAAGTATGCTAAGCAAAGCATTCCTACACTTTCTCCATACTTATGTCATTCATTCATTCAGGCAGTCATTCAGACATTCACTTTTAAGGCTGAACTCTTCACAAATGCTACAAAAAAGCTGAACATAATTTAATATGAAGAACACAAGAATTATTCATGTGTTCTTCATATTAAATTATGTTCACCTGTCATGTATTCAGAATACATGACATATCACTCACCAGTGGAGAGAATGTGATACTGGACCTACGTATGGCTTTCACATCTCCCGCAAATACTTCTGGATTGCCCGTCCAATCACTGTGCCTCTTCAGCATTGCCACGGCCAGGTTTGACCTGTCCTTGTTCTTATTCTGCTGTAGACAGGGCTCTGACTGTGTGTGCTCCCTGCTCGTGATGGCCACCTCGCTACTCCCTGATGACACTTCCTCCGTCCCTCCCTCCCGTTCCACGGCCGACAGCAATGACTCCCTTAACTTAGGCGGTTTCTTGTAGTACAGCCGATAGCTTGCTGCCTGGCGACGATTCTCATTTTCCCTCACCATGTCACTAAGGATCTTCGACACTGCAGGGTGGGTCCCAGTCTTTGGTGTATACGGTTTTTTCTCAACATCAATTTTCTCACTCTGACCGGATCTGTTTGGCTTCAGTGATTTTGTTGGCATCATTTCAATCATCTCGCTTGCGTGCCCACTCTTGGGGCAAACATTCTGGGCACTTGGTGGCCGCAGTGTATTCTGACCACTGGGCCCTGCCTGGTCTTCATTTATGCTGACAGGAGACATCAAATGTTGTGCTTTTCTCTTGCCAATTGGCACCTTAGCCATAACAAGTCCTCTACGAGAAGAAGCTGCTTGAGATGTAGGCCTCTCTATTGTGCTTGAATCCTGTTCTTTTCGCATGTCAGTATGAGGGATGGCTGACTGGGCGAACTCGTCTAACAGTAGTTGGTTCTCCTCACATGCAGCCGAGACTTCTGACAGTGTGTGCTGGAGCTGATTCAGCAACTGTTTCTGGCCCCGGTCAGACCCAGGGATGATGTTCCTGAAGGACACCCCGATTTCGCCAGTCTGGAAAACATGTTGAACATCTCACTTGATCAAGACAACTATAGCTGTAGTACATCATGATTGTGATATTATAAGATTATATTTCAAACCTTAATTAATTATGTAAATCCCAACTTCTTTCCAATTCAACAGTTTCAAGAAACATTTAAATATAGTACACCTGCAAAAAATTTTGCAAGGAGACATTTTTTGTTGAGATTTATTTTGCGGATTTGGTCTACTACAACCTAATGTGAACTGGCATAGTGCTATATAAAAAATGGGGAGTATGTTGTGACAAACCTTTTCTTTGCGATTTTGTGGAGAACACAAAATCATGACCTTTAAATGCTAACAAACTTTTTCATGTGTACAGTAGTTTTGGCATCCATATGAACTATCTAGAGCCAAAGGATTAAATACACTATTTTAGAATGTGCTGCTAAGTAAATGCAGTAATGTCTGAAGACCTAAACTGGCCCATGTTTGCTTGTAAAAATTTCATTTTAATAAATTTTAACCAGAGTTATCTGGTAATTAATATGTAAGAAAGAAATTCTGGCCAATTTCAATCTATCTGGTACTGTGTTGTTGCATTGTGCAGTTTTTGACAAATTATCAGTTTGTTTAGTATGTCAGTTACAAAAATCTGCATTAAATATATTTATCTTGTTAATGTAGTGTTCGATATTATTGTAACAGATCAAGAAGATTTGAAGTAGAACCTGTGCTCGTTCCGTGCACTTCTCCTTCCACACATTCATCTGACTGTCATCCTCAGTGACTCCGAGGAAAGAGCCAACTTTCTGCAGGGCTGTTTTACTGCTCTTCTTCTTCCGTTCAGCCATAGTGTACTGCAATAACAAAATATGGTCCAGCAGCATTATTTCAATTATGTGAATACATAACACTACAACCTCATAACTCATTTCTAGTGTGATATACTAAAGGCCAGTTTACACCCACGATTTATTCCCCAATTGGTCAGGCAACTAAGTTATGTTTGCACTTAGGCAAGTGACATGTATAGGCATTGTGACCTAGATACTGACTTGTGCCACAGGTGATTTGAGTTTTGATGAAAGATCACGATGAGTGCACCTGCTGCCAGTCGCTGATTGGTAACTGCTTCAAAATAAGTTACAAATTACAAACCGACTCCACTTAATAGAAATACATATGACTTTGGAGTCACTCTTGCATATTGTGTTGTAGTACTTCATTTCTGCCAGAATGTGAACAATGTCACTGTGTCTGACAAAAAAAGTTAGTCAAACTTCAAAATGAAAGTCTGACATAACTGCACACTCATCAAAGTCGAAGACGAAGCAATGAAGAGAGACACTTTTAGTTTAATTTTTTACAGCAGTTTTTTTTTACATTTCCCTTTGTTGTTTTACTTTTGGTCATCATCATAAAGAACAGTACTGCTGTGAAATCATTCATAAATGTGAATGTCATGAATGTCTGCAACTTGCAAGCCAATTTCACATCAATGCCAAGGCACGGAAATGCGCAGTCTCAGCCTCAGGCCAATGGCAATGGCAATTGGCATTGTATTGCCATTGTCATTGATTGGCATTGCTGATAAAGCCTGATTATAAGCTTCAGCGCAGTCCCTAGCAATGTCAACAAATGTACAGTTGACTAAACATGGTTAATTATTATCAAATTACCACGAATATTCAGTACTTGTTGCTAATCGATGGTATTATTTGATATTTGTGAAACGATCATTCAGAACTTGGAAAAGCAGACGACGCATCTAATCCAAACGACGCAGCAAAAAGGGACCATTTATTGTATTTACAAAATACAATCCTGCACAAGGTATGCTAACGTGTATCACAACAAAACATAGATAATTGTTAATTATTATGATTGCTATGAAATAAAATATTACATGTAGCATAAAATCGATGTCACGTCAATATTCAAATAAAATTTTGGTCCATTGCATCATGAAAAAAAACGAGCGATATCACAACAAGAGATGCTCCCACGAAAACGTAAAGATGGCAAGCCCAGAAGCGAAGAAAACGCCCACCAGAAAGAAAGATACGGTACGTTCATGTAATTCAAAATAAGTTGCTTTGATATATGTTATCTTTGTGTATAGTATGTTGTGCATTAAATGGCATCGTTGTATTTTGTAGCCGGGTCTGCTAATGTCGATCATTCGGACGCTTTCAATCGGGTAAGTGATATCCTTTTATTATCGCCCAATGTATCATCTATTAAGTTAATAGCACAACTGTCATATGTTCACAATCTTTCGTTGCATCAATAATTGTCTTGAAAATAGTAAATTAATAACAAAGCAAGTTTAGACAAATTTAGAGTTAGTAGTTTATTTGATCGTTTTATACCATGCTATCCATGCCCATGGCAGTTGGCAAGTGTTTGTTTGTTGTCGTTTAAGTCTTGATTTGTTAACTTCTGACTCGTACATAAATGTCATAAAGACATAAGTCATGATTTACCTTGATCCTCCTCTTCTACATAGTTTCTGCAGTTGATGAGTTGACGAGGAAGGGAGTCAAGCGCTGACTTGTGTAATCATCCATCCTATGGCTATGCTTTAAGACAATTAAGTATCTCTCTATATGCCCCTTGAATTGGTTGATGTTCTTAGGCATAACCGCTGCCTCCAGAAGTCTATTCCAGTCATATACAATCCTTTGGGTGAATGAGTACTTCCTGTGACAAAGAAGTCTGCAGGATGTTTACTCTCTAACCCATTAAATATTTTGAAAACTTCCAGTAGATCAGCACACAATCGCCTAATCTCCAGAGTTGTGATGTTTAATGCTCTCAATCTTCTTGGGTATTCCATATGTCTTAAGTATGGTATCTTCCTGGTGCCTTATATTGCACACTTTCTAATAAGTTTGTCTTTTTGTTTGAATGAGCACAATGCCTGAATGCAGTAATCCAGATGCGGTCTTATAAGGAACTTGTGTAATTGTAAAACTACCTCCTGGGCCTTTTATTTGATGGCTCTGTGGCATTTGTCTGCATTAATTAAATAACATAGCCAAGCCCAAAGCATAGCCTCTGCAACCTTCTTCAATATGTGTATGTTAATTCTGAATTTGTTCCGTCATCGCACATTATGTTATGATGAGCATGATTTGTCCACCTTGCCAGCGCTGATGTCCACCAACGACAGCAGGAGAAAGCGCGGCTGGAGAAGGCTTATAAAGAATGCGACCACAAACTCAATACTCTTGTTCACGGTGAGACTTGTGTGATAATACATAGGCAGCAGTTTTTATACACATTCATCCATGTGTAGAATCATATCCTTAAAGCCTTTGAAGTTTCAAATGAAAAGTTAATGCAAGATACTGCGCATGCCCTGGATAGCACACCATACCAGTCTATCAGTATTGAACAAACTTCATTCTGTGAAGCACTGAAATACTTCGGCCACATTAATAAGAGGCACAGTGGAATGGAGAAGACAATACTGGAAGGTATAATGGAATGGAGAAGACAATACTGGAAGGTATAATGGAATGGAGAAGACAATACTGGAAGGTATAATGGAATGGAGAAGACAATACTGGAAGGTATAATGGAATTGAGAAGACAATACTGGAAGGTATAATGGAATGGAGAAGACAATACTGGAATGTATAATGGCATGGAAAAGACAATACTGGAAGGTATAATGGAATGGAAAAGACAATACTGGAAGGTATAATGGAATGGAATGGAAAAGACAATACTGGAAGGTATAATGGCAGGGAAAAGACAATACTGGAAGGTATAATGGAATGGAGAAGACAATACTGGAAGGTATAATGGCAGGGAAAAGACAATACTGGAAGGTATAATGGAATGGAAAAGACAATACTGGAAGGTATAATGGAATGGAAAAGACAATACTGGAAGGTATAATGGAATGGAAAAGACAATACTGGAAGGTATAATGGAATTGAAAAGACAATACTGGAAGGTATAATGGTACTGGTAGGGAAAAGACAATACTGGAAGGTATAATGGAATGGAGAAGACAATACTGGAAGGTATAATGGCAGGGAAAAGACAATACTGGAAGGTATAATGGCAGGGAAAAGACAATACTGGAAGGTATAATGGAATGGAAAAGACAATACTGGAAGGTATAATGGAATGGAAAAGACAATACTGGAAGGTATAATGGAATGGAAAAGACAATACTGGAAGGTATAATGGCAGGGAAAAGACAATACTGGAATGTATAATGGAATGGAAAAGACAATACTGGAAGGTATAATGGCAGGGAAAAGACAATACTGGAAGGTATAATGGCAGGAAAAAGACAATACTGGAAGGTATAATGCCAGGGAAAAGGCAAGCCACAGCAAAGAGGGGAGATCCAGTTATTAATTTGCTTATTTCGCTACTTGCACTTACATGACTCCAGACAGTTCAATTCAAATATTACTGAACATTGTGATGCTTACCAAACTGTGAAATGCACCATCACAAAACTTAAACTATTGTTCAATGCAAGCATGTGGGAGGGGTATGATTTACAGATTTTACATGATATCCTATATGACCAGTGATCTTCATCCAGGTCAGTAGTCTCATAATCACTGATATGTCTGTCGTCTGTTAAAGGCAACTATTGTGTAATACAATGTGTATGTCTTAAAGTGTCTCATCCATTGATGGATAAATGTTTTTTCCGAGTACACTTGCGAACACTTTGAAGCATGGACAATTTATTTTGTTTGCGTCAGTTCACTCTGCTGTAAATTTGAGTATCTAGCTATGGACAGTAGTGGATACACATGAACTAATATATTCTTCGAACATTAATTGCAGTGTGTGTGAATGCTTCCCAGAGAGGTCAGGGAACTAATCTGTCAGGTTGTGTAAAGCGTTTTGAGCAGTACTGGATTGTCTGATTACATACATTCATTTTAAGTGTTTAGACAACCCCTGATAAACAGTGTGTTTATACATCCAGTGATCAGTGAGTATTTTATTGTTTCAGAACACATGACAGATCTGACGTCCATCATGCAGGCATTCAGCACGATCTCTACTCGAATCACCAGTACGTGCAACTCAATCATTGCCATTTTTAAAACTGAGTAACAAGTTGTAATGTTTAATGTTTTAAAAATGTCAAAATGTGCCTCTGTGGGAAACTCAAAATCCAGTGTATGTTTGTAAGCTTTTGTGATAGTAGATGTGATTTCTTCATGCCTTCATGCCATGGCATTTATGTGAAAAAAAATACTTCTATCCATATTTTCATAACCATTCAATATCTTAAAAACTTATATTTATGTGCAGCATCCCAGGAGCGTATACGAGCGACCAAGGACAACCTGCAGTCTTGTAAGAACCTGCTGCATTGTAAGAGAGACGAACTACGCAAACTGTGGATCGAAGGCATCCAACATAAGACCATTGTTGCCATGCTCGACCAAATGTAGGTGGCTCAAGTTAAATGAAATTCGACAGGGAAGGTGTTATTTACAGACCTTCACCGTCTCCCGATACGATGGGAGAGCTCCCACTTTTTGTAATTTTTCAAACATCCCCCCAATCTTCCTATCTTAATAAAAAAATCATTTGTTTTTTCACATTTGATTTGATTTTGGGTTTTGGTTTTATTTTTTTACATACTTATACAGTTGGCTGGAGAGGAAGAAGAACTCGTTAACCTGGTGAACCAACTGGAAATTAACGCAGCAAAAACAAGATAATGACAAACAGCAGTAATACAATTAGATCACGCATAACTGCCAATGGACAAGAACTGGAAACAGTGAAACAGTTTAAATACCTCGGGGCCGTCATTAGTGACGAGGGATCCAAGACCAAAATCCTTGCAAGGTCTGCACAAGCATTAACAACATTGGTAAAACTGAAACCAATTTGGAGAGACAAGAACATCTCACTGAACTCCAAAATGAAGCTTATAGATGTACCGGTCCTTTCCACCTTCCTGTAAGCAGGTGAATCATGGACCATCACAGCGTCACTACAAAGGAAGATTGCTGCAGTGGAAATTAGATGCTTCCGAAGAATCCTCTGCATCTCATATACCGACCACGTCACCAATGAAGATATCCGCAATTCCATCATTCAACATGTGGGTACTGTGAAGACCTTTTGACCACAGTGAAGAAGAGGAAACTGAGATGGTATGGACGTGTGACGAGATCAAGCGGACTCTCTAAAACAATCCATCAGCGAACAGTGCAGAGAAAAAGAAGGTGAGGAAGAGATGGAGAGACAACACTAAGGAATGGACAGGAAAGACCTTTGCAGAAACCCAGACACTAGCACACAACCACCAAGGCTGGAGCCGATTAGCACTCATTGGAGCAGTGCCCCTATGACCCAGGCGGGTTATGGGATCAGTCACATTAACATTATAATTGAGTTATAAATGTAAATAAACTTCATAAAGCCCCCAAAAAATTGTAATCGTGTATCTTCCAAATGTACACTTTTCACAGGTGAGCTCTTGCATATTTCAGGTAAAAGATATATTCGATATAGGCAGTTAGAATGGGAGGACAAGATTATCCTCGAAAAACTCTCACGCCATGAGATCTTTTGGGTTTACAGAGGATAGAAGGCATTGGGAAGGTTTGGATTTACAGGGGGTAGAAGGCATTTGGAAGGTGTGGATTTACAGAGGATAGAAGGCATTGGGAAAGTTTGGATTTACAAAGGATAGAAGGCATTAGGAAGGTTTGGATTTACAGATGATAGAAGGCATTGGGAAGGTTTGGATTTACAGGGGGTAGAAGGCAGAAGTTGGCCAGACTTGTATGGATGTGTTTACAGAGAGTTGGCCAGACTTGTATGGATGTGTTTACAGAGAGTTGGCCAGACTTGTATGGATGTGTTTACAGAGAGTTGGCCAGACTTGTATGGATGTGTTTACAGAGAGTTGGCCAGACTTGTATGGATGTGGTTACAGAGAGTTGGCCAGGCTTGTATGGATGTGTTTACAGAGAGTTGGCCAGGCTTGTATGGATGTGTTTACAGAGAGTTGGCAAACTTGTATGGATGTGTTTACAGAGAGCAGGTGAAGGACGTAGGAGGGAAATTGCAAGGCTTCATTGACAAGAAGCAGTATCTGCATGCCACGAAGCTGTTTGTCTCGTCATGTAAGTGTTGTCTAAATGTCTTATGATATATACTAAGTAGGGCTAGATTCTCATTAACTGTGTTTATGAATTACTGTGGAATGAGCAAAAAAAAATTGCCCTAGGCATTGTGTTCATTGATCACTCACATGGCTAAAGTTGTCTTTGTCTTTGATAACTTATGATTACTTATTATCAACGTTATAATATATACAGTCAACCATATTTAGCCTTTGATTCCAAGTAGCATAGTAAATAAAAAAAACAAATTAAACATTATGGTAGAAGATATTGACCCTCACATAATTGGCATAACCAGATCATGGGCCAACATAGACATAACAGCTTTTGACAATGTGCCACATCAAAGATTACTACTTAAATTAAAAGCCCATGGTATCGGGGATGGCATAATCGACTGGATAGAACAATGGCGGACTGACAGAAGACAGCGTGTTGTAGTAGATGGAGAAGTTTCAAACTGGAAATCAGTTTTGAGTTGGGTACCACAAGGATCAGTATTAGGACCTGCATTATTCTTAATATATTTTGTCAATGACAATGAAATTTGCGGATGACACAAAAGTGTTTATAAAGGTTAACACTGCTGGTGATAAACAACATTTACAAAATGATCTAGACATATTAGTTAAATGGTCTGAAAAATGGCAGATGTTATTCAACTTTGGGATGTGTAATTGCCTACATACAGGTCACAGGAACTTGGATATAAACTATAATGTGGGAGACACTGTTCTAGGTACTACTGTAAAGGAAAAGGACTTAGGAATAACAATACGTGCTGATATGAAAGTTTCAGAACAGTGTGGTATTGCAGCTTCAAAGGATAATCAAATTCTTGGGTTGATTAGAAAAAACATAATGTACAAGGAAAAAAGCTAATTATACCTGTATATAAAGCAATAGTTAGACCTCATTTAGAATAGTGTATACAAGTGTGGAGACTATATCGTAAGAAGGATATAGATACGCTTGAACTCATACAGAGGAGAGCAACTAAAATTATTACAGAACTGAGAAACCTTAGTTATGAAGAACGCCTGAAAGAATATGGTTTAACAACTCTAGAGACAAGGAGGTTAAGAGGAGATCAGATTGAAATTTTTAAAATATTGAATGGATATAAAAATATTGATAGAAATATGTTTTTTCTCACTCAAAAAACATAGCAGAACTAGAGGACATGAGGTAAAATAGTAAAGGATCAATGTAGATTGGACATCAGGAAGTACTCATTCTCACAGAGGACATTAAATGAATGGAATAAATTGTCTACGGATTGTATAACTGCTAGCAGTGTGAATATGTTTAAAAACAGGATTGACACATATCTCAGGAGGGCGGGTTACACGTAGATGAACATTATTAGATTCGATAAGCCACTGGCTTCCTTGTCCACTTGCCATCTGGACCTTTGGCTTGGATGGCAAATCTTGTTAAATCATTACGTTTTGAATGTAAATGTAATTTCCCTACAAGTAGTAGTGTAAGTGGCTTTGTGTGTTGTGTTCAGTTTCCCTGCTGGAGGGTGATTTGTCAGAAGTGGAGGCTTTGAGAGATGTCAAGGCAGAACTACTCAGCAAGAAAGAGGTACCGGTAGTGCATATTTCACCTGCCTGAGGTTTGGAATCACAGTAATTAATGCAATAGAATTATATAAAAGAACGACTTGTTCACTATAATTGCAACTTTAATGAATGTCTCTTAAAGACAGTAACTTGGTATTTCAGTGAAGGCTTTTTCTGGGGGTGAAGTATTACCTATAAAGTGTTACTTTTATTTGTGTATAACTACTTAGGTACTTATATCATCCACTTCACGTGCTGACATGATGAGTTCTTTCCAGCGGCCACGATTGGTGATGGCGTTTATCAGATTAGCCCCACGTAGCATGGTGTCCTTCTCAGTTATATCTCAGAGTTGTGTTTGGGTGACTTCTTTTCCGAGATTCCTCAGGCTTCCGGAGTAAAACTTTGCCTGCTACTTCGTCATGACGCATCACATGACCTGCCCGGTGAAGATGACATTGTCTCACGATGGTGGAGATCTGTCAAATTTTGCTCAGTGTTCTTGTATATCAAGTAATTTGTATCAGGGCCCATGATTCATAACCATCATGATCAGTTCAACAATAGTCCTAAAGATATTAAGTATATAGATGCACATAGATACACAAATGCACATAAATATAACTTATGCAAAATAACAACACAAGTCCAGTGTAGATTGAAATAGGCCAATGAATGACATTTAGATTTAATAATTAAGTAGCATGAAATCAGGCAAGCATACATCATCAAAATAAGATACATCAAATAATCTCAGCAAGCATGCCGGCCCCCAGAAGTGTTTATACATAATTAGTATCTCATGCCTATCAGCTACCGACTACCAGTACTATCTGTACCACTACTGTCTTCAATACAATTCACATGATATTGGTGGGGGTCACTCCGCCACTAACACATCACACCGAGAGGTAAGGCCAAGGGCCACACTGTATGTACTAATAACAAGTACTCGCACTAAAAACCCTGTGTACACTACCGAAAAACTCAGTGCCTGATTAAGGAAAAGCGTTAATGCACATGTTGTGTACCGAGCTACAGGGAAAAGCGTATTCAAACTCTTTGTGAAATACCTCTCAGTCTTCAATGTTTATGGTACCAGGGAGGAGGGTGGGAGCAAAAATATCTGACAAGATTGAACACGATAAACTGAACAATAAAATGATCTTGCAATATCATCAACAAATTCAACAATAACGATTAACCAGTAACAGCAGAAGTTCGGAATTATTTGCAAGCGCAAAGGTCTCACAACGACACAAGCTAGCTTGGAAATCGAGTGAGGCCGGATCTAGGTACTGCGGTTGCTTATATAGCCCAGTGTATTTCTACGCGTGTCTGAGTAAATAGGCTAATACCCTCGCCCTCAGAACATGTCTAACCTCGAACCACCTTCATTGTCTTGTTATTTCGCATAAAATCCTTTATGCGCCGCTGTCACATAAATTCATTTATGCAAAATAACAACACAAGTCCAGTGTAGATTGAAATAGGCCAATGAATGACATTTAGATTTAATAATTAAGTAGCATGAAATCAGGCAAGCATACATCATCAAAATAAGATACATCCAATAATCTCAGCAAGCATGCCGGCCCCCAGAAGTGTTTATACATAATTAGTATCTCATGCCTATCAGCTACCGACTACCAGTACTATCTGTACCACTACTGTCTTCAATACAATTCACATGATATTGGTGGGGGTCACTCCGCCACTAGGTCACCCACTGTGACCGACCCCCACCCTAATTATAATCAATATTATATATATCCCTCGCGCGAGCAAGGCGGGTAGGGGCTCAGCTGTTGACCCCGCCGCTGTCAGGGCCTCGACCGCACCCCCACCCGCACCGCTCACAGTTCAAATCTAGCCAACACTACGCCGCTGTCAGAGTATCAACCACATTCGAACAGTGGATCTGCAACATCTAAACAATAAACACGATGATAGTTGCCGACTCCGCCGCTGTCGGAGTCTTGACTACATCGCCGCACAACGAACCTGCAACATACAACCATATTTAACATCGATCGACACAGATAAACGAAGTAACTGCTGTTGATACCACTGTCCGAATCTAGGCACTATCTCTATAATCCCCCTTGGTATGAATGATAACAGGTACAACCTGACCTGGATGCAGCATGTTACGATATCCAAATGTATCTGCGGAAAGCATCTGAAGCCCATCTACCCGCTGCTCTAATTTGCGCGTCTGACTCACCCCTAAGAGCTGCTGATGTGGCAGCTCCAATTCTGAAACTATGTCCTTTAAAAACTTTAGTACTCAACCCACAGAATTCCAGCAGGCGTTTTAATATAGCATCAAACTCCCTCCGCACCATTGGAGTGCCATCTGCATATGCAAATAATACAGCCTGTCTAGAACCCCTAACATGTAAGAATTCTCTAAGAAATGTAGCAGGATAAATAGATGTCCCCCCAATACACTGGCCATTTACTTGTAAGGATTGCGGACCCTGCGAGCAACTGTGTTTAAATTGTCTAAATGAAACCGTGATTACGTCACCATTCACCACCACATCCCTCAGAAAGAGGCATCCCTGTTCTGCCCTGCTGGCTCGAGGGACCATTTCACCAACGCGTAAGTAAGCCTTGAAGGCTAACACCATCATGGCGCGGAGCATAACACATTTATAATGAGAAGACAAAACTTGAGGCAGGGCCCTAATGAGATGTGTGAGAATAGGCAGTGTGATTGGTAACCGGACATCTGACCTAGATCTCAGTTGCTGAGCACCTAGCAGTACTCTTGCAACAACAAAATTCCTAGCTGGGTCATGCAAGCCATTGACTTTATGGAAATAAGAAATGTCCGAGATAGTTGAGATAATTGAAGATGGAGCATAACCAGCATTATGTAAATGAGCAACAAAAAGCAGTGTCCCTAAGGCGGCTGGGGATATGTGGAACGGCACTTTCGCTGGATCGCGATTGACCCATGGCGCCATCACTCGGAATTCCTCGATCTGACAACGGGATAATCTGTCGGCTAGAACGTTGTAACGTCCTGGTACATGTCGAGCAGTGAAGTTAATGTTACGATGCAATATAAGAACTATGCCTTCAAATTTGTTTACCCTTTACGAGCTGTGTGAGTTGTTGGTGGAAGAACTTCACTGACAGACCTACATGTTGTGTTAACCCTTTAGGAACTGTGTGAGTTGTTGGTGGAAGAACTTCACTGACAGACCTACGTATTATGTTAACCCTTTAGGAGCTGTGTGAGTTGCTGGTGGAAGAACTTCACTGACAGACCTACATATTATGTTAACTCTTTAGGAACTGTGTGAGTTGTTGGTGGAAGAACTTCACTGACAGACCTACGTATTATGTTAACTCTTTAGGAACTGTGTGAGTTGTTCATGGAACAACTGAAAAGACAAATCTACTTGTTGTGTTAACCCTTTATGAGCTGTGTGAGTTGGTGGAAGAACTGCACAGACAGACCTATGTGTTGTATTTAACCCTCTAGGAACTGTGTGAGTTGTTGGTGGAAGAACTGCACAGACAGATCTACATAAAGTCGACCAGCGGCGTTGTGAAGGGGTTCCAACGTCAAGGTTCACTCCGCAGCAGTGCCCGGGGTGATCAGATGGCAGTTGTCAAGGCAACAGTGCCACAACAGGCAACGGAAACAGATCTGTGTAAGTCAAAACAGCATTATAAATAAAATAGCACATTTGTTTATGGCACATTTGTTTATGGCACGTTTGTTTATGGCATGTTTGTTTATGGCACGTTTGTTTATGGTATGTTTGTTTATGGTATGTTTGTTTATGGTATGTTTGTTTATGGTATGTTTGTTTATGGTATGTTTGTTTATGGTATGTTTGTTTATGGCACGTTTGTTTATGGTATGTTTGTTTATGGTATGTTTGTTTATGGTATGTTTGTTTATGGTATGTTTGCCAGGGATTTTTTACAGTTGATAAAAACTATAAAAATGTGTTATTCCCAAATAGAAATGTGGTGACATCATTTTAAATAAGTCAACATTTCAATTGTAGATGGCAGAGACAATTGTGGGAATTTTTAGGAATTCGGATTGTTTATTTTATTCAAACGACAAACATTGTGCTGCACCATGATTCAAATTTGTCATATCTTCATCAATGGAAACATAAACCACATGTTTTTTATGAAAATATTGTTGACATTCGACGTATTTGCCATTAATAATACACTATCCTGGGTAGACTGTAATTACTAGTATGTTGCAATATAAGTAATGACCAGTCTGCTGAGTTCAGTAATTTTATGCATGTCACCTTTCTTTGCATTGTAATCCAGCAAACTTGCTTATGTTGACTGACCTCAACCCTTGTTGCGCCAGTGGCTGAGCAGAATCTGAAGCGATTGACAACAGTGAATCTTGACCGCTTGGTGGCACCACGTCACATCACGGAGGACCTGGACACTGACCCAGAGATGGACGTTGTCCACTTCATTGCTGTCCTGGTTGAGTCACTTGCTATGCTCAAGAAACTACCAGAGGCCATTGAGGTACATGTTGTAAGACTCAATATAACACAGGCCATTGAGGTACATGTTGTAAGACTCAATATAACAGAGGCCATTGAGGTACATGTTGTAAGACTCAATATAACACAGGCCATTGAGGTACATGTTGTAAGACTCAATATAACACAGGCCATTGGGGTACATGTTGTAAGACTCAATATAACACAGGCCATTGAGGTACATGTTGTAAGACTCAATGTAACAGAGGCCATTGAGGTACATGTTGTAAGACTCAATATAACAGAGGCCATTGGGGTACATGTTGCAAGACTCAATATAACACAGGCCATTGAGGTACATGTTGTAAGACTCAATATAACACAGGCCATTGAGGTACATGTTGTAAGACTCCATATAACACAGGCCATTGAGGTACATGTTGTAAGACTCAGTATAACACAGGCCATTGAGGTACATGTTGTAAGACTCAATATAACACAGGCCATTGAGGTACATGTTGTAAGACTCAATATAACACAGGCCATTGAGGTACATGTTGTAAGACTCTATATAACACAGGCCATTGAGGTACATGTCGTAAGACTCAATATAACACAGGCCATTGAGGTACATACAAAGGAGAGCAACTAAAATGATTCCAGAACTTAGAGACCTTAGTTATGAAGAACGCATGAAAGAATGTGGTTTAACAACTCTAGAGACAAGGAGGTTAAGAGGAGATCAGATTGAAGTTTTTAAGATATTGAATGGGTATGAAAATATTGATAGAAATATGTTTTTCTCACTCAAGAAGGATAGCAGAACTAGAGGACATGAGGTAAAATTAGTAAAGCATCAATGTAGATTGGACATCAGGAAGCACTCGTTCTCACAGAGGACAATAAATGAATGGAACAAATTGTCTACAGATTGTATAACTGCTAGCAGCGTGAATATGTTTAAAAACAAGGTTGACACATATCTCAGGAGGGCGGATTATAAGTAGATGAACATTGTTGGACTCTCGATAAGCCAATGGCTTCCTTGTCCACTTGTCATCTAGGCCTTTGGCTTGGATGGCAAATCTTGTTAAATGTCGTAAGACTCAATATAACACAGGCCATTGAGGTACATGTTGTAAGACTCAATATAACACAGGCCATTGAGGTACATGTCGTAACACAGACTCTCCTACCAGTTCAGTCATGTCTCGTTTATCCACATTCTTTGGTTCTCAATTGTTTTGGCTGGATTAACGAAAAAGTTAAACAACTATTATTGTCCATGGTATAACTACGAGTAATACATGTGTAATGTTTAATAAAATTTCAATTGTTTATTTGGTTGATCCTCATGGGCTGACAGGACCTGGAACAAAGAGCAAACAGTGTAGCTGTGATAAGCAATCAATCGTAATTGTCTGATTTTTAGGTTTTTAGTGATCGGTAAAAAGTTAAGTTACAGTCTACAGGGTGTATTGAGATCATTATCACATAAAAGCATGCAGGTTACTGAAAAGCCAGATTATCAAAGTGCGGATAAACGAGACATGACTATACACGGTTGCACACATTATGAGTTAAGTTATTTAGTTGATTATGTTCTTTTATATTACTTTATAAAAATCAGTTGTTCAGTCAATGATGTTCATTTAAATGAAATTTTAAAGCAGTGGCTCCATGATAAGGCAAGGTGTTTGTAGTTACAATAAATGTGATACATACACTTTATTATTAATTGTTATGTTGTGATATTATCCTGGCATTATTAGAGTTTTTACATGTTTCATTTCAGTCAATGCTGAGTCGCATTCGGCCAGGGTTGCTAGCGATAGTTCAAAGGTCATCACAACAGGTTTCAGATAAGTAAGAACATTGAGTTTTGTCTCAAATTATGTAGTTTACTATTTCCCATTTAAGTTGTGAAGTATTATCATGTACAGTGAACCACAAATGGTTCATTAGAACTAGGACCACAAGAAATTTAAGGTGGAAATGCAATTTGGAACAAATGTGTCTTGATTTTTATTTACAGAAGGTAGCTATAGTTTCAGATGATTTCAAATTGATGGGGAGTTTATTCCAGGTCCTAGGTGCAACGATATTTGAAAAAAGAAGACAAACCAAGTAGGGTGGTTGTGAATATATGGACCAGAGCATAAAAGTGGCAGTGACCTTAGAAGCATTCAAATAACCAGTTTTTTTCAAAAAGCCTTCTATGGTAATAGAATGCCCTTTGGAATCAACTTGAATTGTATGACCACAATTTCCTTCATTTGATGTTGTCATGTTAAATGAACATCTAGAGAAGGACACAGCGACACGTGTTACACCAGTGATGGAGACATCAAGTATCTACCTATTTTGTAGGCCTCTGTTGGGAATCATCATTTCTTAAATTTCAGACAGCTTTCCTTTTCTTGGATTATTGTTGGACTCTTGATAACCCAATGGCTTTATTGTCCACTGGCCCTCTGGGTGTTTTGCATTGGATGGCAATCTTGTTCAATCTCTCTTGTTAAGTCTTGCTAGATACCAACTGAGATGTGATGTTGTCTGCCAGTGCGTATTTGGAGGGAGAAAACAGTACACAACTATATCAGCCCCACTTCCTCCTAGAACTACTTGAACTCATCTTTGAGCAGTTCCGCATCGTTGCACGCACCCACCAGGTGGTGCTGGCCAACATGCAGCGAGTGAAGGTAGGTTGCCAAGGGTTGGGACTATAAAACACAGGTAAATAGTGTGGCACGGTAGCTTGGCAGTTAGAGTGCTCTTGTTACATGTTGAACAAAAATGTTACATGCAAATTTACACAAATCAGTGACATGTAAATTTTCAAAATGTGTTTTGTGATCATGTGTATAATTTTAATTTTTTTATATGTATGTATGTGTGGGTGTGTGTGTGTGTAAATTCAAACTGACTAACATAATGTGCATGTGGGTATACACTGTAGTGTGTTAAAAAAATTCTATTCTGGGTCTAAGTAAATGCAATTCTTTCTTCTTACTCCACGGTTAATGTAGCCATTGTCAAGTATTGCTGTGAACTGTGGACATGAAGTAAAGGTGTGTGTGTTTGTGTAGAACACCAACCCCACCATGGCAGACGTCCAGTTGTATGACACAGTGGAAGTGTGGGTGAAAACACAAGCCGTGGTAAGTGCACTAACTGACACTGTCATATGTCACCCTTAGGGGACAGTAATAGTAGGGTGACTATCATGATGCATCGATAGTTTGGTGTATTCCTACACCCTATGTGATAGACTGGCCAGAATTAGCTGAATCTTGTATGTAGACTGTACAACATCAGACTGTACAACATAAGTATCTTGTATGTAGTCTGTACAACATCAGTACCTGTGAGTGGATTCTGTCAGGATACATCGTATTGTATTATACTATACTGTGCGAATGTGTGCATGCATGTGTGTGTGTGTGTGCATGCATGCGTGCGTGCATGCATACACATAGTATTTGGGATATTACATACAAACTCGGAGGCCACACCAGAAGAATGACGTAGATAAATTGAAGATTGTTAATTTTTTATTACAGAGCCCCTTAGCTTAAAAAATTTCTAAAAAGTAACGTTTGTTCTACAGCTGCAGCTACTGTTGAGTGACTACTTGGACATTCGCAACACTGCCACAGCTGAGGGCCACAGTCGCCCCAGCTTTGACGAGCCCTCGACAGAGGTGGCTACGTACTTCACCAGGAAGGCAAAGACCAAACCAAAGAAGGTAAACCACAACCGTAATACAAATACCTTTATTTCATGTTAAAAGATACACAATTGCTTTAAAAAATATAACTAAGCTAAACTACAATCAATAATTACAAATAAATAAGATATAATGGTCACCATTGTACACAATAAAGTGCTCTTGTCCATGTTAACCACATGGATCCGTTAACAATATTGATACAATTACTCGCCTATTTTATGAAATAATTTTCGATGTTATATATATGTTTTCTGAAACCATAAATTTTTTTTGCGCAAGAGGATGTTGAGCTTATCAGTGTAATTCACAGAATCAATGGTTTCAAACAAAATTCACCTTTTCGAACAGTAAATCTGTGGTCACAAAAAAATGGGCAGAATCCACAGAAATGATGTTCTGAAACAGAATTAACTTCTCAAACGAAAATTCCACTTTGTATAAACAACATTAAAAATCCACTGTTTTTTTTTCTGCACCACAAACGATGAATTATAACTAGCATATAAAATGTGCAAAGCTAAACTAAGCATGAGCCATGAAATGCAGCAACACCATGCACAACTTTTACACACCCTATACGTATGGTTTTAATTTGCATGCAATTAAAACCTTTTTAATATAGACCATGTCAATCCATGTGTGCAGCCCTGAATGTGAACTCAGAACTCTTATTATTATCTATGAAAATATTGTGTAATTTATTGGACATGAATGTAGACAGTGTGATACTTCCTATTGCAATAATGACACATCTACCACAGGTTTTTTCTCGACTGGAACTGAGAAATGGGCCACACCTCTGTGCAAATTGGACTGCACGAGAACCACTGCTTTAGGGTGTTTTACGTTCTGTGTTAATGTTAGTGATGTCTGTGTTTGTAGTTCGCCTTGTTTCGCTTTGATGCATCCTCGCACGCCATCAGCATGAGTAGCTACATGCGAGAACAAAGACAGGAGTTCTATGGCCTGGTGAGTACACGCCATCAGCATGAGTAGCTACATGCGAGAACAAAGACAGGAGTTCTATGGCCTGGTGAGTACACGCCATCAGCATGAGTAGCTACATGCGAGAACAAAGACAGGAGTTCTATGGCCTGGTGAGTACATGCCATCAACATGAGTAGCTACATGCGAGAACAAAGACAGGAGTTCTATGGCCTGGTGAGTACACGCCATCAACATGAGTAGCTACATGCGAGAACAAAGACAGGAGTTCTATGGCCTGGTGAGTACACGCCATCAGCATGAGTAGCTACATGCGAGAACAAAGACAGGAGTTCTATGGCCTGGTGAGTACATGCCATCAGCATGAGTAGCTACATGCGAGAACAAAGACAGGAGTTCTATGGCCTGGTGAGTACATGCCATCAGCATGAGTAGCTACATGCGAGAACAAAGACAGGAGTTCTATGGCCTGGTGAGTACACGCCATCAGCATGAGTAGCTACATGCGAGAACAAAGACAGGAGTTCTATGGCCTGGTGAGTACACGCCATCAGCATGAGTAGCTACATGTGAGAACAAAGACAGGAGTTCTATGGCCTGGTGAGTACACGCCATCAACATGAGTAGCTACATGTGAGAACAAAGACAGGAGTTCTAAGGCCTGGTGAGTACACGCCATCAACATGAGTAGCTACATGTGAGAACAAAGACAGGAGTTCTATGGCCTGGTGAGTACACGCCATCAGCATGAGTAGCTACATGCGAGAACAAAGACAGGAGTTCTATGGCCTGGTGAGTACACGCCATCAGCATGAGTAGCTACATGCGAGAACAAAGACAGGAGTTCTATGGCCTGGTGAGTACACGCCATCAACATGAGTAGCTACATGCGAGAACAAAGACAGGAGTTCTATGGCCTGGTGAGTACACGCCATCAGCATGAGTAGCTACATGTGAGAACAAAGACAGGAGTTCTATGGCCTGGTGAGTACACGCCATCAGCATGAGTAGCTACATGTGAGAACAAAGACAGGAGTTCTATGGCCTGGTGAGTACACGCCATCAGCATGAGTAGCTACATGTGAGAACAAAGACAGGAGTTCTATGGCCTGGTGAGTACACGCCATCAGCATGAGTAGCTACATGTGAGAACAAAGACAGGAGTTCTATGGCCTGGTGAGTACACGCCATCAGCATGAGTAGCTACATGTGAGAACAAAGACAGGAGTTCTATGGCCTGGTGAGTACACGCCATCAGCATGAGTAGCTACATGTGAGAACAAAGACAGGAGTTCTATGGCCTGGTGAGTACACGCCATCAACATGAGTAGCTACATGTGAGAACAAAGACAGGAGTTCTATGGCCTGGTGAGTACACGCCATCAGCATGAGTAGCTACATGTGAGAACAAAGACAGGAGTTCTATGGCCTGGTGAGTACACGCCATCAGCATGAGTAGCTACATGTGAGAACAAAGACAGGAGTTCTATGGCCTGGTGAGTACACGCCATCAACATGAGTAGCTACATGTGAGAACAAAGACAGGAGTTCTATGGCCTGGTGAGTACACGCCATCAGCATGAGTAGCTACATGTGAGAACAAAGACAGGAGTTCTATGGCCTGGTGAGTACACGCCATCAGCATGAGTAGCTACATGTGAGAACAAAGACAGGAGTTCTATGGCCTGGTGAGTACACGCCATCAGCATGAGTAGCTACATGCGAGAACAAAGACAGGAGTGCTATGGCCTGGTGAGTACACGCCATCAACATGAGTAGCTACATGCGAGAACAAAGACAGGAGTTCTATGGCCTGGTGAGTACACGCCATCAGCATGAGTAGCTACATGCGAGAACAAAGACAGGAGTTCTATGGCCTGGTGAGTACACGCCATCAACATGAGTAGCTACATGTGAGAACAAAGACAGGAGTTCTATGGCCTGGTGAGTACACACCATCAGCATGAGTAGCTACATGCGAGAACAAAGACAGGAGTTCTATGGCCTGGTGAGTACACACCATCAACATGAGTAGCTACATGTGAGAACAAAGACAGGAGTTCTATGGCCTGGTGAGTACACACCATCAACATGAGTAGCTACATGGAGAACAAAGACAGGAGTTCTATGGCCTGGTGAGTACACATCTCTCTGGACACTGAAGACTCTACATCCTTTAGTCTTATACACTGTTTGTTCACATGAATAACAACACTCGGTAAACATGGACCTATCTTTATAAACACAAAATATGCATAATAACATTTTACATATCATTACACATGTTATTTACCTCACAAAAACTTTGGGTGAATTCTCCAAATATTTCGGCCGCTTATTGGCCTCCGTTCGCGGGCTGACTGCCAATGAAAGCCATGTGAAGTGGCCAAAATATTTGGACAATCCAACTAAATATCTTGTGAGGTAAATAATGAAACAGTCCAAGAAACCAGAATGTCCACACTTTCAAAAATTTTACATATCGTTTTTAAGAAAAATATTTGAATGTAACAATAATACTGGCTGCAGCTCCTCTCGTTCAGATGTTTACATATGTTGGGAACAGGGAGAGACGTTGGGAAACACAGAAAACACAAGCGAGACAGGAAAGGCACAGTTTGTGTGTAAACCCCTCATTGATAACATCACAAGTAAGTCTGTCTCACTGGCGATTCTATTGACTTTAGTCTAATACAACACCGACCAGTGGTCAGTGAATAAAACCACTGTGTGACGCATGCGTACATGTCCATCTGACTAAGCTGAACATGAACTGGTCAACACTAGTTGTTCCACAGTGGCGACAAGCATGACATGCAACCTATACCCATTGGTACATAGCTTCTAATGTCCCTAAATGAACTGGTCAACACTAGTTGTTCCACAGTGGCGACAAGCATGACATGCAACCTATACCCATTGGTACATAGCTTCTAATGTCCCTAAATGCAATGTCTGTAACATTACTATTGATCACTACGTTAACACAAACAGAAGAATAATTGTATATCATGAAACAAAAACGATACGAAGAAGATGACTGCAATACGGGCTCTTGTTATTGTCTACTTGTTTCCCACAACGTTCTGTTAGTTGCCATGTTGACCACTGGTCAGCCAGAGCTTCCACCACCTGCAGGCAACGGCATTGTTGATTGGTCCGTAATTTTGACCATACCAGGTCATTAATTGTTTTGGTCGTTAAGTCGAACTCGTCCCGAGATAGATTAACAAATGGACAATTATTGTTATTTGTCACCAGTGTCATATGCCTAGAAATACAAAGTCTTGTCGTTATTTAAAATCATGTATAGTATAACCTATATATTATATTCTAAATTGTGTAACCTATATATATTCTAAATCATGTTATATAGTATAACCTATATCTATTCTAAGCCATGTAATATAGTATAATCTATATTTATTCTAAATCATGTTATATTGTATAACCTATATCTATTCTAACAACTTGACCACTCAAATGTGTTGAACTATAGTTAGTTAAATAGTTCAACCATTATCTGTTTACGAATATCGACAATGTCATTCAGTACATATATAAACAGCTGTTGACAATTTCCAATACCTGTGGACAAAGTTTATCAGGGTCATGGGTTCACAGGATCACGTGATGGACATATTATATACACCCTTTGCATGCAACTAATTATTTGGATCGAAACATTCAAATAAAACAAATAATGGTCAAATTATATTAAATAAATTGATGTTCATTACACCACATTTGGGTGGTCAAGATGGTAGAATGGATAAATATATATATATATATATATTACATTGGAAACATGTTACTTGTTTCTAAGCTGTGCAGCTTTGTCAAGGTTAATTTTGCTTCACCATTTTGTTCCAAACAATGTTGTTTATTTCTGTAGGTGATTCTTATTCCACAATCTTAATGATGTTAACCCTGGGAGTGACCAATAATAAATTTCCACGGTGTACACAAATTGGAGTTATTCATAAGGGTGCTTTTAAAAAATAATTTAAAAAAAAAACTATTATAATAAAATGATAAAAACTACAGCACATAAACTTATCATGCGGATATTACTATTTGAATTTCATTAAAAAATATTTTATTTTAGCCCTGCTACCAGATATTTACCGAGTGGCTGTATGTCCCTACGTCCAATGGGACAAATGTAGCCATACACATTAGTTACAAAATAAAAAATAATAAAATCTGTTGAGAACTTTTATTTTTATGATTTTTTCCAACACCGGACTATGCCAATTCAGACAGGCCCATTGGTCCTGCGTCATTTACCATGGCCGTTCGGGTGTCAAAGCCAATGGAAATCGCGATGGCAACTTGCTGATATTTACCTCAAAAAAGCCTGCAACATCGTTCTAACTGTCTGAACTAGTATGCTAATATGATTTATTAATGCTGTCATTCAATTTGCCAAAATATTGATTTGGAAACTCAGATGGCCCAGACAACAACGATGTAACGATGATGCTCATTCACTTCATATAACACATTTAGATACTATGAATGGAAACGTAAATTTGTTCTGCCGAGCATAGTAAATGCAGCCAAATATGGGCACCAACTATGTGACGTGTTTTGTAAGCTAGGTCGTCATTAACTATAATTGACTATGCTCATGAATAAATGTGAAACAGAATGAAGAGTGATTCAGCTTTCCAATGATACCATTTGTTTCCATGTGAGATACTGGTGATGGAAATGAAAATTGTTACTACAGAGTGATACCAAAATCAGTCGGAACACTTTTTGCACTGATCGTGGTGGCCGAATTAGGCCCAGTGGTCACTCCTAGGTTTAAAAACTATGTTGGACAATTAGTTATCATTTAAGTTTACTACTAATTGTTCCATTTGGTTAGATGAAGTAAGTGAGAATATGTTGATTTGTTTTACAGCCATTTACAACCCACTGAAGAAGTTCACGGCCGAGATAGAGAAGGCAACAAACACTACTCCGGGGTTGGTTCACATCAGACATTTATTTGTTAGATCACTGCTATTTCGTAATGATGACTTACATGATTATCTAAGACACAGGAAATTTTCTTACAGTGCTAAGTCGTCAAGTCAAATACGATCCCATCAAAAATTACTTAAATAAAAAGCCCAAGTTATTTCAAGAAGCTATCATGAAACTCCCTTTCACCACGCCCCACACCTTGCCTTAACTGTCTAGAAAATGACAGATAACAACAAAACTTATTCTAGTATGTGGAGACTATGTGTGTGTGTTTAGTGTAGAGACTGTGTGGAGTGTGGAAACTAAGGAGTGTGGAGACTGTGTGTGTGGAGTGCGGATACTATGTGTGGAGTGTGTGGGGAGTGTGGAGACTGTGTGTAGAGACTGCATGTGGAGACTGTTTCCACACACCAATAAAAAAGATCAACACTTTGACTAACATTAAATGATGTGCCCAGATGTTTAGTTAATACATAAACTACACACACCACATGTGCACAAACCAGCAGAAACTGCTGCACTAGGCCAAGACTGGGCTGTTTGGGGTATACTGACTTGAGAGTGGCTGCTACCAGACATTTAAAGTCTGAGTAAAGTTACATTGTGTGAATCCACAAGTAGAACATACATGTGGTCTCAATCTCATTTCAACTCAGATTTCATCAATATTCTCTCTGTTTTGTATGGACTCTGTGCACCAGCAAAATAAATAAATGAAAAGGGTCTATAAATAAAGGTGACCTTCTTTCAGATAATTTCAGTTACAGTGTAGAAAAGGATGTAGAGATTATGCAGTGCATAGATAGCAACAGACAGACAGATTGACAGACACTTTGTTTATTATTGACATTCTCTGACACTTTAAATACATACATACATACATACATACATACATACATACATACATACATACATACATACATACATACATACATACATACATACATACATACATACATACATACATACATACATACATACATACATACATACATACATACATACATACATACATACATACATACATACATACATACATACATACATACATACATACATACATACCTACATACATACACACATACACACATACATATGTGAGACTGCAATTTGAGTATATCAGCAAACAATGTTTTTTCAACCACAGTTGCATAAGGGATAATGTCAAAACATTGATATGTGACACTACACAAAACCAGTCATTTATCCTCAGATCCCCCAGTCACAACCCACCCCCCACTACATTGAATTCAGCAACTTCATATTGGTACAAGATATTTTCTTAGATATCCACCAAGGGTGGAGGTTAACAACAGGTAATACACAGTTTCAGTGATCGTCAGTGTTGAAGGAAGTATGGTTACCTTTCAGGGTCTGAAGTATTGGTTCCAGAGGTTTCAAGACCCCTTCGGTCACTTTGTCAGCATCAGCCTGAACTGCTCTCCAGTGTCATATAACCATGTTGGTGGTTGTCACATGACAGCAGTTCCATGAAAATTGCAGGAAGGTTGTAGTTCAGACTGATGGTAATGAAGGACCAGAGAGGTCTTGAAAGCTCAGTCTGGCTAATATTGAAGACTTTGAGAGTATCTATACATCTCTCAATATGAATGTAACAGAGTCTGGTACCAACTCATGCACTCATACCTGTGTGTTTGTGTGTAGGACGTGCACGTTGCAGGGGTTTGTCACCGAGTTCATCCAGAACATCTACTTGGGCCATGTGATGTACAAAACACAGAGCAACATTGACATCACCACTAAAGGTATGTCTTCTACAAATTACAAATAATCAAGTAATAATAAATACATAAAATATTATCTGTTTAATGCTGAAATACTGGTTGTAGCTCATGGAGACAGGTTGGTGATTCTGACTACACATATTGAACGTAGATGTATTTACCTTATTTTGATTATTGACTACTACTCTGGGGCACAGTGTTGTTACATGGCTATATCAAAGGAAATGTTTTTTCAGTAACACATACAATACATGCGTGCGCACACCCATACTCATGCACCACATGCACATACACACACACAACACATGCACCCATACTCATGCAGCACACAGACACACACACAATGCATACACCCTTGCTCATGCACCACACGCACGCACGTGACATACGAGCATACCACACTCATACATCATACGCACGCGCACACACACAAGCACGCGCGCGCACACACACTGACACACGCACACACACACAGTTCAGATATAAATATGTTTGAGTAACGATTTTGTTCAAACCACCTTTATTGAGATTACTTACTCTCAACGTAAGTAATTTAAAGAAAATTGTTACTCACACATGTTTACCAACTTGATGGACATGTTCACTAGTACAGATGTTGTTGTTCTCTTTTTCCCAGTCTGGGGTGAGACTGGCACTGATACCAGTTGTTGATATATGCCAAGATTGTAATGTGTGCTGACAGTAAACAAAGACTGTTTTCTCGTTATAGGCGATGGCAGTGGTAAACCCTCTATTTCTGCTCTGTGTTTTCTTTGTGTTTTGTTTGAGTCTGTTGATGTTAGCATGTTGTTATGATTATACTACATTTATCCTCATGTTTTGTGAACAATTTCACTAGTTTCAGACTTTCCCTTAACACCAGAAAATGTCTTGCTGCTATTAAGTTTACACAATTCCATGAACATTGCAACATTTTGTAGTGTACAGGAAAACGTTTTAGGGGTTTATGCAGTCTTAGTTATTGTTTTTTGTTTCCATGTATAAATGGAAAATATTTTATATTTGTGGCTGAACATCTCATAATCAGTGTCAATATATAGTTATCAAATTATTTTGTATAATTAAATTACAAAACACAATATGGTTAAATTAGATTACTTGGCCTCATAATTATGTAGAGCAGAAAGTATTCATTATAACAGAGGTTAATAAACGATCTACTGATTGTGCAAATGACTGATGCATGAATATGTTTAAAAACAATTTTAATAACTCAAAAGGACAGGTTAAAAAAATTATTTAGAACTCCACAAGCCAATGATTTTTTGTCCACTTACAGCCATCTGGGTTTTGTTTTGACTGGCAGTCTTGATTTGTTTGTTTTGGCTGGCAGTCTTGATTTGTTTGTTTTGGCTGGCAGTCTTGATTTGTTTGACTTGCACCCATGACTAGTTACTGCTGAGTGTTGTGTTGCTTAATGTTTTGTAACTGCTAATTGTTGTGTAATTCTTTACCGTTTTTCTTCATAATAATCTTATTTAGCAGAATATACGTGATATACATGTGTTGCCTAAATCTTAATTAATGTTTTGCTTTATTATTTATGCCTATCTTTAAATGAATCTATTATGAATTTCTGCACTTCACATGTCAAATGTTAATAATATTCAATTGGTTCTATAGCTATACTGTTTACTTTAAATGCATTGACTATAGTCACTGTTTACGAATTACACAACAATTAGCAGTTGTTTTTGTTTTAAATTCTTCAAAACATATTAAAGAAGGTTGTTTTCTTCTTGTAAACTATCAAAAATATACACGTGCTGTGAAGGCTATGATCATATTAACATATTATTAGTACAGTTAGCATCTCTGATTAAAATAATTGTAGACATTTTGTAGTTGTAATGTATCTGCATTTTTAAAGTTATACTAATGGTGTACTTGTTTCAGATGGTATAAAAAAAGTATTGTAATCACTTCAGAATGAGAATGAGGTGCTATGTTTAGACTCCACGTTTGTTTGCTTATGATGTCACCAACCCCTGTCATTATGATGACGTCATTGTACTCTACATGATTACTTTGTTCTTGTTTACTTTCTCATACTCACTTTAAATGAGAGAGTATTACATTTTACTCACATGATATGGGGATTCTTCTTTGGAGATTGCCATATTTGAACCCTACAGCATATCTTTACAAAACTTAAACGTGTTGTCAATAAAAAGAAACATGGTTTGTTTATTTTATATAAAACTGCTTTGTTGCGGTTCTATTCTACAAATGGCTAGCATAGTTCTTCTCATGTTGCTATGCTTCCCCCCTCCCTCCCACCCCTTTCCCTCCACCCCCCTCCCCCCACTGCAGCATACAGGCTCTGGTGCAGAAGTTGTACACTGCAAAGGGTATATTATACAGCTTACAAAACTATTTGTTGGTAATTTAAACACTGAAATAGATGTTCTATGATTAGCCCAATATTTTGCCATACTTTTCAGAGATATTGACAGTTCATTGATTACTTATGTGAGCTGTGTTACACACATCAGTGTAGACCTACTGAATGTTGTTGAATGTGACACTAAGTTGACACTGTTTTCCAGGGTTTGACTCCCAGCGCGCCATCATAGACCTGAGGACTCAGAGGGAGCTGATGCTGGCCAAGCCTCTACTGCAGGTCAGTCAGGGGTCAGTCAGGGGTCAGTCAGGGGTCAGTCTTGTGACAGCTGAGTCTACTCATTTATTATTTCTCTCATAACAACTTCTTATTCCTAAAAAAAACGTAGCAAGTGAACTTTCTCTGTAGCTGCGCTCAACATCTGGAATTAACTCCCCGTCACTTTAAAATCATTTGAAACTATAGTTACCTTCCGCAAAAAACTAAGGACAAATTTTTTAAAAATGCATTTCTACCTCAAATCCACGACGGTCCTATGATCTAATGATGACTTTTTGTGTCTCTGATATCATGCTTAACGATTCTAGTTTGTTTCTCCACTTTTCTCATGCTCCTGAGGATTGAGGTGCTATAGAACTTTTATTATCTAATATATAAAGCAAGGTGTCTGTCTGTCTGTTCGTCTTATGCACAGAGAGGCAAAACTTTACAAGGTGACCCGGGGGCCCTTCAGACGGACATGGGGGTCGGATGTGGAATCACCCCCACAGGCCCCCGGGGAGTGCAGGCCACAATTTCAAAGAGGCTGTAGTGGAAGTTGCAACCGTAGAATGGAATTATTTTGTTTTCTATGTCATCGTATAGATGCAGCAAGTTAGAATACTTTTCAAGTTATTAGAGTTTGTCTGTACCTCGCTTTAACAAGTTATTAGAGTTTGTCTGTACCCCGCTTTAACAAGTTATTGGAGTTTGTCTGTACCCTGCTTTAACAAGTTATTGGAGTTTGTCTGTACCCCGCTTTAACAAGTTACTAGAGTTTGTCTGTACCCTGCTTTAACAAGTTATTAGAGTTTGTCTGTATCCCGCTTTAACAAGTTATCTGAGTTTGTCTGTACCCCGCTTTAACAAGTTATTAGAGTTTGTCTGTACCCCGCTTTAACAAGTTATTAGAGTTTGTCTGTACCCCGCTTTAACAAGTTATTAGAGTTTGTCTGTACCCCGCTTTAACAAGTTATTAGAGTTTGTCTGTACCCCGCTTTAACAAGTTATTAGAGTTTGTCTGTACCCCGCTTTAACAAGTTATTAGAGTTTGTCTGTACCCCGCTTTAACAAGTTATTAGAGTTTGTCTGTACCCCCCTTTAACAAGTTATTAGAGTTTGTCTGTACCCTGCTTTAACAAGTTATTAGAGTTTGTCTGTACCCCGCTTTAACAAGTTATTAGAGTTTGTCTGTACCCCGCTTTAACAAGTTATTAGAGTTTGTCTGTACCCCCTTTAACAAGTTATTAGAGTTTGTCTGTACCCCCCTTTAACAAGTTATTAGAGTTTGTCTGTACCCCGCTTTAACAAGTTATTAGAGTTTGTCTGTACCCCGCTTTAACAAGTTATTAGAGTTTGTCTGTACCCCACTTTAACATGTTATTAGAGTTTGTTTGTACCCCGCTTTAACAAGTTATTAGAGTTTGTCTGTACCCCACTTTAACATGTTATTAGAGTTTGTTTGTACCCTGCTTTAACAAGTTATTAGAGTTTGTCTGTACCCCCCTTTAACAAGTTATTAGAGTTTGTCTGTACCCCCCTTTAACAAGTTATTAGAGTTTGTCTGTACCCCCTTTAACAAGTTATTAGAGTTTGTCTGTACCCCGCTTTAACAAGTTATTAGAGTTTGTCTGTACCCCACTTTAACATGTTATTAGAGTTTGTTTGTACCCTGCTTTAACAAGTTATTAGAGTTTGTCTGTACCCCCCTTTAACAAGTTATTAGAGTTTGTCTGTACCCCCCTTTAACAAGTTATTAGAGTTTGTCTGTACCCCCCTTTAACAAGTTATTAGAGTTTGTCTGTACCCCCCTTTAACAAGTTATTAGAGTTTGTCTGTACCCCACTTTAACATGTTATTAGAGTTTGTTTGTACCCTGCTTTAACAAGTTATTAGAGTTTGTCTGTACCCCCCTTTAACAAGTTATTAGAGTTTGTCTGTACCCCCCTTTAACAAGTTATTAGAGTTTGTCTGTACCCCCTTTAACAAGTTATTAGAGTTTGTCTGTACCCCGCTTTAACAAGTTATTAGAGTTTGTTTGTACCCTGCTTTAACAAGTTATTAGAGTTTGTCTGTACCCCCCTTTAACAAGTTATTAGAGTTTGTCTGTACCCCGCTTTAACAAGTTATTAGAGTTTGTCTGTACCCCGCTTTAACAAGTTATTAGAGTTTGTCTGTACCCCGCTTTAACAAGTTATTAGAGTTTGTCTGTACCCCACTTTAACAAGTTATTAGAGTTTGTCTGTACCCCGCTTTAACAAGTTATTAGAGTTTGTCTGTACCCTGCTTTAACAAGTTATTAATTAGAGTTTTTCTGTAACCCGCTTTAACAAGAATAAAGACAACTGACCTATGTAATAATGTAACTCAGTGGAAAATTCCTATGGCTGCCTTTTCTTCCCATGTAACTCAGCTAGTTATGTATATATTATAACAATGACAGACACACAACTACTGGTTTCTTATGGTAGAGACAGACAAACAAACAGCAAAGTACTGGCTTCTTACAGCAGTTATACAAATACACAGCTAATGGTTTCTTACAACAATAGCAAATGTTTGGTCAGTTGTGTGCTGAATATAGTTTTAAGAGGTGGCATTATTTCCCTGTTGGCCACAGAGCACAGTGTCAGTGGTGCGCAACATTGAGGATCTGCAGAACCTGATGCGTGACCTGCCTGACTACGCAGATCAGTTCCTCAACATGATCTGTAAGATCCTCCAGGATTATAAGGACACATGTCAGGCCTCGTATAAGGGTTAGTCTCTTCTATTTACCTCTTAAAACTCAACCTCAATTAATTTTGCCCAGGTTAGGTTCACTGATGTTCAAATTTGTAGTGTGTGAATAGTCAAAGTAATTTGCACAGTCGGGTTAAGCCTTTACTGCATAGACTACCCATAAACGCCCTGTGCCGCCAGTGCGCAGACCGCCCATAAACACCCACTGGACTGGTTCACCTGGAGCTCCCCCTGAAAGGCGGTCCTATGGCATTTAAAATTAGCCAGTCATTTCAAAAGAGGTCACTGGGTCAACAAGATGATGACAAAGCACAATGAATCCTCATATTGAAAGAGTACTTTGAACTGACATTTACTGAGAGTTTTGGAGAGCGCATTGAATTGAGTTTGTCAAATTGGTGTTTGAAAGTGACGCATCATTTGACGATTTGATTGAGATGTTCTGGGGTTGTTTCCTGTAAATTTTTATTTCAACGTCAACAATATCAGTTGTACCAACTGCGATGCGTTATTGTCCAATGACAAGCGATGTGTCAGTCGTCAACGAGGTGAAGATTGGAAGACGACCATGACCACAGCATCATATTTCATATGATTATGGCATGGACTGTCAACAGTTGGAGTGTGGGGGGAGGAGTGTGAGGGGTGGGGGGAGGAGTGAAGTCTAAAGTACTTTACCTTTAAAATGTTCTTGTGACATTCTTGGTACGAGTGTTAGGTCTGTTATCTACAAAACTTGTCTGCTAAGAAACTAAGTGTCTCATGAATGATCTAGAATGTGTCTTTCAAGTTTAGGTTGCACTGATTAACTGATTTTGTATGATTAAATGCAATTTTCATTCATTTCACCATATGACATAATAAATGTGTGGTTGGATATCTGAATTTTACCATCATGAAAATAAAATAAAAGGAAAAACAGTAATGGACAAAAATAACAATCGGAATAATATGCAAGCTATATACATGTCACACAGTAAGGGTAGTATCAGGTTATGAGCGCGTCTGATTTCAAGTGCTTGTCTACATTCAGAAACTGATGTTTCAGGCATTGTACAGTCAGAGATGGATGAAAAGAGAATCATCAGTGCAACATGGGCAAAGGACGAGGACATTAATCGCTTCTTACGGTAACTTATCACAACTATGATGTTATCTGATTTTACTCTCAGTAAAACGCAAGAAGCTGTTTGTGACAGTGACACTGTGACTCCCCATGTGGCTTTGGAATAAGAATTTGTACCTTACTAAATTTGAATACTTCCCTGACTAAAGACCGTTCACACACTCTTAGCCACTACTTTCTGAGATTTCGCCAACCCTTTCCGAGATCCTAAATACGCCAATGGCTTGGGAACTGAAACAAATTAATATGTCCCTCCCCTGAAGTGTTAAAATTCATTATAAATGTTTAGAAATAAATGTGTTAATTGTTACTATTGTTCCAAACTAAACTAAGGTAAGTGATTATTTGTACCTTCTAGCTGAATTAATTAACTTGTTGAAAACATTTATCGAAATAATAAACATAGTAGCTAAGTGAGTACAGTTTAGTTTGTTATAAGACAATGTTTCCCTCACCTAGGTGTCTGCCCAACTGTTGTAAGACAATGTTTCCCTGATCTAGGTGTCTGCCCAATTGTTGTAAGACAATGTTTCCCTGATCTAGGTGTCTGCCCAACTGTTGTGAGACAATGTTTTCCTGATCTAGGTGTCTGCCCAATTGTTGTAAGACAATGTTTCCCTGACCTAGGTGTCTGCCAAACTGTCGTGAGACATTGTTTCCCTGACCTTAGTGTCTGCCCAACTGTTGTAAGACAATGTTTCCCTGATCTAGGTGTCTGCCCAACTGGCGCAACCTGAAGGAAGACACCCCGATAGAGGAGCAGATGTCGGAGGAGGACCTCAGGGCAATGAACTCGAAGGAGTCGGCCATCTTGACATCAAACTTGTCCGCGGAGACACTCATCTCGGAGCAGGAGGTCATCACAGACATCCTCCAGCTGCGCACACTCGCCAACCTCTGCGAGAGTCTTGTGAGTCTTATACAGATTGGTGTTAGCTAACCAAATGATCTATTTCATTAAGGGCTGTTCCAGTTAAAAACACCAGCGAAGAGGAGGAGTCATTTCTTCCCAAGGGGGCCTAAATTGTAATTTGAATTTGAAGACCCCTGCCCCCATTGTAAAGATATTTTGTCTGGTCGTGGATTCCCATTACTGTTGTTTTTATCTATTCTCCCACTGCATATAAATATTATCAGAATATATCAAATCAACCAGATATGTTTTTTACTGAAATACAACCTAAAGTGACCTTATAAGTGCAAAATTTAGATAGTAACTGACATTTTCTGTGTGCACATTTCCTCACCATTTAGGTGCTAAGCCATTCACAGCAGTCCATGGATGGTTAGCTCTGAATTTTGCTGTGAAACTTACAAATATAGTGTATTTGTCTGCATAATAAACAGCCATAGTGCATACACTATTTATAACTGCCCCGAACACAAACAGTTATTCTGGCATTGCAGTTTACTTGATGTGAAAGAATGATAATAACAGACATCAATTCATTGTCAAACCAAGACATGATAATTCAATGTCCAGAGGAAAGAACAATTGTTGTATCTGCCACAGGAGTGGTTCGCAGGTCACATCAGCAGTCTGGCCGACCAACTCGGGGCAGTGAAGCAACCAAAGTCACAGTTTGTACATCCAGGTGGCAGCATGGTCAAGGTAAAAGTCTACATTTTGTCCATTTTGATTCACTGAATTTTATTCAGTAGTTATGCTTAATAGTATAGGTAGTTGTGCTTAATAGTATAAGTGTAAATGTAGACTCTTACACTGGCATCCTCAAATTTCTCATGTGCATAACATTATTTTTTTGATAGGAATGGCATGTGTATCTAGTGTTTGACAGGGTGAATTGATCATTTACTCTCATGTTGTCATTTGTAGATCCAGCAGCCTTTGCCTCCCGTCTCAGAGAAAACATTAAAGTAAGTCATCGATTCTGCCATTTTTAATTGATAGACATATCAGTTTACAGAGGACAATCACCGAGTAACTGGTGTTTGTGGAACCTCTCATGTTTTCAAGTACACTGTATTTTGTTGTGAGGTAACTTCCTGTGTTGTAGGGTTGTGAGGTAACATCCTGTGTTGTAGGGTTGTGAGGTCACTCGCTGAGGACTTTCAGGCTGAGTCTGAGGTCTGCCTCATTGTACTCCACCTGGAGGTGCGAGTCCATTGCTTCTATCACCTCATTCCTCTAGCGAAACAGGTCAGTGTCCACTACTTCTACCACCTCATTCCTTTAGCCAAACAGGTCAGTGTCCACTACTTCTACCACCTCATTCCTTTAGCCAAACAGGTCAGTGCCAACTACTTCTACCACCTCATTCCTCTAGCCAAACAGGTCAGTGTCCACTACTTCTGTCACCTCATTCCTCTAGCCAAACAGGTCAGTGTCCACTACTTCTACCACCTCATTCCTCTGGCCAAACAGGTCAGTGTCCACTACTTCTACCACCTCATTCCTCTAGCCAAACAGGTCAGTGTCCACTGCTTCTACCACCTCATTCCCCTGGCCAAACAGGTCAGTGTCCACTACTTCTACCACCTCATTCCTCTGGCCAAACAGGTCAGTGTCCACTACTTCTACCACCTCATTCCTCTAGCCAAACAGGTCAGTGTCCACTACTTCTACCACCTCATTCCTCTGGCCAAACAGGTCAGTGTCCACTACTTCTACCACCTCATTCCTCTGGCCAAACAGGTCAGTGTCCACTACTTCTACCACCTCATTCCCCTGGCCAAACAGGTCAGTGTCCACTACTTCTACCACCTCATTCCTGTAGCCAAACAGGTCAGTGTCCACTACTTCTACCACCTCATTCCCATGGCCAAACAGGTCAGTGTCCACTACTTCTACCACCTCATTCCCCTGGCCAAACAGGTCAGTGTCCACTACTTCTACCACCTCATTCCCCTGGCCAAACAGGTCAGTGTCCACTACTTCTACCACCTCATTCCCATGGCCAAACAGGTCAGTGTCCACTACTTCTACCACCTCATTCCCCTGGCCAAACAGGTCAGTGTCCACTGCTTCTACCACCTCATTCCCCTGGCCAAACAGATCAGTGTCCACTACTTCTACCACCTCATTCCTCTAGCCAAACAGGTCAGTGCCCACTACTTCTACCACCTCATTCCTCTAGCCAAACAGGTCAGTGTCCACTACTTCTACCACCTCATTCCTGTAACCAAACAGGTCAGTGCCCACTACTTCTACCACCTCATTCCTGTAGCCAAACAGGTCAGTGTCCACTACTTCTACCACCTCATTCCCCTAGCCAAACAGGTCAGTGTCCACTACTTCTACCACCTCATTCCTCTAGCCAAACAGGTCAGTGTCCACTACTTCTACCACCTCATTCCCCTAGCCAAACAGGTCAGTGTCCACTACTTCTACCACCTCATTCCTCTAGCCAAACAGGTCAGTGTCCACTACTTCTACCACCTCATTCCTCTAGCCAAACAGGTCAGTGCCCACTACTTCTACCACCTCATTCCTCTAGCCAAACAGGTCAGTGTCCACTACTTCTACCACCTCATTCCTCTAGCCAAACAGGTCAGTGTCCACTACTTCTACCACCTCATTCCTCTAGCCAAACAGGTCAGTGTCCACTACTTCTACCACCTCATTCCTCTAGCCAAACAGGTCAGTGTCCACTACTTCTTGCATTTAGTACTGCTGGTCCCAGGGTTGTTTGATTTAAATCATTGATTTAAATCATGATTTAAATCACTTAAAAAAGTCATTGATTTATGATTTTTTTATTTCCGATTTTTTTAATTGCTGATTTATATGAATTTAACACAAATAATTGTTTACAAGCATCGAGATAACACAGTTTTGTAATTTTTTTTAATACAAAAGCACAATGTGCGCACACTTGTGTAGTTGTATTGTCACCAGATAGCCTGATAGGCAAATATTTTATGACATTGTGTATGTTTGAGCTATTCCTTTTCTGAATGTAGTGAAGCCACACAAACTTGCCTTCAAGAGGAAGTATCTAAAGTCCACTTAGAGCTTGTGCTATTTGTTACTAAGGCAGTATGTTGACTCAAGTGTGACAGTCTTGGTGACAATTGTTTAATACTGTACCAGTTTGCAGTCTGGTTGGAGACCCTTAGAGTACACAGAGCCCTGGACAGGTGCTAATCTCCCCTCTCAGCAAACAATAATTAGCACTGCTACAGCCACAGAAACACACCATGCTTTCCTTTCCAAGACAGATTATGCAACTACAGGAGATGAGGCCTTGTGGACATTGCATAATGTCTTTATATAAAAAAATCATGTACTCTCTGTTAAGACAAGTACCCATATCGATTTGAATAGAACATGTTTGAAAGAGTTTATAAATATAAACATCTATATAAATGTCTATATTCCAGATAAAAAAAAATATTTAATCTGATTTTTTTTTTAAATCATGATTTTTTTTCAACCCTGACTGGTCCTAGCATGTACAAGGCTATGGTTAAAGACGTGTCATTATTTCATATGGCGTTTAAATTCGTTATCTGCTAACTTTGGGTTTTGTACAAAACATCAATTATTTATGTTGTACTGTACCTCTTTCTATGGTGTATGTCTCTGGAATTTTCAAGATAAATATGTAGATGAGTTTTATACTACATAGCGCAAAGGTATCAGGAAACGTTTTAATCTATCTGATTGCACCCATTGTAATATGGCACCACTTTTAGGGGAATGTCTCCCGATTCAAATTCAGATTATGAATCGAATGGTGCATTTTGTTGTTTAAAATGCAATAACACCAGTTTGAATTATGCTCTCTCGTCTAGCTTTTCACCGTAGTGGTTCACATATGTCTAAAAGTTTCAATTGCATATTGTCACTTGAAGCCATGACCTTTTGTAATATGAACACTAATTATTTGTATGATCTCTCACCTGACATATTGTGATTGTCTACTGTCACCATTTCATGTCACCTGACGTATTGCGACTGTCTACTGTCACCATGTCATGTCACCCTCTGAGTAACATAGCAGTAAAGCGTGGAACAGTCAGTTGAAAGAACTGGGGTGCAAATCCAACTGGTGTCATTTCAAAACTTTGGTGATTTAATTCTCTCCACTTTGTCTGTGTCTATGCCAGGGGAAATAAAAGATCCCACACAGGGAATAAATGTATAACCTGTCATGGACACATTCTAACACTCACTACACTAATTGTGTATAGGATGGGTGTTGCATTAGCTACTGCTGCCAACACTTGCTCTGGTAATGGAGCAGAGCACCATGAGCACCTTCTCTAGGCAGATACTGGTGCTACATAAGATGTCTTCATGTCTGACATATTGGAAGTGTCCTCTGTCACCATTTCCTGTCTGTCCTGTCCACAGCAGTCCAACTACTACAATGCCATTGATGACATGGACCCGGACTTCAACGTCATCAAACTGAACAAGGATCTCGCAAACATAGAGGACACGCTGCAACAGAGTCTACAAGTGAAGCGATTCAAGTGAGTCTCTGTCTCTGTCTCATCTTGACATCACCATCACCTTTCAGCCGTGAGGGTACCAGGTTGAACATGTTGGCTGAGCAATTCATGCTCCCTCCGCAGTTGAACATGTTGGCTGAGCAATTCATGCTCCCTCCGCAGTTGCCTTTTTTCTTTGTCTCATTTCAGGCTCATTTCACAAACTAATCAAACTTATCTAGTGTCCACTACGTGACATGCTAGTTCGTTTATACAAATGTCATATTTAGTTATCTAGTATCCACTACGTGACATGCTAGTTTGTTTATACAAATGTCATATTTAGTTATCTGGTATCCACTACGTGACATGCTAGTTTGTTTATACAAATGTCATATTTAGTTATCTAGTGTCCACTACGTGACATGCTAGTTTGTTTATACAAATGTCATATTTAGTTATCTAGTATCCACTACGTGACATGCTAGTTCGTTTATACAAATGTCATATTTAGTTATCTAGTATCCACTACGTGACATGCTAGTTCGTTTATACAAATGTCATATTTAGTTATCTAGTATCCACTACGTGACATGCTAGTTTGTTTATACAAATGTCATATTTAGTTATCTAGTATCCACTACGTGACATGCTAGTTCGTTTATACAAATGTCATATTTAGTTATCTAGTATCCACTACGTGACATGCTAGTTCGTTTATACAAATGTCATATTTAGTTATCTAGTATCCACTACGTGACATGCTAGTTTGTTTATACAAATGTCATTTAGTTATCTGGTATCCACTACGTGACATGCTAGTTCGTTTATACAAATGTCATATTTAGTTATCTAGTATCCACTACGTGACATGCTAGTTCGTTTATACAAATGTCATATTTAGTTATGACGAAACATTGGACAAATTAAACGTTAATTTTGGATCACCCGAATCAAAATGTTATGGAAAAAAGAACAAAAGTGACTACCTAACTATCAAAGTCAAGTCTTTCAAAGATTTTAGCAAGAGTGTACACTCTTAGTACACTGACTGCACATGTTACTTAAACTATTCACAAATACATATTACTTAAACTATTCACACACTACATATTACTTAAACTATTCACACACTGCATATTACTTAAACTATTAACATACTGCATATTATTTAAACATTCACATACTACATATTACTTAAACATTCACATACTACATATTACTTAAACTATTCACACACTACAGTTTTGAACAACAAACCTAATGGGCTACATGAATTTATGAGGAAGTTTTAAGTCACGGCCCTCCTACTTTTGATTTGTGATAGACAGACCAGAAAATACTGACATAAGTGAACTCTCTACAAATGATATGACCCAATTACAAACTAACCATAACACGTAAACATTCAGTGAAGTTCACAACTTTAAAACAGTGGTTACAAAATTATTTGGTTGAAGTTAAAGATAATTTTGACTTGCTGTATGAATACAGTTATCGTTTATTTGCGTAGGTATGTCTTCGAGGGTCTTGGCCACCTGGTGTCAACCATTCTCATCAACTGCACGCTGTATCTGAAGCGAATCAATGAGAATGGCATTAAGAAGATGTAAGTACAACTACTGGAATAGCCTAGGCTTCCCACAAAACTATCAGCATTTCTACGGTTATCTGGTTGCCATGGTTGTGGTCATATAAACTGCTTATTACGTCATGTGACCGAGACACAATACACTGTCTCTTTAGTCAATATAGGATGAGTAGTTTTTATGATATGACAGTTTTTAAGACAACATTTTATCACCAGTAATGACTTGGCCAGACTTTCTCAGCTCAGTATCTCATTTTTGGCCAAACCTGTATCTGCAGGTGTCGCAACATCTTCTCGGTGCAACAAAGTCTTACCAACATCACAATGAGTCGGGAGGCGGACCTTGACCATGCCCGCCAGTACTACGAACTGCTCTATCTCACAGCTGACGTAAGTTCTCTCATTTCTCATACTTCTGTATATTTTCTTCTTCTTCACATTATGAATTCTATTCTATGCATTTCTATACATTTTCTTTGTCGCAACCCAAATTCTTTTCTATGTATTTCTTTACATTTTCATCTTCTTCACATCACAAGTTCTTTTCTATGCATTTCCATCTTCTTCACATCATGAATTCTTTTCTATGCATTTCTATAGATTTTTTTCTTCTCATCACAAATGCTTTGCTATACATCTTTTCTTCTTGAAGTCTCAAATTAGTTTCGGTACATTTCTATACATTTCCTTTTTTTCAAATCACAAATTCTTTTTTAAACACACACATATATATATATATATATATATATATATATATATATATATATATATATATATATATACATTTTCTTCTTCTACACATCAAGAATTCTTCTTCTATGCATTTCTGTGTACTTTCTTCTTCTAAACATCATGAATTCTTTTCCATACATTTCTATACATTTTGTCTTGCAAAGCACAAATAGATTTCCATATACAGTATAGATTTTTTTCTTCTCATCACAAATGCTTTGCTATACATCTTTTCTTCTTGAAGTCTCAAATTAGTTTCGGTACATTTCTATACATTTCCTTTTTTCAAATCACAAATTCTTTTTAAACACACACATATATATATATATATATATATATATATATATATATACATTTTCTTCTTCTACACATCAAGAATTCTTCTTCTATGCATTTCTGTGTACTTTCTTCTTCTAAACATCATGAATTCTTTTCCATACATTTCTATACATTTTGTCTTGCAAAGCACAAATAGATTTCCATATACAGTATTTCTATGCATTTTCTTCTTCACATCTTGATTTATTTTCTGCCATCTTGTTGACATGTCTCCACCTCTCTTCATATTCTGCCATTTTCTCCCATTCTCTGCTGTTCACATCAGCCTTTCCAAATATCTCTTCACACCTCCATCTACCGACCTCTTCTGTTTTCACTCTCTCCTTGTTAAACTTTCTTGCTTATTCTGTAAATGTGTCCTGCACATAGCAGTGAATGAGCAAGGAGTGATTGACACAGATTTTTTTGTCATGATGTCAAGAATATTTGTCTCTCCATCTCCAGTCTGTTATAAAAGTTTATTGCTTTGTTTCTGATGTGTTTCTTATATGTTTCTTATATGTTAACTTTGTTGTTAGAGATTATTCTCTATGAACGATTATCCTTACATTTATTCATACCTCTATGCTTCATTTAGCAAACCCCTTCCCTCCGTATTCTGTGATGCAAGTTATGATATTAAGTCAGAATCTGACTAAATATCATAAATGTGTCCTTCAATGGATGAATATACTGATTTCTTGGATTGTTGCATTTGACATGTTATTTATCTGTGAAGAAACTGTTGTATTCTCCGAACATTTGGGACCACTGAGATGTTAACCATTATCTCCCACTAGTCATTCTTCAGCTTGTGTCACATGATCCTGGTCATGTGACGTGACATCCATAGCGAAGTTAGTCCACCGATGAAGGCTGAGTGAGACGTCAGAAATATTAAAAGAATACAACAAAGTTTCTTGAGAAATAAATAATATGTCAAGTCATTAAAGTAGTATTAAGCAAGCACGCACCTTGTAATTTGTTCCCGGACTACATCTCATCTCAGTGGAACACATATAGAAGTCTCCATGACTTCTCCACATCTCCACCCCTGCTATATTCCTGTGTATCTACACTTTGTTGTTTCTGTGGTTTCGCCCGACCCAGGAGATCCTGTCTGTAGTGATGACCCACGGCCCCAAGCACTCACAGTTGGAGTACATCCAGCTGTTTGCTCTGCTCTCACGCAGTCGGCCGGCAGTTGAGGCCGCGCAGTTTCATGCCAAACTTGGCCGACTCAAAGAACTAGTGCGGCAGTTCTGTTTCTGAGGCTCACAGACCAGGCTCTTCCAGTCACCTTGTAACACTCCCTTTTCTCATTTCTGCATGTCTTGCCCGTTACTTAACTGCCTGCAGCCTGTCGCGTTACCTTCTGTCATTTCCTGGTTACAACTTCCTCTCATAAAAGTGGGTAAATTACATATAATTATTTAAAAATTCACCTAGTTAAACTTTTGTCATCATTCATTTTTTTATTACATTTAGTTTCTTCAGATAAAATTTAATTTTTCTGGTTATAATTAGTGTTGTCTGAGTATCACTATGTCAGTTATAATTAGTGTTGTCTAAGTATCACTATGTCAGTTATAATTAATGTTGTCTAAGTACCACTATGTCAGTTATAATTAGTGTTGTCTAAGTACGACTATGTCAGTTATAATTAGTGTTGTCTAAGTACCACTATGTCAGTTATAATTAGTGTTGTCTAAGTACCACTATGTCTGTTTATTTACTGATATGTTAGTTGAGGCACAGCACACAAAATGTTTTGTGAGATTATTAGAAATACCTATGAAACGCATGAGATATGTATCAGTACAATGTAAACGACAATTAGTATTTGTTAGGAATACAGTATCTCCATAGTTATTACAACTAACTTCATGACTAACCGTATGTCTGCATACAATTAATTCATGTGCTTGCTAAAACGTGCCATTTTTCCTGCCATGGTATTTTATGTCCCTATAGATAAACGCATCCTTGGGTTCCATACATCGTTTAATTTTGGCAAATTCACATTTCTGTACAGTCACTTATATAATCCACCCATCCATCTATCTAGTCCTACTGACATTCAACTACCTACTGATGCAGTAGTAAATCAAACAGCTTCTATATGTGAAAAATCATATTGTCCTTGATGGGTAATTATTTGACTTGGTGGGGTCTAACAATTTTCTCAGAAAAATATCGGTTGATATAAGTTCTTGAAATGTCTTAGCATTGTGCTGGTTGATTTTACTTGAGGTACCAGATATATAAAATATGCATAAAAAGGCACATTAATTTTTTAAAGGGTGTGTTTTTATCATTTAATAATACTAGTTTATTATTTAGAATTAATTGCCCATGCATACAGAGTCTCCTGTACACTCTGCACTGTACTTTGAAGCCAAACAGAAACAAGATGAAATACTGCAGACTTGTGCATTGGGAAGCCCGCTGCATGAGGCATGACAATGCTAACTAAGTAAGACAAGATGAATCATGGTTCATGGATGCGACATGACCTTATCCTGTTCTAACTTGTCCACACTGTCATGGCAGACAATGCTAACTAAGTAAGACAAGATGAAGCATGGTTCATGGATGCGACATGATCTTATCCTGTTCTAACTTGTCCACACTGTCATGGCAGACACTGCTAACTAAGTAAGACAAGATGAAGCATGGTTCATGGATGCGACATGATCTTATCCTGTTCTAACTTGTCCACACTGTCATGGCAGACACTGCTAACTAAGTAAGACAAGATGAAGCATGGTTCATGGATGCGACATGATCTTATCCTGTTCTAACTTGTCCACACTGTCATGGCAGACATCTTCAAGGCAATAGTCTGTATCTAGGCCCTACATTGTGTAAGTTTAATTACATCAGCATCATCAGTTTCCAAAGCAGAAACTGCTGATTTATGTGCTGTTATTAATGGTGCTGTTTTATGTTGTAATATGCATGCCCACGTTAGTTCAAGAAATGTCAGCTATTTGAACTTTAATCACACAGGAAAACATGACCTTTTGCAAGATATCGATACAGGTGTAAGATTGACATTCAAAGGATGCTCAATCAATACAATTTTCTTGGTGCTAACATTTTATTTTTTTACTCAGATATACATAAATTGTTGGTTTAGCTACAAAACAAGGCTGATTCTATTGGCAGTTGTTGTTCCCATGGTAACGGCATTCACATTTGTCTTTGAAAATATATATTCAAATGTTTTTTCTCAGTAAATCTGCTGACGAGAAAATCAAACTTATTCTCAATTATAGCTTAAATATGAGCACACAGTCTGACAAATAGTTGTTATTTATTAGCAAAAAATTGACACCAAGTATTGTCCTTACACAAAATTAACCTGTTTGGATACAATGGTTAAATTTCTAGATTTCTGCCCTTGGACATTTAAGCGAGAATCCTTGGTGTGGGGGAAACCTGCACAACAACTGGTTGTTGAACGATTTTATGATGTTGCATTTTTAACATGTGTCTGCATTTCAGATTGGTCTTGATATTGCATCTGTGATATATGGATGTACCTGTGCTAAGTTGACAACAGACAACTAGTAGTTGATAAACCTGTTTCATTTGCATGTCTGCTTTCCTTTACCTGCTAATCTTTTCTTTCCAGTGCACAGCTCTTCTGGATTTCAGATGCCTTGCTCTGGGACATAATGTTTCACACAATGTTATTGTAACTGTGTAATGTTTGTACAAAAGTATAAAAGGTATAAATCAACATCAAATGTATTCACACAAATCACTGGTTATCTTGATGCCACTCTGGAAACTGAACCACTGTGTAAACATGATTACAATTAAATAGTAGAGTAAACACAAAGTTGTCATGGTGCCATTCTGGAAACTGAACCACTGTGTAAACACAATTACAATGAAATAGTAGAGTAAACATGAAGTTCTCATGATGCTACTCTGGAAACTGAACCACTGTGTAAACACGATTACAATGAATTAGTAGAGTAAACATGCAGTTATCATGATGCTACTCTGGAAACTGAACCACTGTGTAAACACGGTTACAGTGAAATAGTAGAGTAAACACGAAGTTCTCATGATGCTACTCTGGAAACTGAACCATTGTATAAACACGATTACAATGAAGTAGTAGAGTAAACATGAAGTTGTGTCAAAAAAGAAAACATTTGAGTAGTCAGAATCCTTGTGTTTGATTAGAGAGTATAGAAATCAAATATTAAACTACAACATGTTATATCATTAAAGCAGTAAACATAGCTACACAGGTCAATGTTTTAAATTATAAATATTCTGTTGATACATAAAGAACATAGCAAACGTGTAAACTATGTTGTTATAATACAGCCATGTTCAGCTTATAACAGGAATTTGGCATTATTTGAAGCATGCAATTATATATTTCCAAATGCATAACATCTATTCTCTGAAATAGTAGGGAGTTATCAATAATATGATAATTCAGGTCATAGAGTTGTCTTCAACTGATGCCTCTGTCTGCAGGAGATTCTCAAGGCATTGGTGGCTCGAGGACCTCAATTCTCTGAGCAAGAGTATGCCAATCTACTCGGACTTGCCTACCGCAGTGAACGCGGAACCAGCAACTCTAACCTGCCTCAACTCTGTAAACGACTTGAGGAAATACTTTCTGAGTATGACAGTATTGTGTGATGTTATGACGACATTGTCTGTGATTCATAGCTGTATTGGGATATATATCGTGCAATGTTTTTAGCCATGGACCTGTCTGCCCCTTTTGAAGATGAGCAAATATCTGTTGAAGACGGGTAATACAAAAAGACCAATAATGGTTGTCATAGGCTTCCATGAAAACCATTTATGGGCTTAAGGTTACACTGTGTAGAAAGTTCAAGACTGGCAAAAATTTATTTCTGGGTAAGAGTCTGCTTAAGTTAAGGGGGTGCATTTTAATGCAGCAGTAATAGGAAACGATTCCATCCCAGTCAATACATTGGATTCTATGAAACAGCTGATTCTGATAGATTCTGATTAAGCAGAGTCCACTGTATATCTTTGTTTCATGGAAGAACATCTAGCAATGCCTTAATGGCTGTGTCATAGATTCTGATTAAGCAGAGTCCACTGTATATCTTTGTTTCATGGAAGAACATCTAGCAATGCCTTAATGGCTGTGTCATAGATTCTGATTAAGCAGAGTCCACTGTATATCTTTGTTTCATGGAAGAACATCTAGCAATGCCTTAATGGCTGTGTCATAGATTTTGATTAAGCAGAGTCCACTGTATATCTTTGTTTCATGGAAGAACATCTAGTAATGCCTTAATGGCTGTGTCATAGATTCTGTTAATATTAAGATCTGATAATGTCACTCCATTTGTGAGAGTATCTTCCTAGTAAGAGAGAGTTGTTCGATGCATTCATAGTAAATCTTAGTATAATATAAATGTGGTGTCACATTTAATATGAGAAATCATATTGTTCTGATACTTGGAGCATGGGTCTTGTTAGTCTCGATTATCCAGGCTCCATGCTGTGGAGCCACCGTTTGTCACATGCATCAGTGCATGAATGCAGAGTGTACTTTTCATTGTGACGGAGTCGGATAAGCGAGACTAGGGCTTTGTTGGATGTAGTCCTCTATTCATGTGTAACAGATTGGTTGTATGAGATGATTCTAGAACTCAAGAGTTTCTAAAGAGGTGTTACATATAAGATTGAGAATTATGTCATGTGATATTGTAATAATGAATTTTACAGTATTGTGTGGTTTAAGCTTTGAAGTACCACAGTATTGTGTTGCTTTGGATGTGTATCGTGTGACATATTGACCAATCTTGTCAATATTATGGGATGATATTCCAATACATTCTGGCAACAGCAAGTTGATAATAAGAATGCATATTCTCATATATGATCATCAGCATTTATGCCTTTATTCACTTTTCACTTACCTAGGAAATAAGAATACAGTAATGCAGGAATTATCTGTCAGTATTAGAGTTGAAATACATACATTCTTACTGAGATGACTACTACGCAAAGCCATGAGTTGGTGAGTGAAATTATTTGTTATGGAATATGATTGTTCGGTATCTTATGGAATATGATTGTTCGGTATCTTATGGAATATGATTGTTTAGTATCTTGCAAGTGGTAAAAATAATGTGTAAAATGGTCCGTGCTCAGTTGATGGTCAGTATGAACGTAGTAACCCTGGTTGAAATAACAACTGGCAAGGCCCACTCTTGAACTAGTATCTTGAGTACGTGAAAGGCTGCAGTGGTATATGTTTATTGCACTAGGTGGGGCCAGTAAAACCCAAAACACCAGGAGTCGGCACTAGCTAGATACCAATGCTTGAAAGATCTTGTCTGTACATGGAAGCTTATTTAGTGACAGCTGTGGTATTTTTGTCAGGACATACACACACACAGATATTGTTAAACTGATAAAATGATTACTCATGTGTGAACATTTGTGTAGATTCCGTGTACATGATAGTTTGGCCCCAGGACAGGTGAGAATACTGCTAAATACAATACAAAAACTTCTATTGCGCCAAAATCCCCTGGAATCTGAGGTCACAATCAGCACATCATAATCAAAGGGTTAAGCTATCTCAAATCAATACATGGTTTTGTAAATTGTCAACATGTGGATGAATCCACTGAGAGGATAAGCAAGGTTAAGAAGGTAAATCTTCAGATGATGACAAAGTGTTATAATATTTCCTGCTGGATAGTCCTAGTGCATGTGTATTTATTCTGCTAGGAATGCTTGCTTTATGCATTGTCGTACCTATATGGTATATATCAACTTCTGTGTTTATTGCATTGTATTTATAAATTACAAATATATGGAAGAATCATTTAAAATAATAAAATGAACATTGGAACATGTTTACTTAGTGATGTGTGTAGACTTGAGCTTTGATGACAGATCATGACGAATGCAGCACCTGCCAGTAGCGGCGATCGTTGATTGGCCACAGCATCATGGTCAAATTGAATCTATTTCCACGAGCAATTAATCATCCGATTAATGGCTTGTGTAACCGGCCATTAGCTTTCCTATTCTATGTCGCTATCTGTCAGTTTACGAAATATGACTACATCAAAAGTACACAAAAGAAAATCCAACGCATTTTTTGCCTAGCATCAAACATACTTGCTCTTCGACCGTTGTAAATGAGTCATTCGATTCTATACTTGCATGATGAACACATGAAAGCAATTTTATACTTGCATGATGGACCCATGAAAACAATGTTATACTTGCATGATGAACACGTGGAAAAATTTTGTACTTGCATGATGAACCCATGAAAACAATTTTATACTTGCGTAATAAACACATGAAAACGATTTATACTTGCATGATGAATTCAGGAAGACAATTTTTACTTGTATGATGAACAAATGAAAAGCATTTTATACTTGCATGATGAACCCATAAAAACAATTGTATACTTGTATGATGAACACATGAAAACAATTTTATACTTGCATGATAAACACATCAAAACAATTAAGAGTTTATCACGATTTGTTGAGGCAAATCATATTTTCCCAAACAGACTCTAGGGGCGCCACAAGGTCATACTATTTTCCCAACACAGATGGTGACACAAGTACTGTGCACAAAGTGTTGTCTACATATTCAATTGTTTCATAAAATAAGACAAGTGATTAATTCCTTTAATTGTGCATTGAGATTGAAAGAAAGCATTTACATGTGGATAAAGATGTGGATGCATATATATATATATATATATATATATATATATATATATATATATATATATATATATATATACATATATATATATATACATATATATATATATATATATATATATATACATATATATATATATATACATATATATATATATACATATATATATATATATATATATATATATATATATATATATACATATATATATATATATACTATATATATACATGTCTATATATACATATATATATATTATATATATATATATATATATTATTATATATATATACTATACGTTTATGTTATGTGTTATTCGTTTTCGTATAATGCCAGGAGATTCCCAAATAAAAGCGTTACAATGTAACACTAATTGTAACACTAGTTTGTCATAAATTTAACATGTCAATCAACAGATAATGGACGGACAAAAGAAGAGACCACAGTGAAGCGAGTGACGCTTTTGAGGGCAATTAGTGGAGCACTTTACAGATTTGGTGTGTGGGACCTCCTCCACAACACAGGATCTCTTTTGGTTGCTTTATTGAACTATTCAAGGGAGAGTGTATGTCGACCCCTAAGCCATTGTAGTCTCCCACCCGACTACTGACATAACCCTGTGTGTTATAGTTCTCAACCTATTTTACTGTAGGTAATTACTTTTTGCTTATATACTATGTCATGACCAACAAGACGAATTTGTGGTGCGTGTCTTTCAAACATGTTCAATCTAAATTTAGCTGAAGTGGCAACATCTAATGAAAATATTAAAACTATTTATTCATTAGAATGTTTGTTATACGTATTAAATCATATGGTGATCAAGCATACATGATAACAAATGCGTAAATAATATTAGTAATCCATTTTATTGATATTGAGTTATGCATATTCAATCATAGCTATGTACATCCGCCGGAAGTGGTCAACCTAAGATGGCGCCTACAACAGACAAGCAGACACATGCTCTTTATTTGGCCTTTATACGTACAAGTATTAGTATTAGTATAAATATAGCACACATATCAAATGAGGGGCAAATATACAACGACGGTGCTTTATCATGCTGCTATCCCCAGAAGGGGCTGTATGGAGTTAGTAATCTGAAATGTACGAATCTGTCACCACTAATTGTCACAAGTAATAAACATATGCCCCAATACATTAATTGCCGCTTGCCATTTAAATGTGCAACAATATGGAACAGAGCATATCTATATACAATACCAAACTAACATTTATGCACAAACCTAGCTTTTCATCATATAATGAGAATTAAAGCCGAAATTGTTTGTAGATGATCCCTTAGTAAGACTCGAAGAGGCACACAGGACAGGTAGTCCTTTGATGAACATCTTTCATGTATCGCGTGAACAGCGACAATTAAAATATTTCCTACAAAATAGTACACAATATCTAAAACGGGATATGCAATACCGAGTTATTTCACCAATTGATGTGTAGAAAATAAATAGTATGACACAATATTGTAACGTACGTGGATTCGCTATAACGTAGTTTAAAAATAAATAAACAAACACAGTCATTTCAACAATCAATACATAAACTTGAAAACTTCAAGCTATGTCTGTCGATTATCATAGTGAAGGAAGAAGAAGTGTATTGCATGATGGAATAAACTTCCATCGCCTAGCTGCTGTTATACACATCACTCGATCAGTACCAACCTCTCAGAGTATCGCCGTGCCAGCCATGAGGGAAATGCAACCCGTGCACGGCGCTGTTTCCTGCTAGTCACCACGTTCTTGTGCACACATAAATAACACTTTGTTTTTGTTCGTCTTTGTATTGGAACACCTTTTTCATTCTTCACATATTTTGTCCCGACTAGCTGTCAACGTCACGCACAACACCTCATCAAGCATACAGTGTGTGTCAGGCCAAGAATGTGTACTGAATCCGAAGCCATGCAAGCCACCAAGTGGGGTCTTTCACAAATAGGTCTTGTCAGGTGCGTCAACAATAGCACCAACTTCGCCTGGACTGTTATATAAGAAACTAATTTGAAGAATGTGCTGGTCGGTCAACAGTAAACCCTTGTTGGACTAGCCGCAGTTCATTTGTGATCTCTTGAATGTTCACGGGCAGCTGAAACACTGTATTGTCTGTGCTGGATATAGGCAACGAACCATGACAGGCATTTCCTTCGACCCAATAGACGATGTTGCCCGGGTTTTCATAACAGCATGTAAGCTACATGTTTATGTCGGTCGATGTCAGAAGCTTCGCTCCGATCCAGTTGAAGCCTACCACCCCTTTGTGGCTGTTACTGACATTCAACTGCTCATTCGGAAGCGCTGTTTCAGTTGATAGGGTATTACAATCATTACATTGTAATTAGAACAGAGGCTGTCCGAAATAACCCGTGGCGCCTCTGTTGTATGATATACCACGAAGATAAATGTGAAATCGCGTGAGATTGTCGACGGAAGCACGACACGCACTTAGCGCGAATCGTTTGCTGTGCGTTGAAACAATCGCGTATCTATGCCAACGCGCTTATTCAAAAGAGCAGGATCATGGATTTTATTGTGTGACATTGTGGGAACTCATAAAACATGAAATAGGTGCACTTAAATGATATTATTTTCTCATCTACTTTGACACGTCAAACCACCGTTAGAGAGCACAAACGTCGCAAGTTTCTTTAGTCTACCTCCTTTTCTTTGTCCTTCGGGGTTTATCTCACAACTGTTTTGGCCATATTGTCATCGTCGTTTAGTAAAAACTTGGCCGATTCTTGTGGTGAACAAGTCATCCATGTTAATTTGAGCAGATACTTTCAGAAGTTCTGTGTTAGAAATCTTTTGTGGCCAGAAAAATGGCATAATGTTTCAAAGATATGTTGTGTGGAAGGTTGAAAATGATCTCTGATCTACTTCAGTCAAACGCCAGCATTCTGAAACATATTGCTGAATGGACGATTTATGATGGCAAATAATTTACCTACATGTTACATGCGTACCACACCTTGGTTGTCTCAGGGACAAAATAACCCATTTTCGACCTTTTCTAAAACAAAATATCTAATAACGTTATAAACTTTAATGATGGCGAGCGTAATTCACAGCAACATGACAGCAACACACATGAAGACATCCAGTTAACCACAGTTGACACATCATTTTTTTTCATTGTATGTTATTTCCTTAAAGCTTATCATGTCTATGGCCAGAGCTGCCATGATGTGTAGAGGAACATGCGAGAGTAATTGGCAGGATCCAAACACTGAGAAAGGGTGGTATGTTTCCCAAAAACTAGAGCACTAGATGAAAGCAATTCTAGTCATTCAAATTTCTATCGGGAACAGCTTTTTATAATACACTGGAAATAATTGACATATTGATAAATCTTTCATTATGTATGCCGTTGCGGTTTATTTAATTACGGGACGAAATATGTTCAATTGTTCTGAAACAGTTAAGGTAACAGCTTGATATCTGAGAATTCCCGATGTGTCATACGTATCAGTCTTCAGGGACCCCATACGTATTACACATAAACAAGATTAGACGATTTCAAAAGAACGCAGCAAGTTTGATTGAAAGCAACTATGAAAGCACACTCGGAACCGTAATTATTCTCATATAAGAACTAAACTGGTCATCACGTTGAATTATCACACTGTCTTTATTAACTTCGAAAGTAAAAATGACATGGTAGACATCTAGCATTTTAACCCAACCTGCACACGTCTGGCTTAAATGCTTCAAGGTTGGTACTACTAGGATGTGTCTGGTTGTGTGCCCATGTACACTTTTAATAAGCAAATCGTTTGTTGATTCAAATGTCAGTGGGTGGTCCATTGCCAGTTTGACAGTCAGCGCGCTAACGAGGCGAGGGACCAGAAAACGAGCTTGGATTCGTACGGGTAAACGGACAATTCCCCACTGGACAATTCCCCACTAGGACAATTCCCCACTGGACAATTCCCCACTCGGACAATTCCCCACATTTTGTCATGGCTTCGTGTGCAATTGGAAAATAGTTAGAAGCCACCTTGTTGTGGCTTCCTTGTGCACAAAGATCAACCAGGTGTAATCAAGTTCAAGTACACAATCATCCTCTCAAGTGCAATCAAAGAAATAATACTCTGATAAACATGTAAAAGACACTTATAAAAAAATAAGAGTGGGGAATTGTCCAAATGTGTCATTATGGAGTGGGGAATTGTCCAAGTGGGTTATTGTCCAGTGGGGAATTGTCCAGTGGGGAATTGTCCGAGTGGGGAATTGTCCTGGATTCGTCTGTACGTAGGCCTACTCGGTGGTTCGGACGGAGAGAACCTCATCAGCAATATCGAGCCCTACACGGCTGCCTTCAACTGTTGGCAGTCTATCAACGTTGTTTTTGAACAGACATATGGCCATATGCACACATGCCAATAAGGACAATCTGGACAGTCACATGTCAAGGTCAACATTTATGAGAAGTAACATTTTATGAAAAACACAGTCACATGTTGAAGTCTAAATTGATGTCAGATAAGCGCGGTCAAATGTCGAGATCGAGTGTGATCATTCCCAGAAATTATGCAAGCCTTTGTGCAGAGTAAGAGGAGATTGAGGGGCACATAATGCTACCTGATTGGTGGTTAGAGTAAGGAATCACCAGAAAAAATGGATGGAGCTTATATTGTGTTGCAGCAGTAACAGGTTGAATGACACTAGTAATCCCGCTGTAATTAATCAAAAAAGGCTCAAACTGACCAAAGTTAGATAAACGCCCTGAGTTGTGAACGGGCAACAGATGATTGTGTAAGTTTAGACCAGCGTGAATTAAAGAAAGCTAACAGTACATGGTTTCATAACCAGCGTGAATTAAAGAAAGCTAACAGTACATGGTTTCATAACCAGCGTGAATTAAAGAAAGCTAACAGTACATGGTTTCATAACCAGCGTGAATTAAAGAAAGCTAACAGTACATGGTTTCATATCTTGCTCTATACACACACCTTTGTCTGCCCTATGCTTTGTATGTGTGTGGTGAACATATGAGATCATATGTCATGCCACCACAAACAAGATAATAATTGACTTGCTAACTCTGCATTGTTTCAGTGTGCAGATATTTTCTGAAACCGTAACATGTTCTGCTTACATATCTCCATGTTGTTTGTATAACGGCTTAGTTTTACACTGTCTACTGCTCTCTGGCTGTTACCAACTGGCCACCCGTAAGGTGACTTTACGCTGTCTACTGCTCTCTGGCTGTTACCAACTGACCACCAGTAAGGTGACTTTACACTGTCTACTGCTCTCTGGCTGTTACCAACTGACCACCCGTAAGGTGACTTTACACTGTCTACTGCTCTCTGGCTGTTACCAACTGACCACCCGTAAGGTGACTTTACACTGTCTAATGCTCTCTGGCTGTTACCAACTGACCACCCGTAAGGTGACTTTACACTGTCTACTGCTCTCTGGCTGTTACCAACTGACCACCCGTAAGGTGACTTCGTAACACATTTATAGTTGGAATAAGATCCTGTTTAAAATAAATCAGGTAGTTGTATAATATATAATTATTTGACTTGAACCCACCTCTGAAAAGTGTGAACCCCAATAATATGAAGATAATATTAATTTTAAAAAATAAATGTGAACCCCTTTTTCAAAAATGTGAACCCGCTTCTCAAAAGCGTGAACCCCTTCCCAAATATTATTTAGTATTTTTCATAAACGTGAACCACCCTTTTCCAAAAAAGTGAACCCCCTTCTCAAAAGCGTGAAACCCCCTCTCTAAAGCGTGAACCCCCTTCTTAGAAACCACGAACCTACAAATAATGTGAAAATAATATTACTTTCATATTATTATAAACATAATATTATTATATTAATATCCAGGATCTATGTTAATATTAGATTATTATTAGAAAATTATATTATTATTGGAGGTTCACGCTTTTGAGAGGGAGGTTCACGATAAGGGGTTAACATTTTTAAAAAGGGGTTCATATTTTTGGAAAATGGGGGTTGACAAAAAGGGGGATTCATGTGAACCCCTGCTGGCTACAGGTTTGTCATTCTGGTAAAGGCAAACACAGGCACTTCTATCTTGTGCACAACAGTATTCCGTTTGTCTGACTTGAACGCTAGGTGGCAGCACGTTACGGTCTAACAGTTCATTTGTTCTCTGAATCATTCGATAGGCGACAGCACGTTACGGTCTGAATATTCGCGGTACACAATATCCAGGATCTTTATGGCTTTCAACATTTCACCGGAGTGTTATATGAATAGTGTCCTATGTGATACGGTGGCATATGTATGATACACATAGTTATGATACACATATTAGTTATTTTTCCAGTAAGCAGATTACGTAAAACATTGTTGAAAAGTGGTCGGTGTGACGAATTATATTGTCTAACCCCTTTCGACAACTTTTCAATAAGTGTTGCCCTATTGTGGAGTTCATGTTGGACATTTCGATTCATAATCTAAATTGATGATGTGTTTCAAGAACTTTTTAGTGAAACGCATTTTGAAAACGCTATATCAGCACGGAATTTTGGAGTCACCTTTGATACAAATTTTAATGTTAGACAGCATATTTCACAAACTCGTCGTTGCTGTTTTTATCATATTCGTGACTTTCGTCGTATTCGATAGCATGTCTTTTGCTGTTGCCAAAAGTGTTGCAACTGCTCTTGTTAGCAGTAGACTTGATTATTGCAATTCCCTTTATCATAATATTGCTTTCAATTTCATCTTGAAATTTCAACGTGTGCAAAATTGTTTGGCAAAGGTAGTTACCCGGTCTCTTTGTTTCTTTAACGCATTACCACTTTTTAAATCATCGCATTGGCTCCCTATCCGATATCGCATTATTTTTAAGATCTGCACAATTACCTATCAAGCACTTTCATCCAAGCAACCAGCATATTTCATTCACTGCTCATTCCTGCAAGACAGCCCATATAGACAATTCTAATCTACTTTTTGTTCCCAGTGTTAAAACAAATGTGAGAACTAGAGCTTTTTCAGTTGGTGCACCGACTCTGTGGAACTCACTCCCTGTTAGTGTTAAGTCTGTAGAAAATATAGCAATATTTCGCCGTAAACTGAAAACCCACCTGTTTAAACTTTCTTATCCACCATAGCTCATCAGCGTACCAATCCAACTGTTTACAACCGGAACTACTTATCGATTATGAACTGTTTAACCCCCTTTGTTTTGGTGCGCTGCCGAGCCTGGGTCTCCCTCGCAATATAAGCATTCTATATATTATTATATTATTAAAATATAATGATGGCTTAATTTTATTTTTGCGTGAGTAGGAGTAGGAACTGGGGGGGGCTATTTTGTGACGCATTTCTGTTAGTTAGGAGTTAGCTCTTTATCTTAGTGAAACGGCCTCCATGGGGCCAACCAAAAGTCTGCTTAGGCTAATTAGAATGTGACTTTTAAATGCAGTTAACGAGCAAAAGCGGGTAACAAACATCCTTTGCGAATCGCCAGAAAGGAACCCCTGCGAAGTATGTTATGAAACTAACGCCTACGACGTATTTTCCAACTGTGACGTAATTTTGAAAATCAAAATGGCGAACAAACGAAACACATTGAGTCTGACACCGTGGCGCTATTTTATTACGTTATTTTGACGGTATCGGCGGCGTGATTGCCAATATAGATACTCTCATTCTAATACTGACTACGACATTAACGTATATCCTACGGCATCAGCCTAGACCAAGTTATTGCGAGTAACCTATTGTAGTATTAGTTTATAAATATTATTTACTTACCTGACAAATTACATATTTTACACCTGTTTTCATGTGCAAAGCTTTACTTCTATGTTCGACTCCAAACTGGACTTTATAAAAAAAAAATTAATACGACACCGTGAGCAGAGATGAGTACGCTTCGAACCTCGCTCAACCCCACGCACAAGACGATACGCTGATGCCCTACCGTGGACGTTATCTCCTTGCCCAAGCTCTTTGTGGCCCACACAGAAGACACCGGAAGGTCTTATGGCAATACCATCAACACTACTTACATGTCGTAAGCAGTGTTGATGATAGTGCTTATGAATCGTTTGGCAGGACAGAATCGTCGTCGTCGGTTAGAGTTCTCTTTTTCCCTCTGTTTTTCCTACCACGAGTCGGTGTCCACGTGGTGAATCTTGACACTGGTTCTTCTATGTGGCGATAACAGTGACCAGTTAATTAGCCATCTTAATCGAATCTTGTTTGAGAGCTAGTATATGTCACCATAGACTTCATAGCATACTTTGTTTGTCAGCCTATTCCTCCAATGGACATTTGACACTTCCAGTCGAGCTTAAAAAATTAAACAAAAGCGAACATTGTACTAAATATAATTGGTAAAATAATAAGAAGAACAACAAATAAACGAGAAAGAATGTAAGTTGAACATATCGCAGACTGAACCAGAGACCTTCCACGCGTAAAGCGAACGCTCTACCGCTAAGCCACGACAGCTCACATATAAAGGTGCACTGAATTCGTCATGCATTCTCCAGGCCGTCTAGTGACATTGTCGTCTTCACTGTTAATTTTGATTTTAAGCATATTCTCTTTACTAACATTTTCCATTCGTTTATTGTCCTCTGTGAGAATGACTTTGTGAGTGTTTCATGAAAATATATGAAATATAAATTACTCTATTATGGTAACTTTTATCCACTTTTATCTGGGTAGTATATTATATTATGCTTTTTGCGGCATACTTCGCTGCACATTATACAACGCTATTTTCAGTAGTAACCAGACTCGACGGTTCTTTGAAAACTCTCCCGTTCTCGCAGAACTGAATCAATCTCGCAGAACTCGACGGTTCTTGCAGAATTCGACGGTTCTCGCAGAACTCGATGATCAATAGCGCAGCCAGAACTCGACGGTTCTCGCAGAACGCAACAGGTTTTGTCGTTTCATCACCATTTTGTCCGCTACGGCGGCTCGTAGGAATCGACTGATCTTAATATTTCGGAGTACATGTTTCCAGATATGAGTATTAGTTTATGTCTGTGGAAGCTAGCCAGGATCCCATATACTTGATAGAGGTGACTTCCAGTAAGAACCCTTCTCTTGTATTAAATGTGAGGTCATGTCATTGATAGAAGTTCATGTACTGTGTCTCTTGGCATTAGTCGTGAGTCCTGCTTCCGCCGCTTGTTATTCCAGTAGAAGTTTGTATGTTTGATAAAATGTAGGCCTATTTGCAGAAGTGACAAATCTTCTACAAAAGTTGAGTGTGTAACTGTATTCAGCTGAATGCTTCCCAGATAAGTCGAGATAGCCTTGGAATGAATAGGTCTGCCAGGGGGTGAAGTGTAAAGCGCTTTGAGCAGTCACGAGGACTGAATACTGCGCTATATAAGAACATACCTTAACGTTTACCTCTCATACCATTTCTGTGGAATTGTGTTTGTTGAATGGTTAATCCATATTCATCAGCCTTTTCTTGTGTTGTTGCTTGACGCAGAAATTAGTTTAGTACAACAATAACTAACCAGTTACCTCGCCCACGAATATCCAAGCAAAATAAGGTACAAGGCTGTCAACATTTGACTCGTTTAGAATCTTAGCTTAGGCGCTATTTATGCCTCGAGAAGTATTTAATTAAATGTGTGTGGTACCATAGACAAGCAAACGTATATGTACATTGAAAAAGCAGTACGAACCGTACGTTGCGTTGCTTATAAACTGGTAACACGTTTTATGGTTAACGACGTCGTTGTACCTCTGTGGTTCTGCGTAACGTCAACGTGTACAATCATAGCCCATATTAGTAGCATATAACAAGTTTAAAATCATGTTGCAACCGACCCAAAATTACTAGGATTAGGCAAAAAAGTAAGGTCAACATTATTGTTGCAGTAGGCATTACAATGATAGTATTTTTATTTGCATCCACCCCGCTGACGCCATCAAAATAATGTAATCTAATAGAGCCACGTTGTCAGCACCAAGCTATTTCGCGTGCTCGCCATTTTGTTTTTCTTATTACGTCACAGTCAAGGAATGCGTCACGGGCCGTTGTTTTCTGGAGCGTGCTTTAGCCAAGCTACAGCGTACATGACAACCAAACGCATGATACAGGGTGTCGCCATGGTGTCGCCAAATGGGACAGAAATACAGCAAAGCAAGATCACCCCAATTTTAGAAGTGATCAACATGAATAAAATGATTTGCAAGGGAGGCCAAAGGGGGCAAGCTTACTCACTAATTAGTTTACCAATGCAGTGATGACATTTCGTCGTATGTACTTTTCTGCGCGCAGTCGTTAAAATATATCTTTTCGTTAAGAAATACACACATATGTGTAATCAAAAGTAGGTATAGTGAAAGTTTATTCATTTGGACATGCGTGTATGATCGCAGTAATCTGATTATGCATTGCAAAGCTCAGATACGGATGTTGAAAGGCGAGTGGTGTCATTCCATGTTGCATACCCTTTAGTATATATCAGTTATAAAGGCCCAAGTTGATTCAGTTGCCCGTGGTCACATCCGGCTTCGTCGCTTCCTTCGCTGTGGTTGTGTGTCTCAATCTTCGTCCAAGCCCTATCTCGACGCGATGGTACTAAGGTTCGATTCTGTGTACACAGTAAAACCTATTCAAAGGTAACTCTGTAGTTTAATTTTGTGACGAGGAGGTTGCCCCGGGGGACCGTGGTAATCTCCGATAAGAGGCAGGCGATCGGCCGTGCGACCTGTACGGGTGTACGGGTGTGCGGCCGATTGCGGGCCTGTTGTCTATCCAGACTGTGGTGATTGTGGTGGACGGGACGAAATGTTGCTTGTCTGTTCGTCTTACGTGTCTGTTCTATGTCTGTCTGTGTTTGTTTTGCGGAGGAAGCCGAACATTAACGAAACGTCCGCGAAGACGAGGGCAAACACCGAGCGAGCATCAAGTGCACCTTCCGCTACACGCGGGATCGAAGTGTTCAAAACGAACTGTTCAAAGCCAACAAACAAGATCCGACCTCGTGAAGCCACAGTGGAAATCGTGTTGCCATAGCGACTATATCGTTGACGTATATAAACAGTGCGCCACGAGGATTCTAGCCAGAAACTCTGCTCGCTTATCGTTTGTCTCTACATTTAATAAAGTGTTGCCTGTGAAGCTTTTATGATGTTTCTGTCGTATGCTTAGTTAAGTTTCTTCCGTAGTATTCCATATATTGCATTCTTACTCTTAGAAGATTTTACGAAAAGAAATCGTAAATACCAGCCGAACAATTCATGCACTCTCATAGTACAACTCCCGACCATTACATTAAAAAAACAGTAGTAGGCCTAATAATAGTCACTTTTGCCTACATACAAACACATGGAAGCAGTATTTAAAGAGCAATTGGATACGATATACCGGAACCGGAAGTCAATACTACGGTCGCATCGTATCTACTTAGGCAAACCATCGTCACGAAAAGTTATTTTGCTTTCAACGCAAGTTCCCAGAATGCAACGCGTGTCTCACGCTTATGACTTAATGCCATTCTTTCACAATTGCCTTGCTAGGTGTCGCTCCGACCCGAGGAGCAGTGTAGGTTGGACATGAGAAAGTACTCTTTCTCACAGAGTCTGATAAATGAATGGAACAAACTGCCAAATGATTGTGTTAATGCTAGTAGTGTGAATATGTTTAAAAATAGAATTGATAGATATTTGATAAGGGCGGGCTACACATAGATGAGAACGTTTTTGGACTCTCGATAAGCCAATGGCTTCCTTGTCAACTTGCCACCTGAAACGTGTTGTTTGGGATGGCAATCTTGTTAAATCTAGTTCCTAACCCGCTATGTGGTGCCACTGTGATGTCGTCCACTGGGGACGGCGTAGCCATAAGCTGGTAAACTGTACGGAAATGCCCCTTATGGTTAAGCAAAATAAGCATATAGTCCCGTGTCCATTCTTGAAAGACTTATGAATTCGTAATTCAAGGTTTTCGTAAATATTACGGCAAGGCTAACCCCGCTGGGGGGGGGGTCACTCAAGGAATATCGTATACCAAATTAACGAATTTTAATTATCACCTTAGCCTGCTAGTCTTGGTTGACGACATGCATTATGTGCTATTTCAGGCTTGTTTAGTATTTGGCACATCGGGTGATATTTACACAGACAGTCCACGAGTGACCCCCAGGACAGTCCACGAGTGACCCACCAGGACAGTCCACGAGTGACCCACCAGGACAGCCCACGAGTGACCCCTTCAGACAGTCCACGAGTGACCCCTTCAGACACTCCACGAGTGACCCCCAGGACAGTCCACGAGTGACCCCCAGGACAGTCCACGAGTGACCCACCAGGACAGTCCACGAGTGACCCCTTCAGACAGTCCACGAGTGACCCCTTCAGACACTCCACGAGTGACCCCCCAGGACAGTCCAAGAGTGACCCCTTCAGACACTCCATGAGTGACCCCCCAGGACAGTCCACGAGTGACTCCTTCAGACAGTCCACGAGTGACCCCTTCAGACAGTTCACGAGTGACCCTTCAGACAGTCCACAAGTGACCCTTCAGACAGTCCACGAGTGACCCCTTCAGACAGTCCACAAGGGACCCTTCAGACAGTCCACAAGTGACCCTTCAGACAGTCCACGAGTGACCCCTTCAGATAGTCCACGAGTGACCCCTTCAGACAGTCCACAAGTGGTCCTTCAGACAGTCCACGAGTGACCCCTTCAGACAGTCCACGAGTGACCGCTTCAGACAGTCCACAAGGGACCCTTCAGACAGTCCACAAGTGACCTTTCAGACAGTCCACAAGTGACCCTTCAGACAGTCCACAAGTGACCATTCAGACAGTCCACAACTGACCCTTCAGACAGTCCACAAGTGATCCCTTCAGACAGTCTACGAGAGACCCCCCAGGACAGTCCACGAGTGACTCCCCCCAGGACAGTCTTGCCACCATATTTATGGAAAACTTACGTTACGAATGTGTAAATCTTTCGAGGCAATTTCATGTATACCAACCATCTTTCACGCATAACGGCCGCTCCCCCATGATTACGACACTGTATAAAAACGTGGCAATTTTACAAGCACGTGCTAGCTTTTATTTAATCTTGCCTGGTTCTCTACTTCGCCGCTGGGCAATACCGTTTACAGTAATTTCGGCCTCAGTCGTGATCATTTCGGCCGCCACCTTTATCATTTCGGCCGCCGTCCTGATCATTTCGGCCGCCAATATAATTATTCTAGTCACCCCTATGGCAGCATCCACCACCACAATCCGGCTGTTTCTGTATCCCGTATTTTATTTGATGATTACACGTTACGGTCATGTGAAGTATATTCCGGAGAATGCTCGAAAGCTTTCGTCCTCCCTCAACAAATTTATCACATACTAAACAAGGACAGTAATCAACGTAGGCTCCTATTGTTCGTAGGAAACGATTCTCCGTTGTAAATAGCCACCAGTGCGGCTCAAATGCTAGAGACGTTTTAAGAAATTCACACTCATGTCAAAGCAGTGCTACAACTCGTCTGTAGGCTGTCACTGAAGGAGTTGCTACGTGTTTGTTATGTGTGTTAACTATTAACAGTTAAGATGGATAGTCGCAGGTTCATATGAATATGTACATCAATCCAAAGCAACTATAACTGACTTTATTAGTGAACGTGTTCGTCAATGATTATACTTTTGCCAGCATTGCTTATTATGTTATAACTCTAACTGATCCTGTACGTTTGAAAGATTAACATATATCTCTCTTGCACCAGCGAGGGGAAGCACAAATTAGTATATAAATGTGTTTCGTGTTGATGTGTGACGTCATCGTCACAATTTGACGTTGGAGCGATGTCGCGTGAACAGTGCTGCAGCAAAATATAGTGCCAGTCGTGTGTCGACAACTCGGTATCGATTTAGGTCACGGAGCCGGTCCGGTCGTTAGAGTTCGACGCCTGGAGCCGCCTGGCGAGTGTTTTCTTATCGCCCGTAGCGCCGCCACGTTTGTAGTCGTTGTTTTGACGTTTATTTGGTGTCAAGGCACTGGAGCTTCTGGGGCCGTCTCCGTCGCCGATTGTAAGTTGTCCGGTCGACCGAGCGTCGGGTGCAATGGTGGCTCGACGCGTGGACCGTTCAGCACCCCGCGCTGTATTATCGCCGTCATGTCCGGTCAGCAACTTATCGGCAAAAGTCACTTTGGTGTCTTTCACGGGCGGCGCTCGAGTGTCCGTCTTCTTCGCGTCGGCAAGACGTTGCTTCGACTCTTTCGCCTCCCGCAGTGCCATGACGTGTCGGTACGAGACGGGTTTCGTGTCCGACACGCTGACTTTGGGCGGCTTCGACGGCTGAGTGAGAGACCTCAGGGAGCCGTGTTGGCCGGTGATCGCCATCGACGTCGGCGTTGGTTTCTGTGCGACATGTGACAGAACACCAGCGGTCACGTGACTGACGACCCGAGCCCTGACTGGAGCCCCGCTTTCAGGTTTCCCGGGAAGTCGAGGTTTCATTACCCCCGGCATCTCTACCGTGAGACGCTGGCCCAGTCCTAGTGTCATCGCAGAGCCGAACTGACGAGCCTCTGGATCGATCCCAGGCGTGCGCACGGGTACCGGCGGTAGCTTGATGTTGAGAGCGGGTTTCCGGTTGCGCGAGCTGATGGTTGAAGCGTCATTAAGGCTGATCTGTTTGACGGGCGCGCCCGCTAAGCGCACTTTGACGTTGGCTGCTGCGTTACCGATCTGTAGCGGGGATCGCTCCGACGAATCGCCGTCTGCCGGGGCAGTGACGTCGGTAGGAGTCCCTTCGACAGGTTGGCTGTCAGCAGCAGGCGCGTCCTCCTGTCCCGGACTCTCCGGCTCCTCGGGGATGGTCGGCTGGACTGGGCTGTCGGTAAACGGAATCATCAGAAGGTTGTTGCTGACGTCACTGTCTGGCGTGGATGCAGGTTCTACGTCGTAGCGGGAAGGCAGCGTGAAGAACGACCCGCGTCTTGCCCGCCGCCGGACGTCAGTTGTGATGACCGCCGCGTCCACGTCATCGTCAGCCATGTTTTCATCATCGTCGTCACTCGCTGGCGTCGACACTATCGTCGTCGTCGTGACACCTGGCGGGGTCGACGACGGCTTCTTCAAGATCTCATCCGTGATCTCCGTCAGCAACTCCATGCAGCGATCGTAATTGGTACTAAACAGGTAGATGTTCGCCAGGTGGAGCCCATCGTCTTCGTCGACCATCTTAATGACGGCGTCCTCTTTCTTCACGAATAAGTCCACTTCCGGCATTGTTCGGGCCTTGGGTAAATCGATGACGTCACCGACTTCGTGTCCATTTGCAAACGTAACGACCCGTACCTTAGAAAAGATAATATCACAGTTTGTATACCAACTCGGTTTATGTACGGTTTATGTACGGTTCACTTTGTTTATTGACGTTTATTTACTGCAGATGTTGCGATCGATGTAAACTGTGGTTTTCAATGCACCTATTCGCTTACAACTGTGAACTACAAACCCATCTCAAAGTTCAAAAGCCTACTCATGCAAAGATCGGTAACCACATGTCAACCTTTACATTCGGATTATATAAAAAAGGTGGAAAGGTATATTGTTTTCCCGGTTGAAATTTTTTAATAATCGACATTCTATTCACTGTATTGGCAATGCATGTGGAGCGTTTCTATTTGTATGGGGGTCAATGCCAATTTAATCCACTTTTTTATTATTGTAGCTAAGGCCCTTTCACACGAGCGATTAGTTATCCAATTTGTCGGGCGACACTGTGTCGTGTGAACACCCTCACGAGACTAATTAGCGAGGCCAATTTGTGGTTACAGTTTAGTCGCTGGAATTGCGGTTTGGTTCAATTGGGGCGTTTGGGGGGTTACAGTTTGAAGCCTATAAGAGACATTACGTCACTCCTCTCGCTCACCTTCATGGCGTATCGCTCGGGCAGCATCCTCGGGGTACTCATCACGTCCCCCAGACCGATGTCCATCTGCGCCCGCCAGTTATCGCCGTGGTTGAGCACGTGTCGGTACAGCGCCGTGTTGTCGGCGATGAGGCAGCCCGCCATGTCCGTCACCTTGACGGAGCCGTCCTTCAGCACCGCCACCTTGGCGTGCACGAACTGGTCGTTGAAGCCGCTGTCCACCAGTCGCTGCAACGTCTCGCGGAACACGGCCCACACCTAGGGGAAGACGTCGTGACGGTTAGACGACGTGATGTGACGGTTAGACGACGTGATGTGACGGTTAGACGACGTGATGTGCCGGTTAGACGACGTGATGTGACGGTTAGACGACGTGATGTGACGGTTAGACGACGTGATGTGACGGTTAGACGACGTGATGTGACGGTTAGACGACCTGATGTGACGGTTAGACGATGTGATGTGACGGTTAGACGACGTGATATGACAGTTAGACGACGATGATGACGGTGATTGTGACGATTATCACCACTATCATTATTATTATTATTATCATTATTAATATTATTTGTATGGCGACAGTGATAGTGATGATGTTTGTGATGATGGTGGTGGTGGTTATGATGAAGACGACGACGACGACGACGAAGCTGTTATCTCTTTCCACTTCTACCTCCACTCTGAGGCACAGGCACTCTGAGGCACAGGCACTCTGAGCAACGAATGTTGCATGAGCGCTGTAGAAAAACAGAACGCTCTGCCTTGGAGTACGTACCCCCATTTGAACTTCCTCTTCGAGAGTCGTTGGCAAGCCAACGACCGTCAGATAGGTCGGCTTGTGGCGACAGTACAGCACATCAGAGATGGCCCACGGCACGACAATGCCGTCGGTGACGCATCCTTCAACGTAGTGGATGGTGACGGGGCGCTTGCGGGGGTCCCAGTCCTCGTCGATGAGGCAGATGGGGTCAAGAGCGAGCGGGTACTTGACCTTCTGCAGGAAGTCGGATAAGAATCGACGGATTCGGTCGCCGTTCTCACTCAGTTGCTTCTTAATCCGTGTCAGATCACGTGACGTGGGCAGCCTTGTGCGCAGGCGCTTGGAGAGCGAATGCTCCGTGGCGAAGACGTCCTGTTGGCGTAGTAAAAACAAACCTTCTCAAAGTACATCTAAAGTAACAATGTTATACTTTATGTTTCAATCTTTATTGACATTTCAACCTTGTCGTTTACCGTAAAAAACGTTTACCGTAAAAAAAACGGGAATTTGAAAGATAATAAATCATCCGATGAAAAACGTATAACTTATAAACGTAACGTACGTCTACGTCGTAAAACTGGCATATTTAATTTTATTATATTTTCGGAAATATTAAGAGATGAAAGATCCCTATAGTAAAACATGTTATTTAGATAGCATTACTTAGCCGACCAATTCACTGTTGCAATGTCCCGTAAAACAGAAGTTCGGTGTGGCAATGAGAGTCGTTTACATTCCCTTTAAACAAGCAAGTGTTCGTATTCATGCCTTGATGAGTAGTGCCGTGGACCCGGCATCCTCCTCGAGGACGTTGGTTAGTGTCTCTGTCGAGATGTCGTCGATGTCGATGATATTGAACGGCGGACTGAAGTCGACGCTGACGACACGCTTGTTGTAGTAGCGGTGCAGGAGGAGGAAGGAAGACTCGAAGGACGGACCACGTAACTCCGGGAAGTCAAACAGCAGAGCGGAGTGCACCAACTGCGGCAGACAGGACCCGTGTGAACAGCCCGGGGAAGGGGTAGCGGGAAAACACCCAGGCAATGTTGTATAAATTCCCATCAACATTGTGTGACGTTTAATTCTGATAGACAAGTGTCCTTGTTGGGTTTTAATTCAACAACGCCTGTTGACACAATACGGTACTTGAAAACAGATGTCACACATGCTTTAGTAATTGTATAGGTTAAACTATTTCCGACGTCTCCAGCTGATATATTCATATGATTCTTTGTACGCCCAAATCTCAGCGTCATCATTGCACATTATTCGATGTCGTAAATATGCAACCGTGGATATTAATAGTCTGTGGTCGTACCTGTAATGACGGTTGTGAACTCAAAATGGCGGATATGTCCTCCTCGGTAATGACGTCACAGCAATCCTCGTACAACTCCTGTTGGAAGCACGAATGTCCCTGTCATTATTTATTTATATATATTATTACAAACATACTGTAGACAGGCCCGTCCTGTGGTTTTAAAAAAAGGTGATACGGGTGTGCATAATCAGCCGGGAATTATGGGATGAGTTCTGAAACATTTTACAGTTAAAACAAATTCTCTCAAAGGGGTGGGGCGGTTCGTTCGAACTCTCCGAACACTCCCCCCACCCGAGAACGAGCATGGTAGATGATCATGGTTATTATTACCATAATGTCGTATTACCTTTTAAGCACCGCGGTGCTTCACATTCATGATCTACTCGTACCTGTAGAGTGGCCTCTTTTACACTGATGTTGGCGGGATATCGGAACTCGATGTCGCGATAATTGTGGGTCGCGTGTTGTCGCATCATGTCTTCGGCCTGCGCCATCGACGCAGCGATCACCAGCACGCGTGACATGCTGCAAGTATAAGCATACCAGTTATCCCGTTGGAAGTCTTGAGCGAGAAGCGAGCTGTAATTCCACAACATGAATCGACGTCGTGACATGTTATTGTTTAAACTGTAAGTCTACATTTTTAGCCACACAATCCGGGAATGTGTATCACCGTGAATTGTTTGATCACATATAGAGATTGGCATTTTCGTTTCCCTAGAAACGTCAGTTACATACATTATCGCCGGTGGCATCTAGCTTGAACTAGCTTACCGTTACTTGAACTAGCTTACCGTTACTTGAACTAGCTTTCTGTTATCAGTACTAACCTTTCGACAGTCAGTGACAACGTGAATAACGTTTCCTGCGACTTAGTGAGACTTGTTCGGGCACGTGTAATAGGTTGTTTGCGCGTAGAAACAATACATGCGAAGTCAGTTTCAACTAGGAAATGGTAAAACAATGTCTTATTCTTTCTTTAAAGTAATATTAAGTTATTTATAGACACAATGCATTGCTTTAACTTCTTACAATTGTATTGCTTATGTAGACCTTAATTACTCCCTATATATAGTCAATACAAGTTAATATATTACGCCCGAAAGACACAGTATGTTTGTGTTACTTACTAAATGTGTTTAATCCACGTCATAGCTAATTATTTCATCATTTTAGATCAAATATGGATGTAGGCAAGATGCTTGGCCTTCGATTCTAGGGGAAAGACGATAATCTATAACCTTGAACACATACAAAATTACGACCTTTTTGTGATAAAGCTCGAAACCTCATGTGACGTCACTCGTATAGTATGGCGGTTGATTACGGACAATATTCGACGATAAACTTATTCACAATCAATTATTTGGAGCACTTTTCATCTGCTTCTTTATGACAATATGCAGATGGTACATCACGAAATACAAATACACACACACGCACGCACGCACGCACGCACGCGCGCGCGCGCGTGTGTTTGTGCGTGTGTAGCGAAGTCATAGTGCGTGTCAGTTTTAAATGTTATGTTATTAGCGCCTAATGCGCATCTCCATCAGAACTTTCAGATAAGAAAGTTTATTTGGGGCCTTCCTGACGAACGTCCCTACAGGGTCGTTCGAGTATTACATAATAATTCAACCATGCACGATACAAGTGTTGAACTGAACGACCCTGGTCTGACGCCTAGCACAGTACACGTGCATTGAATATTGTAAGGTTCAATTTATTATATGCCGGATTACTGCCTTAGTAATAACTGCCACAGCTCCACCTCCACCACTGAACCGATTGTTGCAACCGCAAATGTAAACCAAATTCAGCCGCAAATAAACGCCGCGTGAGTGTTTGTCATCCATTCGCCAACAAATGTAATCCCTGCCAATTACCGCACGTGTAATCAAACACTGCTGCGAGTTGCTAAATATATGCCTAAGCTAAGGCGAAGGTCCGTACAGTCAAGGAACTACTAGTGGTGGTTTTATCGACATAAATGTTCACAATATGGTCTTCCAACATTGTTGTACTCATTTCATACTAATACCCCTATCGATTACAATCGGTTGCAACCGATGGCATTTTGGGATCGGTTGGGATTTTTCACCGTTGACACACCGCACAATTAGTAGTGCTACAAGCGAAACCAATGATCTATAAATAATCGTTGTCGTCACCGGAAGTTTAGCCAGGAATAACTTTGACTTGGACCGAATTAGCGATGGAAGACGCCAAAAGTAAAACGGACCAAACCAAAAATATCAGTTGGACAAACGCCAAATGTTCAGCGATTATTGATGTTTGGACTGATGCATCACTCCATCACTCCATCACTCCATCACTCCATCAGTCCAAACGCAGTTAGAAGGCACCAGACGGCTTTGAGAGGGACTTCGAACAATGCCGAAACAAAATTAAATGGCTTAACTCGTTAAGCACGAGCATAAACGCGTTGCTTTGCTGTGTATTTCTTCACCCGCACAAAATGTTCAGCTTTTGAAGATTTAAATCTGCCGCCTAGTGCACTATTCGTGTCCATTTTGCAAAACATGACATTCTAATCACATGATTATGGTTGTGCGACCATGTGACATCAAAACGAGGCCCTATCGATAGGGAGCCAATGTGGGGAGATAGCGCAGTAGATACACCGCATGGCTATCGGTTGCAAGTTAACCGATAGTAGCAGTTTTACGACCTGCACGCGAGCAGGTTGTATTTGCTATCGATTACACCAACCGATAACAGTGTTTGGTGTGTCAACGTCATAAGACTCTAGCTGTGAGTACAAATATTACGTTGCCCCGTTTTTTTTACGGCGACTTGATATCCATCATTTCAAATGTGTTATGAATCAAATAACACTTAACCTAAGTTCATCTTTGATATACTGAAGTATTATGACAATCATGTAATGACTTTGAACGACATGACCTAAGATTAAGTGTGGAGAACACTGATGAAGAGTGGTCGGCTAACGTAAATACCAAGTGACAGGAAAATATCTTCACCAAGTTGAAAGCTTTCGTTATTTGGGTTCAACCAAGAAAAGAGAAAATGCAAGGAAGATGTCAAGAACAGAGGCACGTCAGCTTGGGCGTGACGAGTCAGCTTGGGCGTGACGAGTCAGAAACTGTGTGCGGTAAAAGAATACAAAGAGTTACAAGGCTGTAGAGAGACTTGTCTTGACATCAGATGCAGAGACGTGAGCCACACGCAAACATGAAGAAAGGTACTCGAGAGAACGAAATGCTGAGATAGATTGCGGGGGCAGGAGACGGCAGAAGTCGTGAAGGAGGACGCAGTGGACAGGACATCGTGGGTGAGGATCCAAGCGGTCATTACCAATGCGGGGTACAACGATCGAAAGAAGATAACACTGATAATTATGACATGTTGCATCTTAGTGTGGACATAATGGTCTTTGGTGGTAGTGGATCAACTTTTTGCGGTGGTTAAGGGCTTATGGCTGTGGTGGTTGTGGCGGCGGTGTCACTTATGGCTGTGGTGGTTGTGGCGGCGGTGTCACTTATGGCTGTGGTGGTTGTGGCGGCGGTGTCACTTAAGGATGTGGTGGTTGTGGCGGCGGTGTCACTTATGGCTGTGGTGGTTGTGGCGGCGGTGTCATTTATGGCTGTGGTGGTTGTGGCGGCGGTGTCACTTATGGTTGTGGTGGTTGTGGCGGCGGTGTAACTTATGGCTGTGGTGGTTGTGGCGGCGGTGTAACTTATGGCTGTGGTGGTTGTGGCGGCGGTGTAACGTATGGCTGTGGTGGTTGTGGCGGCGGTGTAACTTATGGCTGTGATGGTTGTGGCGGCGGTGTAACTTATGGCTGTGGTGGTTGTGGCGGCGGTGTAACTTATGGCTGTGATGGTTGTGGCGGCGGTGTAACTTATGGCTGTGGTGGTTGTGGCGGCGGTGTCACTTATGGCTGTGGTGGTTGTGGCGGCGGTGTCACTTATGGCTGTGGTGGTTGTGGCGGCGGTGTCACTTATGGCTGTGGTGGTTGTGGCGGCGGTGTCACTTATGGCTGTGGTGGTTGTGGCGGCGGTGTAACTTATGGCTGTGGTGGTTGTGGCGGCGGTGTAACTTATGGCTGTGGTGGTTGTGGCGGCGGTGTAACTTATGGCTGTGGTGGTTGTGGCGGCGGTGTAACTTATGGCTGTGATGGTTGTGGCGGCGGTGTAACTTATGGCTGTGGTGGTTGTGGCGGCGGTGTAACTTATGGCTGTGGTGGTTGTGGCGGCGGTGTAACTTATGGCTGTGGTGGTTGTGGCGGCGGTGTCACTTATGGCTGTGGTGGTTGTGGCGGCGGTGTCACTTATGGCTGTGGTGGTTGTGGCGGCGGTGTCACTTATGGCTGTGGTGGTTGTGGCGGCGGTGTCACTTATGGATGTGGTGGTTGTGGCGGCGGTTTCACTTTTACACTCGCTGTGTTGTTTACTGAGAGGGAATTAACACGCATTGCCGCCCGTGTAAATGTGATTGTCACCAGGCATTCGACGAGTGCTTCACGTATGCAGAGGCTTGCAAGATAACGCCTGCTGTTAATAGCGCCATAATTGGTAGCAGACGGCTAAGTCCATACATTTGGCAGCACACATGTTTGTCAGTAACTAAGTGGTCTATATATCGGTCAGTGTTACGCTACTTATACAATCATGTTTATTACTTCTTGCCCACTTATACAATCATGTTTATTACTTCTTGCCCACTTATACAATCATGTTTATTACTTCTTGTCCACTCATACAATCGTGTTTATTACTTCTTGCCCACTTATACAATCATGTTTATTACTTCTTGCCCACTTATACAATCATGTTTATTACTTCTTGCCCACTTATACAATCATGTTTATTACTTCTTGCCCACTTATACAATCATGTTTATTACTTCTTGCCCACTTATACAATCATGTTTATTACTTCTTGCCCACTTATACAATCATGTTTATTACTTCTTGCCCACTCATACAATCGTGTTTATTACTTCTTGCCCACTCATACAATCATGTTTATTACTTCTTGCCCACTCATACAATCGTGTTTATTACTTCTTGCCCACTCATACAATCATGTTTATTACTTCTTGCCCACTCATACAATCGTGTTTATTACTTCTTGCCCACTTATACAATCATGTTTATTACTTCTTGCCCACTCATACAATCATGTTTATTACTTCTTGCCCACTCATACAATCATGTTTATTACTTCTTGCCCACTCATACAATCGTGTTTATTACTTCTTGCCCACTTATACAATCATGTTTATTACTTCTTGCCCACTTATACAATCATGTTTATTACTTCTTGCCCACTTATACAATCATGTTTATTACTTCTTGCCCACTTATACAATCATGTTTATTACTTCTTGCCCACTTATACAATCATGTTTATTACTTCTTGCCCACTTATACAGTCATGTTTATTACTTCTTGCCCACTTATACAGTCATGTTTATTACTTCTTGCCCACTTATACAATCATGTTTATTACTTCTTGCCCACTTATACAATCATGTTTATTACTTCTTGCCCACTTATACAATCATGTTTATTACTTCTTGCCCACTTATACAGTCATGTTTATTACTTCTTGCCCACTCATACAATCATGTTTATTGTTACTTGTCTTATCATAAAATCATGTTTATGATTACTTGTCTTATCATAAAATCATGTTTATAATTACTTGTCCTATCATACTATCATGTTTATTATTATTTGCCCACCCATACAGACATGTTTATTTTTTTACATTTTCATGTATCATGGTTGTGTTTCATCAAATAATTTTAACTTAATGTAAGTGAATCAATAGGGCATGACAAAACGTTTTCTTGAAGCAAAAGCCATAAGCTAATGTTGTGATTTGAACTCGTCGCAGTAGTGCTTTAGATCGTTTTTATTTGAACGATGCATCAAGCGGTGGGGTGTGTCATTACGCCATTACTGCATTTCACATGACAATAGTTTGCAATTTAATGCAAAACATATCCGGTCCGACCATCAACAATACAAAAAAAATTATACGGTGCCCCGACCGATCTCATCTGCTACGTTTGATACGTTTATAATAATTCCTTGCCAAAGCGATCAATCAGAACAAATCCGACCCGTGGTTCGGCATGTGACCTCGATCTTGGTGCCAGATAGTCACAGTCACTGACTACCTGCTTAGAGGGCTTCACAGGCACGGTTTCCTTATGTACCTCCTGTTTACAACTCTACACCGTCCGGTCGCATTACGCGGGTGCCATGTATTACCTGACAATCCACCGTACGCAGAACACAGCGCACCTGATAACTATTCATCTTAATTAATTAATGCGTCAGCTCCATAACGACCAAAAGAAATGTAAATGACATAGTGATCTATCATTTCCGTTGTGGAGTCTTTACGGCGTAGGCCGCTGGATCTTACTGGAATCGCTACAGTCGGTCTTTTCATTCGAGGCATTGAATAACGTTGAGGAGGTCGAAACAGGAATGTTTATACGACAATATTGCGGAGGTTATTATGTATGAGACATAATATTATAACACGAATATCATAAAATACCATGAATATCACAGACCGAAGCTAAACATCCGGTATAAACACCAGAAAGACCTCATCTAATAAATAACAGGCGCTGGTTAAATATTGGTGAGATGTTCAATTTATATCATCTATAACGTAGTTAAACTGCTGGTAACTTGCGTTCGACATAGCAAGCCATGGAAACGTAGTAATAAAACGATGAGAACATTAACCTCCGTTAACGCATTGAGTAAGGAAGAACTGTGTTTCATTAAGAGAAGAAAGTTGGCAAATATAAAAGTTATGCTATTGGGAAAGAAAACTAGACAGTCTGGTCTACCTGTTAATACGGGGTAGTTGGTCATTAACAAGATGTACAATGCTGATATTTGGTTCACAATCTTGCTTGGTTTTAATTAAACGGGCCTAATTTGTTTTAAAGTTGTCATCGGAGTCGGTGGAATGTTCTTAATAAAAAACTTATGGGGAAATACATAAAAATTTTAACTAGTAAACAAGTTAATTCGCAGGGTGAATGGAAACACGAAAGCCAAAACGCGTGGGGAGTTTGTTTCACGATACGTCGAATACAATACGACACTTTCGAGAAACTGAAGTCTTAGACTTGCGTTGCTTCTATGTTGCTTCACTGTGTTAATACTAAGGTAGTGAATGTGCTTTAAAAAAAAAAGTTTACATGTTTCTGCTAAGGGCGGGTAAAATACAGATGAACAATTGTTGGACTCTCGATAAGTCAGTGGCTTCCTTGTCTCTCGATAAGTCAGTGGCTTCCCTGTCTCTCGATAAGTCAGTGGCTTCCTTGTATCTCGATAAGTCAGTGGCTTACTTGTCCACTCTCCACCTGGATATTGTGTTTATGGATTACTAAACCTTGTTAAAAGATAACATTTTCACCATATTCCTATTTTTGTCTCAAGTCTCTCATAACGTTCTTTAATAACATTCTTGCAGAGATATAGTTTTCCTACTTTTTCTAAAACATCGACTTTCATCGTTATATTATTGGGGACAGGTTGACAGGTCTTTCAAATTCAAAGCAAATAAGAAAAGGCCCGTTGTGAGTTCATAAAAACAAGTCTCATAGAAATAACATAATGAGTATCAGACAATGAATGTTATAGATATGTATCAGTGGGAGTCATAACATGATATTTATAATGTTATCCAATACGTATTATTTTATTCGACAAATAATCGGTTATTAAGGTGTGCATTTGCCCCTCGTTACCAAATTTACCCCGCAGTTGTTATCATTAATGTTCAACCAGTGGCTGACCACTCAGTGCCAGTGCTAATGTACCGATTGTCCGAACGAGCCTAGTAATTGCCTACCTGGAGTCGATTACAGGTCACTCAGTTCCGGTCAAGTCGTGCTTGCTTACGTTGGCTCGCTTCGGTCTACGCCAAACCGCCAATGCTACCGTTAATTTTCCTCGAAACAGAGCCGACGGCAGAAGTTTTTACCGTCGCTTCTGGAAGCCAATGTGTCCTCACGGATGTCTGAAAGATCACAGTCGAGTTCTCACAAATGTTAAAGCCTTCCGTTAACTGTAGGGCTGCCTTTACCTCAGCGCCTACTCCGCCAGAACCGTTACTATCTGAAATGCCTTCTGCGTCGAACCTACGGCAATCACAGTCGCTATTCGCCGGCGATTATTAGCGGCACGCGTTGTGCATTGTATTGGGTCGTTAATCAAACGCCGTCTCAAACAATCTACCAAGTAGCAGGCAGATTAATATTGCTTTCACGACCGCCACTATAACTCGCCGCCTCGACCAATGAAGCCAACTCCACAATACAACACCCGTATAGACTTAATAATTCAACCACTGTCTACTGCCAGGTACTCGTTTACACACATATAATATATTTCTTTGAGTCCCACTTTCCTCAGTTCACTCAGCTATATATATATATATATATATATATATATATATATATATATATATATATATATATATATATATATATATATATATATATATATATATATATATATATATATATATATATATATATATATATATATATATATATATATATATATATATATATATATATACGTACGTACGTACATACATACATACATACATACATACATACATACATACATACATACATACATACATACATACATACATACATACATACATACATATATATATATATATATATATATATATACATACATACATATATATATATATATATATATATATATATATATATATATATATATATATATATATATATATATATATATATACATATATAAATATATATTATATATATATATTAGTATATATGCGCGGGCCGGGCTTTATTAGTCCAAGCCCGGCCCGGCCCGGCCCCGGCCCGGCCCGCAGCCCGCGGGACATAATAAAAATATTCATACAAAACACCGATTATTACTTTATTTTTTAATAAAAACTTATTATAAATTGTAATTCCGGTTAATGAATGCTTAAAATTATTTCTTTAGTAATATATAGTTGCAAATTGAGACCTTGCATGGAATCTAATGGCCCCCATAAGTTCACTTGGCTGGAAGTAGCCAGCCCCAAATGTTTAGTTTAGAAATATTTGCAGAGGCAATCAAGCCATGATTAACCATCAACTTATCACCCTTTGACCCTACCAGTGGACATTCTATTGTCTAGGTCTTCCCTCCAAACATTGCCCACCTGAATGACCTGCCCACTGCCAAGTGCCCACTAGGCCACTAGTCCACTACCCAGTACCCAATGCAGTTGGTAATTGGTATTTCTCCCCAGTCCTAATTCATTCACACATGTCTGAACCTGTCTGTCTCAGGCCAGTGACTGCAGGCCTGCTGGAAATGCCACTGGGTGTCAGTGCCAGTGGGTGACATTTAATTGAAATATCATATTAAATTATGTTAACCTACCTTAACCATAAGCCAATACATTAAAGCCAAATATGACACATGTTATCATATTTAATAGTAACGACACTAAGAAGTTTGTCTTTATTTTTCTTCAGGATATTCGTAAGTTTGAAGAAGTTGGTGGTGCTGGAGTTTTAGAACTCATCCTCGTCTTTGTTATAAGATTATAGGTCTATCTTCTTTAAACTTAGCGGGCCGCGGGCTTGCGGGCCGCGGTCTTACCCATCTTTGGCCCGCGGGTATGGGCCTGGCCTGGGCCTGAAACTTGCGGGCCGGGCCGGGCCTGGGCCAAACATTTACGGTCTGGGCCGGGCCTGGAATCTAACTGCTAATTGCGGGTCAGGCTTGGGATCAAATTCTAGGCCGGCACAGGGCACTAATATATATATATATATATATATATATATATATATATATATATATATATATATATATATATATATATATATATATATATATATATATATATATATATATATATATATATATAAATATATATATAAAGCATGTATACTTATATACACACATACAAGAAACTGCCTAAGCATCGAATGGCAATAAGTAGATTCAAACCAAGGTCGTCTCATTCGAAGGACGACGTTCTACTACCTTGCTCAACCGTACACAGTATTCTACTTCAATCGATAATGAATCGCCTCAGGACACAAGCGCCGCGATCCTTTGTTGACAACCTATCGGTGGCTGGGTTGGGTCACGTACAGGCGAGTCCTATGAAACTGTAACGCTCTTTATGGCAGTAATTAGTGTTTCTTATATGTTGGCACAACCTGAGGTCTCGGTCAATGGAGGTGCCTGTAATTGGCAAAAGTCACGGAACCGCGACAATTGCTTGTGGTAGACTGCCAATAATTGAGCGACTCGACGCACGTTACTGCACATAAGTCTGCGACGACGTGTGCAGGTGCAAGAGTTGTGTCCTCTCTATGTCCAGCAAACGGAAATAAATGGAGTTCGTTCAAGAATGCAGAACAACTTGAGAGCTCCACAACGCCAACAGATACCTTCATTCAATGACTTGATTTTGTTTTTAGTTCTCCTTCCATCACTGATCCCGTCTCACTGTCGTCTCCACCCCCGTCTCCACCCCACCCCCACCCATCTCTCGTTGTCTTCTCATCTCACTTTCGTCTCCACCACCCGTCTCCACCCCCACACCCATCTCTCGCTGCCTCTCATCTCATTGTCGTCCCCACCCCCCGTCTCCACCCGCCCTTCCCCCATCTCTCGCTGTCCTCTCCACCCCCGTCTCCAGCCACTCCTCTCCCATCTCTCGATGTCCTCTCATCTCACTGTCGTTTTCTTCCCCCGTCTCCACCCGCCCCTCCCCCATCTCTCGATGTCCTCTCATCTCACTGTCGTCTCCACCCCCCGTCTCCACCCGCCCCTCCCCCATCTCTCGATGTCCTCTCATCTCACTGTCGTCTCCACTCCCCGTCTCCACCCGCCCTTCCCCCATCTCTCGCTGTCCTCTCCACCCCCGTCTCCAGCCACTCCTCTCCCATCTCTCGATGTCCTCTCATCTCACTGTCGTTTTCTTCCCCCGTCTCCACCCGCCCCTCCCCCATCTCTCGATGTCCTCTCATCTCACTGTCGTCTCCACCCCCCGTCTCCACCCGCCCCTCCCCCATCTCTCGATGTCCTCTCATCTCACTGTCGTCTCCACTCCCCGTCTCCACCCGCCCTTCCCCCATCTCTCGCTGTCCTCTCCACCCCCGTCTCCAGCCACTCCTCTCCCATCTCTCGATGTCCTCTCATCTCACTGTCGTTTTCTTCCCCCGTCTCCACCCGCCCCTCCCCCATCTCTCGATGTCCTCTCATCTCACTGTCGTCTCCACCCCCGTCTCCACCCGCCCCTCCCCCATCTCTCGATGTCCTCTCATCTCACTGTCGTCTCCACCCCCCGTCTCCACCCGCCCCTCCCCATCTCTCGATGTCCTCTCATCTCACTGTCGTCTCCACTCCCCGTCTCCACCCGCCCTTCCCCCATCTCTCGCTGTCCTCTCCACCCCCGTCTCCAGCCACTCCTCTCCCATCTCTCGATGTCCTCTCATCTCACTGTCGTTTTCTTCCCCGTCTCCACCCGCCCTCCCCATCTCTCGATGTCCTCTCATCTCACTGTCGTCTCCACCCCCGTCTCCACCCGCCCTCCCCCATCTCTCGATGTCCTCTCATCTCACTGTCGTCTCCACCCCCGTCTCCACCCGCCCTCCCCATCTCTCGATGTCCTCTCATCTCACTGTCGTCTCCACTCCCCGTCTCCACCCGCCCCTCCCCCATCTCTCGCTGTCCTCACCACCCCCGTCTCCAGCCACTCCTCTCCCATCTCTCGATGTCCTCTCATCTCACTGTCGTCTCCACCCCCCGTCTCCACCCGCCCCTCCCCCATCTCTCGATGTCCTCTCATCTCACTGTCGTCTCCACTCCCCGTCTCCACCCGCCCTTCCCCCATCTCTCGCTGTCTTCTCCACCCCCGTCTCCAGCCACTCCTCTCCCATCTCTCGATGTCCTCTCATCTCACTGTCGTCTCCACCCCCGTCTCCACCTGCCCTCCCCCATCTCTCGATGTCCTCTCATCTCACTGTCGTCTACACTCCCCGTCTCCACCCGCCCCTCCCCCATCTCTCGCTGTCCTCTCCACCCCCGTCTCCACTCGCCCCTCCCCATCTCTCGCTGTCCTCTCCACCCCCTGTCTCCACCCGCCTCTCCCCCATCTCTCGCTGTCCTCTCCACACCCCGTCTCCAGCCACTCCTCCCCCATCTCTCGTTGTCCTCTCATCTCACTGTCGTCCCCACCCCCCGTCTCCACTCGCCCCTCCCCCATATCTCGTTGTCCTCTCATCTCACTGTCGTCTCCACCCCCCGTCTCCACTCGCCCCTCCCCATCTCTCGATGTCCTCTCCACCCCCCGTCTCCACCCGCCCCTCCCCCATCTCTCGTTGTCCTCTCATCTCACTGTCGTCTCCACCCCCCGTCTCCACCCGCCCCTCCCCCATCTCTCGTTGTCCTCTCATCTCACTGTCGTCTCCACCCCCCGTCTCCACCCGCCCCTCCCCCATCTCTCGATGTCCTCTCATCTCACTGTCCTCTCCACCCCCCGTCTCCACTCGCCCCTCCCCCATCTCTCGCTGTCCTCTCCACCCCCCGTCTCCACCCGCCCCTCCCCCATCTCTCGCTGTCCTCTCGTCTCACTGTCGTCTCCACCCCCCGTCTCCACCCGCCCCTCCCCCATCTCTCGCTGTCCTCTCGTCTCAGTAGCGGTTCTCCTTTTCTCCTTCTACCTTAAGCGAAATTGCTATCTTCGTTAGCCGTTCCTCTTTCGTTCTCCACCAAACTTTACATAGTCCACTTTAATCGTCCCATCACCAGCTTCCTCTTGAAACTCTCTTTCACACCTACCTCCTCCCTCAACTCCCCCGATTCTTCGCTTGTCCAGTGATGTGTTAACACAACATAAACATTCAGTTATTAACATGTTTATTGTGCAATGCTGGTCAATGTTGTGTTTACTGTGCTACTAAATAATGCTATACATGTATGCTACAATTATTGTGTGTTTGCTGTTGTATTAAACAATTCAGCTACTGTACGTATTCGTAAACATGCACTAACGAATGTTTATCGAATTGCACAACACGACTTCGTGTGTGTCTTTCTTTGTCGACGAGTTAAATATGTGTAAGCAACACTGCTTCATTAAGACAACGGGTCGGTGAGTCAACGATCTTTCACTAATGATAACATCTACAGACAGCGGCACAGCGATTGTGTCGCAATATCACAACTGTCAACCGGCGCCGAGTAGTTTGGACGGAGCGGTTGGCACGGATATCACGGATATCACGCAACAAGCCGTTAAATGTCTTCGTCTAATACAAGACGAACGATTTACCGTGCAATTGTTTCTATCTAATCCAAGCAGAACGTGTAGCTCGGCGGTAGTTTGTCGGACTCACAATAAAGAACGCGACCACGCGTAGAACCACCTGGCAGTAATCAACACACTGAACCACAGAGCAGCTTTGCGCCTCTATGGTTGAGTTAAGCAGAGTGAATTGGTGCATAATCGTGCGAATGGGTGCATAATCGTGCGCATAGGTGCAGCATCGTGCGAACAGGGCAAATCGGTACATAACGTTGTATGTTGATCCAGTAACATTACACGTGGTTGAGAAATAACAAGTACAACAATAACACTAAAATAAAAATGTGGTTGTTTAATATGGTATATGTACGGTGTACGGACAAAACCCCCATAGAACAAAATCAGTCCTGGCAAAAGCCCCCCACCCCACCCACCACACCCACCCCGCCCACCCCACAGATATACAGACATACAGACAGACAGGCCGACAGATCGACAGACAGACAGAGAGACAGACAGACAGAGACAGAAGTTCACAGATAGACAGAAGGGGGGGACACAAGCATACACAACAAGACACATATCGAGAAATATACATAACTTAGACGTAGAGGAGTGATAACATTGACTTAAGATTATACACATGATTATGTACGTATGTACGATTACACATGTTAACAGTAAAAACAATCAAACCTTCGCCTTCGTCCGTTCAGTTTGCCGTGGTTTTTTCTCCGATAAATGTCCCGCACACTGATAATAATTCAGGTATCGCTCCGTTGCACTGTTACATATAATGTTCTCTAGTTATATCCGTGAAACTTTCCAATGGCACTGTTCGCTCTTATAGTGGCCAACGTGTTGCTAGGCCGAGTTCAACTCTCCAAGTAGTGGTCAGTGACTAGCACGGCGTCAGTTTATCCCAAATTAGTTACGCATGCATGCACATCCGACTAATCTACGAAGAACGATAATTGGCTAACGCTGGTTGTTCGACAATGCGACAGACGTGACCTGCAACAAGTACCCATTGGCCTACTTCAGTGTCACTCGTGAAACTGTTTAGTGTCACTGTTTTCCACTTTATGTAAATAGGCCTACGATGAATTTTAGATATATGAGAAGGAATTGTTCACAAGTACATGTACAACTGATGCCATCCCTAAATTTAGTATCAGTTAATGTCGATGACTATATTATGACTTTACAAGCACAAATTGAAAAATTATTATATGTTATGAAACAAAAAAGATAAGACGAAGGACGACTACAGAATGGCAAGTGAGTTTGTTTATGTCAGTATCGATGTGTTTTCTTTTTGTAATTTCAGACACTTAACCAAACAATTAGCGCTTTAATAACCGAACACAAAACCTGTTCGGACGCAAAAGCGGGTGTGTGTGGAATCTGTTTTGGCAATTACACTGAGAACACTACATAATATCAATCCCATTTATTTATATAGTGTTAGTTGTGTCAATAGAATGTGAGTTTAAAGTTTCGAACATTTTGCTCATGTATGTTGAGTTACTATAAGAGTCAATTCGACTGGCTACCCAAATTCCGGGCAAACATCCGGGTATCAGTAGGACCAAATAATGAAAAGTGTAAGTGAATCCAAACTCTAAGGATGGTGGCGCCACGTAGCCTAGATAATCAAGCCTAGTAACAATCCTAGAATGTCGTATCATTACTAGGCTTCGGTACGCCTACGCGGTGTCCCGAAAGACCCACATAGAGTACTGGACCATGGCCAAGTGGGTCGGAGTGATTCTCTCCCACTCGCTAGTATGACGTCAACGGTGGCAGCCGAGTATCCAACCACAAACGCTACTCATTAGTCAGGTATAATCCTTGAGTTGCGACGACATGGACGCTACTGTTGCTGCTGTTGTTCTCAGTAGTTGCTACACGCTGTTGTGTTGTGGTGATATTAAACATAATCTTACAGGCGACACACCAAGTGCCACAAAGCTTGCTCTACAGTCGTTAACTCGGAAGAAAAGACGAAACATAAGCTTCATTCACACAGCGGTGTTAGTCCAAAGCGGTTCAGTACGCTGGAACATGAGAGAGTGCAAGATTTCTCCGGACTGGTCGTTTCAACTGATCTGTTGACATGTAGTACGGACAACATGCCTTGCACCAGCAGTCATACCATTGACCACCGCTGACCGAAAGGACGGACAACATTTTGACTTTAGATTATTCAAATATGTCCGCATTATTAAAAATGTTTTTCAAAAAGCGTATTCTGGTGTTTGCCTTGTCGGCAACATGCAGCAGAGTTTTCGTGAAATCCAACAATTTATTTTCTGAGATGGTCAACGTGCAAGATGTCGCCCAAACGAGTCAGACTCTGGTTTCGTGTAAAAGGGGCACTAACGTCACCGACACGCCCATTCTACGGTAGTCCGGTTCATCCAGCTGTATTTAAACGATTGTCGGGCTATATACAAAAGTGGATACGGGATACATATGGAAGAATAGTCCCAGTAATTGCAGCGTGGCGGTGTTGGGTGTTGGGTGTTGGGTGTTGGGTGTTGGGTGTTGATGTGAATAAGTCTGTCAGGGGTGGAGTGTAAAACGCTTTAAGCTGTCTTGTGGGCCAGATACTGTGTAGTATAAGTTACCTTTGCTTCAACTGACAGGTAGAACAACACATACAAGACAGGTAACAATTGTGCGTCCGTGACAACATAATCAACGTGTCATTATATCCGACCGCAAACGACCGGCGCATCGAGACAGGCGTCGTGTTCGCTAATAATGACAATAACAAATGACTATGCTATAGTGACTAAATCACCAGGACCCGGAGCATAGGTGCCAAGTTACAAACAGCGGTAGATCTACCGCTGTCGTGACGTGAGGGCGACAGGTGAAGATCTGGCGGCGCAGACCTCGCGTCCATCGTATTCATTTTATTGCATTTTCTGGTGTGTTTTCTACTAAAACATTGTGGTTTTGACGGTAGGGCGGGACCAGGAATCCCATTAATGAAAAAATGGCTGTAGTTTTTCATAAAGTTATTATTTTGTGGTATTTGTGCTGTCGAGCGATTGTTGTGTGGTCATAGTATCTAATACTAAAACATTAGTGACGATTGCCATCACTAACAGTGTGTAATCGTTAATTAAGTATATTGTTCATAGTGGGCGTCTTACCTCAGGCCTGGGGCAGACGCCCTCAGAAGCCCGCGGGGCGTCTTGCCCCACAACTGTAACAGTCTTTCTCCATTGTATAAAAATGAATATCGAAATGAAACAAATTATTGCTAAAATAAAATGCATTCTGTTTTATGTTATGCATACTAATAAGTTTTTGTCTAACTAACCAAGCTGGACCGTGCATAGCAAATGCGCCCTGCGCGAGATTTTCTATTGCTATGTACGGTACAGTCCGGTTTGTTCGGGGCTTGTTTTTCATATTTTAATCATAATTGTATATATATATATATATATATATATATATATATATATATATATATATATATATATATATATATATATATATATATATATATATATATATATATATATATATATATATATATATATATATATATATATATATATATATATATATATATATATATATATATATATATATATATATATATATATATATATATATATATATATATATATATATATATATATATATATATATATATATATATATATATATATATATATATATATATATATATATATATATATATATATGCCCTATATATATATATATATATATATATATATATATATATATATATTAGCCCTGGCCTAGAATTTGATCCCAAGCCTGACCCGCAATTAGCAGTTAGATTCCAGGCCCGGCTCAGACCGTAAATGTTTGGCCCAGGCCCGGCCCGGCCCGGCCGCAAGTTTCAGGCCCAGGCCAGGCCCATACCCGCGGGCCAAAGATGGGTAAGACCGGGCGGCCCGCAAGCCCGCGGCCCGCTTCTTTCTATAAAGAAGATATATATATATATATATATATATATATATATATATATATATATATATATATATATATATATATATATATATATATATATATATATATATATATATATATATATATATATATATATATATATATATATAGTGGCTATATACAATAGTGGATACGGGATACATATGGAATAATAGTTCCAGTAATAGCAGCGTGGTAGTATATATATATATATATATATATATATATATATATATATATATATATATATATATATATATAGAAAAATACCCTGAAAAATGCCTAAATGCAGAATTCCAATATTTCCAACCTGTAAATTGCTAAATTGTCTTAAATTGTCATACAGGAAGCACTAAGTCGTGAATTCTGCACATTGTCTAGTGGTTGAATGATTTATTGCTTACTTATGATTTCGTGTGAACATGTCTTATCTTAATTTGACCGGCTGAAACTTAAGTCTGCGTTACTTGACAGTTACTTAATTTCTTAATTTAGAACTAATGTGAGTAGTCACGTTCGACCCGCATTGGACCCAACATTGGACCCAACATTCTATTAAAAACCTATATTTTGTAAAACAAATTGTTTTATATTCCATTATTTTTTCGATGGCTCTAATGCTGTTTGTCTGCACCCACAAAACGAGACCAGCTGCTGTCTCACTGACAATGGACTGGACGCGTTTAGCTGCCTGCAGACTTACAGTCAGTGAAGATGGGCAGTCTGGCTCACAAAGGTCAGTCTAACATTAAATCAATGCAATCCCTTTAAATATATGTTCCTTTGTCAAGTGAACACCTGCCGTGTGGTGCACAGTGGCTCAGTGGATAGAATACCGGACTCTCAATGCGAGGACCATGGTGGCTCAGTGGTTAGAACACCGGACTCTCAATGAGAGGACCATGGTGGCTCAGTGGTTAGAACACCCAACTCTCAATGAGAGGACCACAGTGGCTCAGTGGTTAGAACACCGGACTCTCAATGAGAGGACCATGGTGGCTCAGTGGTTAGAACACCGGGCTCTCAATGTGAGGACCACAGTGGCTCAGTGGTTAGAACACCCAACTACCTCGCTCTATAGTGATAACACTTGAAAAAGTGTCGTAAGACATCTGCCTTTGGCTTTAGAGTTCATATACTTCCATACTACTTTAGTGTTCGACTTAGCTTCTGTTGCTAGCTTCATCTCAAATTCCTTCTGCATCCTCCTCGGACTTTATTTCTAGCCTTACAACATCCAGTATAGTATTTCCTTCTTTTGTCTCCATATAACGCTTCCATAAAGTGTTTTTTTATTATTTAAGGGTACTTTCCCTTTGTGTATATTAATATTTCTAACTAATTGATGATGGACCAATTCATCCTTCATCCATACCTTATCAATATACTCTTTAAAAACCTAACCACTGGTAGTTTATAATGTTACTGCCAAGTGTCTCGCCCCAGTCTGCATGGTCCAAATTAGTATTCATACCTCTATAATCCCCTTGGTCGTAATACTATTTAAGCCGTGTACGGTTGGCTATTTCTGCAAACACTTAAATGTAATACTAAGGACAGAGTGATCACTCTTACCAAGTGGGCTTTCGTACACTGTGTCATTTACCATACATTTTTCATTGGTGGAAACTAAATCAAGAGTGTTCCATTTATTTCCTAATTGCCCACTGTGGGGAGTGTAACGTGTTGGAAGAGAACATTATCTCTTATACCTTCTTTAAATTTAGAGAATGGGCTATTAGTATTATCTGAGGGTGTGCACCAGCTTTGCCAGTCTATATTTGGTTAATTAAAATCTCCAAGCAAGATAAAATGTGAGTTTTTATGCATATGTCAGGAATAAACAAAACGTACGAGACAAGGTTGGGCCACTAGAAGACAGTGCTGGAAATATAATATCACAAGGATTTTTAATGGCGGAACCGGAAGACTTAAACGGTTATTCCAGTTCACTCTTTACCAAAGAGGATATTTGTTCATTACTAGTTCCATCTGCTAAATTTCTGGAGGCTAAATCGGACTATTTAGGGCAGTTAATTGTAACTCCAGAAATTGTAACTAAGAAAATCAAGGCACTGAAGGATAATAAATCACCTGGACTCGATGGAATTCCTCCCAAACTACTAATTGAAAGAGTGGTATACCACTTAAAAGAGTGTTTAACTTGTCACTAAGAGACGGAGCGGTTCGTTTTGAATGGAAAGAAGCAACCATCATACCATTATTTAAAAAGGGTTCGAGAAATAAGTTTAACATCAGTGATTTGTACATTATTAGAAAGGTTAATTAAAGACCATATGGTGGACTTCCTTGTTAGGCATAAATGGATAAATCCATCTCAACGTTGATTCCTAAAAGTGAGGTCATGTTTAAAAAAATAGTTTTTTGGAAGAAATCACTAAGTGGATAGACGAGGGATCACCAGTAGATATTATCTACTTAGATAGATTTTCAGAAAGCTTTTGACAAAGTCCCACATCAAAGATTACTACTTAAACTAAAAACCCATGGTATCGGGGACGGCATAATCGACAGGATTGAACAATTGCTGACAGACAGAAGACAGCGTGTTGTAGTAGATGGGGAGGTTTCTGAACTGGAACTCTGTTTTGAGTGGGGTACTACAAGGATCAGTATTAGGACCTTTATTATTATAAATATATATCAATGACTTGGACAATAATAAATCAAGCAACGTACTGAAATTTGCAGACATCACAGAAGTATTTAGAAAGGTTAAAATTGGTGGTGATAAAAAAATTACAAAACGATCTAGACAAATTAGTTAAATGGTCTGAAAATGGCAGATGTTATTAATTATTTTAAATGTAAACGGGAACGTGGATATAAACTATAAACTGAGAAATAATATTCCAGGTACTACAGTAAAAGAAAAGGACTTAGGAGTAATATTAAGTGCTGATATGAAAGTTTCAGAGCAGTGTGGTATTGCAGCTTCAAAGGGTAATCAAATTCTTGGGTTGATTAGAAGAAATATAACATACAAGGAAACAAGCTAATTATACCTCTGTATAAAGCAATAGTTAGGCCTCATGTAGAATACTGCATACAAACGTGGAGGCCATATCGTAAGAAGGATATAGATGCGATTGAATAAATACAGAGGAACGAAACTAAAATGATTCCAGAACTGAAAGACCTCAGTTATGAATAAAGCCTATAAGAATGTGGTTTAACAACCATAGAGACAAGGAGGTTAAGAGGAGATTAAATTGAAGTTTCTAATATATTAAATGGGTATGAAAATATTGATAGAAATATTGTTTCTCACTCAAAAAGATAGTAGAATTAGAGGACACAAAGTAACATTATTAAAGGATCAGTGTAGATTGAATATCAGGAAGTACATGTTCTCATAGAGGACAATAAATGAATGAAACAAATTATCTAAAGATTGTGTAACCGCTAACAGCGTGAATATGTTTAAAAACAAGGTTGACACATATCTCAGGAGGGCGGGTTACACATAGATGAAGAATGTTGGACTCTCCTTGTCCACTGGGCTTCTATAAATACATCCTATCAGAAGAGTATCTTTTTGTTTAATTATATCTCAACCTATGCTGATTCTTGAAAATTGGACTCCAAGGATAGGAAGGGTGTTGCGTTAAGTGTTTGTGAGTATATATATATACAAACTCCTCTTCCATGTTTATCAATGATATGGAATAAATCATAGTCACTCAAACCCAGTTCAGCTGTGTTTAGTAAAAACTTACGTTTTTGGTTTAACATCAGTGATCCCTATTAACATACACTTATGCGATACAAATCTAGCTTTGAACTCACTAAATTGATTGACTAGACAAAATGAACAGCATTGGTGTAAAACATGTTAATTGTTTATGTGCATTTTTGTATTTACATTGTTTTTCTGGTTATATGACTTTGTTTGTTTTACTCCTCGTCCCTTCGGGGCTTAAATCCATGGTGGGCGTCTCACCCTGTACAGCCATTTTCCCTCATGTATCTCTTTTGACCTGGCCTCCTCTGGGAGTGTCTTCCTTCCTCTCTTTCTTGTTTTGTTAAATCATGCTGGATGTTGGGACATTTATATTTGTCCCCTGCTTCTCTTAAGTTTGATAATCGTTTAAACAATTCCACATTTTGTTTAGTGTCTTTCATTACTACCTTGAGGGTCTGGGCGTTTGCTCAGTATCATCTGTATTTGTTTCCCTGGTTTTTCTTTAATTGATTTCTGTTACTGTTTCTTGCACAACATTTTCACTATCTTGGGTGGTTTGTATTGTTATAGTTTCATCATCACTTGGCCTACATACATGCTTTGCATCTATTTCCTGCCTTGTGATTTATTTTACTTCTTTTCTATCGCATTTCGCATCTAACCTTTTCTCTACGGCCTCAAGTCTTGTATGTTCATAATTTTGAAATACAACTCTCATCTCCCATCAATAACTTTTCATTGGGAATATTTGTTTTAATTTATTGTTTGCATTTTAAGCAAAACCACATGCATCCAGGTTTCCCCATTGCCTTATATTCGCCAGGTTTAAATTTCAAGCATATAATGCGGTTTCCGCAGTACTCGCACTCGAACATTCTTTCTTTCTCAAATTAAACATTTTTTCAAAGTTTTTCTACCATCGCTCACCGATTCAGAGTTTTTGCTACCCCTCCGTGTTCCCTTATTCTTTTTTTTGCGATTGGAGCGATAGAGATTACTATTTTTCCCAAGTGTCTTGCTTTGGCACTGTGTGTTGATCGTGTGCGTGTGATTGTGCTTGAGCGTGCTCTTGCGCTTGCGCGTGCGCGTGCGCGTGCGCGTGTGTATGTATGTATGTATGTATGTATGTATGCATGCATGCGTGCATGCATGGCTGACACTGGGCCCACACCTCTCGAAGTCTACAGTTGTCGAAGGGCTCGCCGCATATAACACGCGGCCATTCTTTCACATCATCGCTGAAGCGTCTTCTTGTTGGCTGCTTCGATGCGTCCTTGGTTCCGTTCTCTGTCTCTCGTCTAGCCGGCAGTGACTTCCCTTTAGCTTTCCTTCCCCTTTGCTTGCTGACTCATGATCAATGAGTTCAACTTGTGTGTGATGAATTTAATTTATTTAGGAAATAATAAGAACGAAAATTAATGTAGTTTATACGCCAATATCCGAGGACAGTGAATAGAGTAATACGCACTTGTTAACTAAGTAATACAGGGTACTCCGAATTGTCATGTACCATCTATAATTCTATACAAATTGTTGTTGGAAATACGAGGAGCGTCTTACTAAAAAGGCTCCTTGCTCCACTTTACCCTATACTTGGAATAGAAATAAGTAAATAATTTGTTTACCTTAAAGTTGCGGTTTGGCGGTAGATTTTGGCTCGAAAGCGGTAGAGCGGTTGATTATGCAATAAAATGAGGAAACATTGGTAGTTCTACCCCCAAAACGGTACACTTGGTAGTTCTGCCCGAACTCAGAGGCTCGACAAACTAAAATCGTTAAGCATAATACCTTGTTTAGTCTGATTGGTTTGTACACAATGATTATGTTCGTTTTGTCTCACGCGCACACGTACACACGCGTACGTACGCGTACATACGCGTACATACGCGTACACACGAGAACACACGCGCACGCACGCACGCACGCACACACACCCGCACGCAAACAGCGCGCGCGTCAACTAGATTTCAAAGTAGTCGGCGATTTGGCTGTACCTACAGAGAACCGATTCAAATCGCATTCAGTTTATTAGTAATTATAAGAGTCGGTGAAGTCATAAAGTGCAGTAAGTAATCATATGACACATTGTCCGACATGATTCCCATCGTGCAATGAATAAATGACCCAATGTTTACACAAAGCCGGAACCCGTAACGCAGCCGACATGCACGCAATTGGCAAAAGGTGCGGCATTATAATTCTACTGTAACTTGGTGGGATATGGCGACACAGCCGTGGGCTTGGTTGAACCAGACGAAGAGGCGACCATTAATGTAGACGATATCACAAACAACGGTGCAAGGGTCTTTGGTCAGCGAACTCTTCATCCAGGTGTATAGAGTAGCTTGGGGCATAACGCCCAGTTTTGGGGCATAACGCCCACCCCTATCTAGTTACACGGCTCGAAAATTACAATTTCGAGATCGCCAGATGGAGCTACACATCGACATTCGCATCTGGTGCATCGGAGATTGCCGCAGAAGTAAAACGCGCGGTAAGCTGTTCATATTAAAAATTTGGCTGTATAATTATAACAATTGTCCTTGCCAAAGTAGGACTTTGTACAATAACCACGAGAAACTGTGACAAAGAACTGAATGTATAGCATAGACAAATATGCATATAATAGTTTTATAAATGTATAGGTTACGGGCGATATATGAGAATAATATTCAAATTAAGACATTATAATATTGCACATGTGGGGTAAAAAGGCCTACACACAGTAGGGGCAAAACGCACAGTGTGTGCGTTATGCCCCATGACATAATAAATATTGTATATATAGAGCCTAATATATATATATATATATATATATATATATATATATATATATATATATATATATATATATATATATATATATATATATATATATATATATATATATATATATATATATATGCCCCATGACATAATAAATATTATATATAGAGCCTAAATACGTTTCTTATATGCTAAATTATATGTAGACCCTTAAATAATAATATATTATAGAAGAAGGCTAGACCTATGACTTATCTATATAGTAGAGGACATCTATATTGTTGCCTATGGCACAGGCTGAGCCGATAACTTATATAGCTAATGGGCCTATAAGGATACATTCTACAGCCTTGGGATATTTTAATGTAAACTCGTTTTTCTCACTCCAGATGGTACGCAATTACAAACGAACATCAACGCGTGGATCCTACGGAGATGATCGCCTCGGTAGAGCGGTTGACGCAGTGAAGAATGGGGACTCCGTGAACAAGGCATCAGGTAGGTGTGTCATGTTGTCTAAATGTGTAGGCCGACTATAAGCGATTATGAAATTTGGATAGTTGTAATATTATCGAGACAAAATTTTAACATTAACGGCAGAGCTACACTAGACTCAGATGTCATTCGTATTAGTGCCTTATTGTTGTAGTACTTGAATGTAACATGCATAGTTGTTTCTATTTAAGGTGACTACGGGGTTCCGCGGCGGACTCTTGCTAGACACATCAGAGGCTTGGTCAGACAACCGGGCAGAATTACAATGGGCAGCAAAACAACAACGTTCTCACCGCTATTCGAGGCTGAACTTGTCAAGCACGTGAAAGAGATGGAGTCTTCCATGTACTGCATGACGATGATCGACTTGCGTCGTTTAGCCTTTGATCTTGTCGTCCGCATGAACATTGCACACTCATTCGATGCTACCAGTGGTCTGGCCGGTGTAGACTGGGCAAGGGGCCTTCGTTCGCCGGCATACGACGCTCACCATCAGAAGACCGATTGCAACTAGCATTGCACGTATGAAAGGGTTTAATAAAGAAGCTGTGGGAATGTTCTTTGGACAGTACAGGAAGTTGCTTGTGAACGATGGGTTCGTCCCTACACGCATCTGGAACTGTGACGAAACAGGGTTCACTACCGTTTCAAAGCCACCTAAGGTCGTCTGTACGAAAGGTATTAATCAGGTGCGAAAAGTGTCCAGTGCAGAAAGGGGAAAAACATCACAGGTCTGTGCTGCATGAGCGCAGCTGGTACGTTCATCCCCCTCTATTCGTCTTTCCACGCAAGCGAATGGTTGATTCTTTGATGAACGGCGCTCCGGCATGCTCCGTGGGCACCGTCAACACCCGTGGATCGGGATACATTGACAATAATTTATTCCTGAGATGGATGCACCTCTTTGTTGACACTGTTGGCTGCAAGAAGACGACACCACATCTACTGCTGCTAGATGGCCACGAAAGCCACAAGACACTCGATGTCATTCTCTATGCTCGAGAGAATGGCGTCGTGATACTAACGTTCCCGCCTCACTGCACTCATCGACTACAACCCCTAGATCGGACATTCTTCCGATCCCTGAAGGCAGCGTACTCACGTGCGGTCGACAACTGGATGATCTGCAACAAGCATCGACCAGTCACGCAGTTTGACGTCATCCCGCTCTTTCAATGAGGCGTACAAAACGTCGGCCACCATAGCATCGGCAACTAACGGGTTCAGAGCGGCCGGACTATGGCCATTTAACGACGCCAAATTCGACGAAGAACTATTGGCCACCGCCCCTATACAACCTACCATGCAGCCTGCTCCGGGTGCTGGCGTCGCTGGTGTGCATGTCGCCCCTGATATTGACAGGGAAGATGAAGACGCCATCCTGCCCGCTCCGATGGATGTCGTCGCTGATGTGCATGTCGCCCCTGATATCGACAGGGAAGATGAAGACGCCATCCTGCCCGCTCCGATGGATGTCGTCGCTGATGTGCATGTCGCCCCTTATACCGACAGAGAAGCTGCGATGCGAGTCTTAAAGGCCTGTTCACCAACGTCGATCGTCTCAGCACCGGGAAAGACTCGAACAAGGGTGCGTGTGACAAGCGCTGTGGTGACGTCTTCGCCGTATAAGAATATGATGGAAGACAGGATTGCTGCCAAGGCAACCACGTCGGCCATCGTACGTCCACCCGAAAAGAAAAACGCAAAACCAGTTCGCACATTGCCTACTCGCAAGCTGAAGAAAAGAAAACTAGCAAGAAAGAAAGATGTGGTATGAAACGGCCGTGTGAAGATTCTTCTGAAGACGACGAGTGGCCATGCCTTGTTTGCGGCGAGCCATTCAGAAGCAGCAGATCCGGCGAAAGTTGGATCCAGTGCCAGATCTGTCACCACTGGTCGCATCATGACTGCACCGAGGGTGGCAAATTTTATGTTTGCCACAATTGCGCGTCTGACAGTGACTGAACGAGTGGTTAGGCAGCAGATCCGACGAATGTTACATCCTGTGCCATATATATCACCAATGATCGCAACTGGTCGACGAGTGGGGAAGATTTTATGTTTGCCATAATTGCGAATTAACGAGTTGTTAACCGTCGAGAGTTGGTGAGAATAGTTTTAATAAAGTTCTGAATTTTAAAAGTGTCTACACGGGTTGATTTCCACACATGTATACAACATTACAAAGTAACATTTCTGCAGTCAAACCATATAAATATTAAATATTAGAACTGTACAGATTATGTTGGATTAGTTTCATTTTAGCAGTGGACTCTCCATTATTAAAGTAATATAGCCTTCCAAGATCAAATACAATGGCAAAGGGCTAGCATTAATAATAAACAAATTGTATATATATATATAATTATAATAATAACAAATACATGTCCACAATTTAGCCGAAAAATTAACTAGTGACACCGATATTCTATTGGGGCAAAACGCACAGAGGTGAGCGTTTTGCCCCTTGGGTGGGGCATAACGCCTATATGTAGGACCTCCGCTAAAACGATTACAACTTTTTTCAGAGACAAGGTACATTAAAAATGTTAACACACGGAATGTACCTAAGATAATAAACTAGATAATCAATTGAACATAAAACAGATATACCAAAAGGATTCTTTCCAGTAGCCGATGTCCCAAAAAACTGGGCGTTATGCCCCAAGCTACTCTATGTTAAACTTCCCATGGGAATGGAATAACAAACGCACGAGTTAATAAGTGACTACATGAAAGGTTACCTACCTACCGGTTAGTCCGACCAGATCACATGCCGTCTGCATGCATGCACGCGTGCGAACAACCTGCAGAGCTGTATTTCAACAAGAGTATTTTCACGTTTCGATGCTTTCGTTTAATTAGCATTGTCCATACCATGAGCTTTAATCACGCGATGAAGCCAATCCACGTGAGAGATCAATGCCGTGTCTGAGGTGTGATTATCTTTGCCGTCCACGTTGCATATTTGGCCAGAACCTGCATGTGATCCGGCTAATCGCCTTCCATTGAATTCTCACGATCGCTTTCAGTGCTACCATCAGAATCGTCGGTGATTAGCTCGGTAATCGCCGTGTCGATCAGTGAGATATGAATCAGTTGTGCACCAAATCTCTCCTATAAACCATCGTGTGGTACAAGTTTCACAAAACTTCTTAGAAATAGTCTATAGAAAAATCCTTCGTGCTTTACGCCGCAAATTGAGGAACAATAAAGTAATTATCTAGTCAATTACCCTAATTCTACGTGGCTTACCTTCGCGTGTGTTGACCAGCGATTCATTGGAAATGTTATTAATGTTACAAAGTACTTTGACAAAAATATTGTCAAGATTTGTTAAATGCACATGTTGTTTACGACAGTCTAACGGTATAAATTAACTTGCCGACATACTGACAGACAATACTTGCCAACCCTAGTAATGTTATATACTATTGCAGAAGACGTGCTTTTACATATATAATTTTCATGTTTTACGTTTTAAGTTAAGTTCTTGAGGATTTAAGCGCTATAGAAGTTCATTGAAGTGGAATTTGTCTCTAGAATGGTATACTGGAAATGTATTGAGGGGTGGGAGGTTGGTTTAAAAATAGGTGGGAAGTGGGATTTTGAGGTGGGATGCGTTAAAGACAGAAAACAAACTTATAACACGATAGTTTAGTTTTTATTGTGTGTTCTTATGGTTTTCTTCGTCGCATGGCTTTCCTTGTGCGCTGTAATTGAGACAGACCAATATCACCCACCCACTTCACCACGTTTAGGCCGCTGTATTACATAAACTACAGCTGGTTATGTTTATATCATTTATATGGACGCAGTTGACCCCAAAAATACTTATGGATACACCTCACAAGCTATATGATGTTGTGCAGCCTGAAATTTACCATTAGTGTTCGTATTCTGCTGTGTAGCAAAGGCCTGAAATACTCGATGTATATTCGCGCATGCCTGTGTGGATATGCCCAAGTATTCTGGGGCATATCTGCACACCAGTAATCAATACACATTGAAAACACATGCAGTCTTAGTGGAGTTGAATTTTGGTAACTAGTAATAGTAAACTACTAAATGTACAGATTAACAAGTCGAAATGTTACCCTTCCGGCATAAACAGGTCATTAGCTATGATACATTGTACTTTAGACGCGCGGACATGCCCCACCTTGCCCTAAATGCTTACCAGTGCGTAATGCGCTGTCCACGGTAGAAATATAAATGACTTGAAGTGCTGCCCTGGTGTCTTGTTGGGAAACTGGTCACTTTAAAGCGGAAAAATATGCGCTTTGAAAAAAGTGGTTGTTACTTCTGCAGCGTTATAACTGCACGGTAAAGTCGAAATACAGCAGTTATTCGTTATATTTCAGGTAAGGTCATTGTAGGTAATGAGTGTTAAGGCTGCCAACAGTTCGGTAAGTTTAAAAGTTTTGCAAAAATCATTGATACAATCATAGAGTCGATTGACCGATTACATCGAAACACGGGAATTCTGAAGCGTCTCGATTAGGATTCGAAGCTGGTTATTCGAATGTAGTCTGGACGCTGATGGTATCTCCTCTGCATACGATATGCAAAGGGTAATCTTGAAAAAATAACATAATAAAGGTAAATGTTACTGTTGGTCGTTAAACTCTTAAACGACACCAAGAGTCAAGTGATAAGTCATAAGAAGTGATAAAGCGTGTAATCTTCACACACAATCACGATGCCAATGCCATGGCGGCTTAACAAGTCGAAATGAAGTTTGTTGGATATCACTTTAACTCACATCATTGGAAAGGTTTCCAGTGGTGTAAATATATTTTAATAGGCCTAATATTGTGGAAGTTGTGTTAATTTAAATGTTGTAAAGTTGCTAAAAGGTTGACCTTTGTTTTAATGGAAAACATAAAAAAGGTTGTGACCTTTTCGTGGCGTTTGATGAGAAAACATAAGTTCAAAATGACACATGCTTCCTCAATTTTCAACCTATAGGCAAAAAGTAAATACCATCTGATAGCTTATTAAAAGTATAAGAAACCTGAAGTATTTTAATGAGATTAATTGATTAATTAATTATTAATTAATTAATAATCAATTAATTAAGCGATTTCAGTAGAAACAAAGGCCAGACAGTCTAGAAATTTTCATAACTTTCTTAATAGTTGGAATATTTTGGTCAAATTTGTAGTGAAGATAGCTCATAAACAGCCCATCCTCATGCTGTGATGCTATCCTGTTCACACCATATAACATTTGTAAGGCCTAAAAACAAAAACATTTTGTGTTTCAGGTAATGGGCCCAAAAACTTAGGGTAGGTAGGGTAGGTAGGGAAATATTTGTTTATATTATATTTTTGTTAACACTACAGTAAATTTATGGACACACTTTATTACACTGAAATAAAGATAAAGTGTCTGCACAATGGCAATAGCCAGTGCTGAATGTAGATATCATGTAATAAAGTTGGTTTAATTAAAACAACGAATACTGTTAAACTAAATCTTTAAAAATTACAATGTGACGCAACACGCTTTCGCCAGAAATGTTCCAACTGTGATTCACATCTTTCACATAGCCATCCCTGCACCCAGCACAGATGGGAAACACTGTTTTGAAACTTTGTTTCAGCTTCGCGTCTTCTTTCAGCCCATTCTACTCCACAGCAATGAGTAAAATCATATGTTCCCTCAACCCAGGGCAGAGCTGTAGAATGGGGCTTCTATTGTATTAGGCTTGAACAGTTGATAACTACGACGGCGCCATGCAGTGAGTGACTCGGCGGTGTGATGTACTACACAAATGTAGTCAAACTGTGACAGTAGCATAGCAAAACGTAGTTTTCTGTCGTTCTGACAGTTGTCTTCTGCCTTACACAACTCTTGTTTTCTCCGACATCCAACACACCTATGAGCAGTCGTGATGTTTGCGCATTGAGGTGTGCCTGACGTGTAAATCCTCATCAATGACATCATGTTGCTTGACGTTAGAAGCAGTAGCTTTTGCAAAGTGTTTTGGTGGCATCTTGGCAGAAGTTTTGCCCTGCCCTTGCCTGCTTGCTCCTTAACAGTTGATGCCACTTTGAAGGGCCGGGTATTGGCAGGATCCAATGTGCATGAGATCAAGCGATGAATTTATATCTAAGTGCCATAACCACGTTTATGACTGGCATCGGCGAGGTAAAACAACACGATCCATCGCTGCAGCCATACTATTTGGCAATGCTGTCAAACGCTTCGTTTGACAAGTATAAAAATTTCTGTGTAGGATTTTTCATGTGGAATAAGCACTGGCGTTTTATTACGCAGATTAGAGATGCAAGTGCCATCTTGCCATCCCTAGCCAACGTGATTAAGCATGTAACAAGACCGCTTATTGGGTGAAATATTAACGATATAATAAAAAATGAAATAAATAATAACCTAGCTGAAATTCATTGTTTGCATGCATTTCTTTGTTGTTTCACTCTGTAGTGCTTTGACCAATTGCATTGTCATTAAAAAGTCAATCAAAATTATCTATTCAGTTGTCACAAACTCCTATTTAATTACTACAAACATGACAAAACAACCCAAGCACAATGAAGCACATGGTGGATTGTGTTATGTAAGCAAGACTCTCAGCCAATCAAGTTGGGGAAATCGGTCACGTGACCTGAATGACAAACTCGATCAGACAAACTGCAGAAAAAGGCTTAATAAAATCATCAAACATCTGCGCCATAGATGTATAATTTAAGAAGCAGACATGTTCAGAACATATTAAATAGTATTTAAATTAATTTCTATGCCATATTTATCTTAAATCTGTTCGACATGAAGGTTTTGGAAGGCATTTTATACTGCTGAAAATCGCTGAAAATTCTGGGAAATGGCGGCCTTGCCTATTTCTGGGTACTCTCTTACTTTATGCCTTCAGCCTAAAGAAACATTTGGGAATCGATAGATTTTCATACTATTTGGCACAGATGTGGATAAATATATATATTACGCTTTATTTATGTTTTCAAGACCACGAGTTATGTACCTTCGGGTCAAGCATGGATGACTTTTATGACCAAATATTTTGTTAAATTTTTTTCCACTTCTAACGCATCCATTGATAAAATCTGAAAACTTGAGGAGGCAGGGGAGGCTGCGGACTGTGTCATCACACTTTGCGTTCTCTATTAACTGTAATATTAAACGAACTACATACACCAAAAGCGGGTGCATCGCATACCATGCTTTGGCGCTCTGATCCACAGGTATTGAGGCACATCGCGTAGAGTGATATTAGTGTCATTCTCACATACCTATAATGCCGAAGTGATAACTGGCACTGCACTAGAGTACGATATTCTAAATCACCAAAGTTATTTATTCGATTGAGCACAAACAGTTTATTAAGGGCAAGTCATTTTGAGTGAAATGCCTTTGATTATCGAGCAGCGAAAAAGAAGTCATACTAGTCGATGGCTATTGCCTATTGCTATAGTTGATTGTGTTTGACCCTTTGCATTAGCTTGGGCTTGGCTTTGAGGCTTTGTAGCTTTTGGTTTTGGTAAAGGCCCGATATTAGCAATGCGGGAAAATTAACAAGATTGCCATCCCAAACAACAAGTTCCAGATGCAGGGTTGTTTGATTTAAATCATTTGATTTAAATCATGATTTAAATCATTGATTTAAATTGATTTAAATCATGATGTAAATCACTCCAAAAAATTGTTGATTTATGATTTTTTTACTTCCGGTTTTTAATCGCTGATTTATATGAATTTAACACAAATAATTGTTTACAAGAGTCGAGATCAACAAAGTTTTGTATGTTTTTAATACAAAACACAAAGTGTGCACACTTGTGTAGCTGTATTGACACCAGATAGTCAAATATTTTATGACATTGTGTATGTTTGAGCTATTCCCTTTCTGAATGCAGTGAAGCCACACAAACTTGTCTTCCAGAGGAAGTATCTTTTCAAGTCAGAAACCCTGAGTTGAAGTCCACTTAGAGCTTGTGCTAGTTGTTACCAATTCAGTATGTTGACTCAGTTGTTTAATACTGTACCAGTTTGTATTCTGGTTAGAGACCCTTAGAATACACAAAGCCCTGGACAGGTGCTAATCCACCCTCTCAGCAAACAATAATAAGCACTGCTACAGCCACAGACACACTGCATGCTTTCCTTTCCAAGACAGATTATGCAACTACAGGGGTGAGGCCTTGTGGACATTGTCTAATGTCTTTATATAAGCAAAAATCATACCTTCTGTTAAGACAAGAACCCAAATCGATTTGAATAGAACACGTTTAAAAAGTTTACAAATTTAAACATCTATATAAATGTCTATATACCAGGTTTAAAAAAATCAAAATCATTATTTTTTCAAACCTGTCCAGATGGCAAGTGGACAAGGAAGCCATTGGCTTATCGAGAGTCCAACAATTTTCTCATCTATGTGTGTAAGTCTTTTATCAGATATCTATCAATTCTATTTTAAACATATTCACACTACTAGTATTAACACAATCATTTGGCAGTTTGTTCCATTCATTTATCACCCTCTGTGAAAAGAGTACTTTCTCTTGTCAACCTACACTGCACCTTAACACAGTGCTGTTGTGTTCTGGTTCTACTACATACTTTAAGTTTGAAGAATATATTCCTATCAACATCCTCATAACCGTTCACTATTTTAAACACTTCTATTTGTGATCTCCTCTTAGTCTCCTGGTCTCTAGTGTTGTCAAACCCACATTTAATAAGTAGCTTTAACTAAGGTCTCTCGATTCAGAATCATTTTAGTTGCTCTTCATCGTATTCTTTTAGCTTGTCTATGTCCTTTTTACAATACAGCCTCCATGCTTGAATACAATATTCCAAAGTGTGGTCTAACTATTACTTTGTATAGAAATTTCAATTAACTGTTTCTCCCTATGGGTGTGTTTAAATGCCCATTATGGTGTTGGATGGAATTGAAAAATTCATGGTCTCATACCACTCTGTTCTCACTCTAGGTAAGTGGTTGTTGTTGGGATAGATATGGCTGAAAGGCTCTCCTCATAGCACCAGTAACCAGATATCAGAATTAACCCCTTTTGTCATGACAGCCCCTTTAAACAGACTCATCAAGAACCAGAGAGAGGTAACAAATACCTGGCATGATAATTAATATTTTTCCAGATTAACCCCTTTCCGTCTTGGGTGTGATTTGTTTTGGTGTCAGATGGAAATGTTTTTAGCGTCGGATGGAATCATCAGATATTGAAATACAAAACAGCATTTTCACCCCATAATCCACATGTTTCCTTGACAAATGTTGTAGAAAACACTCTGGTTCCTCTTTTGGATGATAAACTGTTAAATCCATCAGTTGATAAAATGTCATCCAAACTTCCCGAAACCCATGTAATAAAGAACTCACAATTAGAAGTCATAGATACCCAGTAACACATCAACATTTTATTTTGATATCATATAATAACTGTTTTATTAATGTGACTCATTGAAAATTGAACATTGAAATGTCATCTAAATGCCATGCAAGGCTGTCCAGTGTACATAGGCCTACATATACATATGGTCTATTTTCAACAAACTAAGGTTTGGCTTTTGCTCAAAAACTATGGATACAATTCTTAACAATGCAGTTTCTCATTGCTTCACCATATTCCTCTTACCAAAGAAATATTTGCAAAATTCTTGGTTAATTTGCTTTAAAATGAATTGAATGCTTTTACACCACATGTTCTGCCTGGAGGAACCAGCGTTTTTGGGGTTTTCAACCATTTGAGTGAAACAAGATCTACTTCTTAATGACAGAAAGAAGTCATTCTTGTTGTGGAAATCTAGACATCATCAGAGTCTTCTGCAACATGGGAGACAATTCCTATGAATGGTAGTTATATTCTCTACTATATATATATATATATATATATATATATATATATATATATATATATCAATATCACTTAGCTTTTATTTTGTCTTCACTCTAATGAATTTCTTGCAGGTTCCAGCACTGTTTTAAATGATCTCACTTTTAATCATATTTTTTGCAACTTCAACTAATTATTGCTAGAAAGATTTTTTTGTAGTTAATACCTTACCAATGGAAGTAAGTTCTCCAACATCTAGTTTTTTTCATGTCAAAGGTCTGATTGCAGGAACTGAAAATTTCTTTTGTGATGCAAATGGCAGCATGCAAAAGGTACTAATGCTGTCCCCTCTTGTGTAGTGTAGAGAGAGACCTCTATGGAGCAATTAATAAATAGTGCTTCAGGGCATCAAAAAATTTTTACATCTGATCCCTGTTGGTTTTAGATTGTGGATGGAAAGTTTTAGTGTCAGATGGACAGGTTTTGTATCGGATGGAAACTTTTTGTCTTATGATATTTCGGTAGGAAGGAGTCAAATCCATTTTTTTCACTATGTAGACAAACTTTACTATAAAATTGATAGCTTAATGTATTTCCATACCAAAATGTTTATCTGTATTTTGAAAACTTTTTGGATGAAAAATTATAATTTCTAAAGCGACTTGCATAAATTATGTTAATTATCCCAAAGAATGAGGAGTATGATTGGCCAATTTAGATTGGAAATTATTTTGTAGTTTTTATCATAATTTGGGCAATTATATCCTCAAAGATCTCAGCACAATTTTTTTATTTATAGCAATGTCCATCAAACACCAGACTCACATAAATTTTCTCAGTTTCGATTAGAAAAAGGCTATAAAATCAACATCGAACAAGATATTGGCAAACTGAAAGTTGTTCTTGAAAGAGTATTTATATGGGTATTAGAAACAATGAATAGTTTTGCCTCGATGTGAGGATTTTAATTTTGGGGGGTCTGGTGAGACACATTTTGAAACACACCCTTATACGTGATAGTTCTCCTAATTGGCCCTAGAATTTGATTTCCTTTGAAGCAGCAATCCCACATTGCTCTAAGACTTTCATGTCAGCACTAAATATTACTCCTAAGTCCTTTTCTTGTGTGGTTCTACCTAGTACAGCATCCCCCCATTTTATATTCTTCATCCATGTTTCCATGTCCTATGTGTATGCATTTACACTTCTCAAAATTTAATAACATTTGCTATTTTTCTGACCATTTAACTCATTTATCTAGATCATCCTGTAAACATGTGATGGCCCCGTGCAAACATTGATTAAAGGCCACAAGGCACGTAATTTGTGGCAGTTGTAGTAACTGGGTAGATTTCGTCAAGTCTGGGTGCAAAAAGTCCTGGGCTGAGGTCAGGCAGATAGTTACATTTTGAGTGTAGGGGATGCGCAGGGATGAAGGAAATAGAGGTGGAGTTAAAGAGCTGAGACTGCTCGTTGTGGCAATGGTGGGAAGGATCAGGGGGAGTTGTGCCAGTAGTTCCGGTGAGAGAACAGTAGACGATAAAGTGGAAAGACACAAGAGATGCTAGGGAGAGCTCACCTCAGCCTGGGAGGAAGCTGAGAGGAGGGAAGGTGACAGGTCATAGGGAGACAGGACGTAAGGAGACGGGAAGGAGAAAAGGAACGGGAGGGAAGACAACCAGGAGGTGAAGGAGAGGAGGGGAGTAGGGGAGACAGGAGGAGGAGGGAAGGAGAGATGGGAATGGGGAGACAGGAGGGAAGACGAACCGGGGTTGCGGGAGACAGGAGGAAGGAGAAGTGGGGGAGACGGGAGGGAAAACAACCCGGAGAGCAATATCTTCGTTAGCTGCGTTCCTCTTTCGTTCTCCACCAAACTTTACATAGTCCACTTTAATCGTCCCATCACCAGCTTCCTCTTGAAACTCTCTTTCACACCTACCTCCCTCCCTCAACTCCCCGATTCTTCGCTTGTCCAGTGATGTGTTAACACAACATAAACATTCAGTTATTAACATGTTTATTGTGCAATGCTGGTCAATGTTGTGTTTACTGTGCTACTAAATAATGCTATACATGTATGCTACAATTATTGTGTGTTTGCTGTTGTATTAAACAATTCAGCTACTGTACGTATTCGTAAACATGCACTAACGAATGTTTATCGAATTGCACAACACGACTTCGTGTGTGTCTTTCTTTGTCGACGAGTTAAATATGTGTAAGCAACACTGCTTCATTAAGACAACGGGTCGGTGAGTCAACGATCTTTCACTAATGATAACATCTACAGACAGCGGCACAGCGATTGTGTCGCAATATCACAACTGTCAACCGGCGCCGAGTAGTTTGGACGGAGCGGTTGGCACGGATATCACGGATATCACGCAACAAGCCGTTAAATGTCTTCGTCTAATACAAGACGAACGATTTACCGTGCAATTGTTTCTATCTAATCCAAGCAGAACGTGTAGCTCGGCGGTAGTTTGTCGGACTCACAATAAAGAACGCGACCACGCGTAGAACCACCTGGCAGTAATCAACACACTGAACCACAGAACAGCTTTGCGCCTCTATGGTTGAGTTAAGCAGAGTGAATTGGTGCATAATCGTGCGAATGGGTGCATAATCGTGCGAATAGGTGCAGCATCGTGCGAACAGGGCAAATCGGTACATAACGTTGTATGTTGATCCAGTAACATTACACGTGGTTGAGAAATAACAAGTACAACAATAACACTAAAATAAAAATGTGGTTGTTTAATATGGTATATGTACGGTGTACGGACAAAACCCCCATAGAACAAAATCAGTCCTGGCAAAAGCCCCCCACCCCACCCACCACACCCACCCCGCCCACCCCACAGATATACAGACATACAGACAGACAGGCCGACAGATCGACAGACAGACAGAGAGACAGACAGACAGAGACAGAAGTTCACAGATAGACAGAAGGGGGGGACACAAGCATACACAACAAGACACATATCGAGAAATATACATAACTTAGACGTAGAGGAGTGATAACATTGACTTAAGATTATACACATGATTATGTACGTATGTACGATTACACATGTTAACAGTAAAAACAATCAAACCTTCGCCTTCGTCCGTTCAGTTTGCCGTGGTTTTTTCTCCGATAAATGTCCCGCACACTGATAATAATTCAGGTATCGCTCCGTTGCACTGTTACATATAATGTTCTCTCGTTATATCCGTGAAACTTTCCAATGGCACTGTTCGCTCTTATAGTGGCCAACGTGTTGCTAGGCCGAGTTCAACTCTCCAAGTAGTGGTCAGTGACTAGCACGGCGTCAGTTTATCTCAAATTAGTTACGCATGCATGCACATCCGACTAATCTACGAAGAACGATAATTGGCTAACGCTGGTTGTTCGACAATGCGACAGACGTGACCTGCAACAAGTACCCATTGGCCTACTTCAGTGTCACTCGTGAAACTGTTTAGTGTCACTGTTTTCCACTTTGTAAATAGGCCTACGATGAATTTTAGATATATGAGAAGGAATTGTTCACAAGTACATGCACAACTGATGCCATCCCTAAATTTAGTATCAGTTAATGTCGATGACTATATTATGACTTTACAAGCACAAATTGAAAAATTATTATATGTTATGAAACAAAAAAGATAAGACGAAGGACGACTACAGAATGGCAAGTGAGTTTGTTTATGTCAGTATCGATGTGTTTTCTTTTTGTAATTTCAGACACTTAACCAAACAATTAGCCCTTTAATAACCGAACACAAAACCTGTTCGGACGCAAAAGCGGGTGTGTGTGGAATCTGTTTTGGCAATTACACTGAGAACACTACATAATATCAATCCCATTTATTTATATAGTGTTAGTTGTGTCAATAGAATGTGAGTTTAAAGTTTCGAACATTTTGCTCATGTATGTTGAGTTACTATAAGAGTCAATTCGACTGGCTACCCAAATTCCGGGCAAACATCCGGGTATCAGTAGGACCAAATAATGAAAAGTGTAAGTGAATCCAAACTCTAAGGATGGTGGCGCCACGTAGCCTAGATAATCAAGCCTAGTAACAATCCTAGAATGTCGTATCATTACTAGGCTTCGGTACGCCTACGCGGTGTCCCGAAAGACCCACATAGAGTACTGGACCATGGCCAAGTGGGTCGGAGTGATTCTCTCCCACTCGCTAGTATGACGTCAACGGTGGCAGCCGAGTATCCAACCACAAACGCTACTCATTAGTCAGGTATAATCCTTGAGTTGCGACGACATGGACGCTACTGTTGCTGCTGTTGTTCTCAGTAGTTGCTACACGCTGTTGTGTTGTGGTGATATTAAACATAATCTTACAGGCGACACACCAAGTGCCACAAAGCTTGCTCTACAGTCGTTAACTCGGAAGAAAAGACGAAACATAAGCTTCATTCACACAGCGGTGTTAGTCCAAAGCGGTAAATACGCTGGAACATGAGAGAGTGCAAGATTTCTCCGGACTGGTCGTTTCAACTGATCTGTTGACATGTAGTACGGACAACATGCCTTGCACCAGCAGTCATACCATTGACCACCGCTGACCGAAAGGACGGACAACATTTTGACTTTAGATTATTCAAATATGTCCGCATTATTAAAAATGTTTTTCAAAAAGCGTATTCTGGTGTTTGCCTTGTCGGCAACATGCAGCAGAGTTTTCGTGAAATCCAACAATTTATTTTCTGAGATGGTCAACGTGCAAGATGTCGCCCAAACGAGTCAGACTCTGGTTTCGTGTAAAAGGGGCACTAACGTCACCGACACGCCCATTCTACGGTAGTCCGGTTCATCCAGCTGTATTTAAACGATTGTCGGGCTATATACAAAAGTGGATACGGGATACATATGGAAGAATAGTCCCAGTAATTGCAGCGTGGCGGTGTTGGGTGTTGGGTGTTGGGTGTTGGGTGTTGATGTGAATAAGTCTGTCAGGGGTGGAGTGTAAAACGCTTTAAGCTGTCTTGTGGGCCAGATACTGTGTAGTATAAGTTACCTTTGCTTCAACTGACAGGTAGAACAACACATACAAGACAGGTAACAATTGTGCGTCCGTGACAACATAATCAACGTGTTATTATATCCGACCGCAAACGACCGGCGCATCGAGACAGGCGTCGTATTCGCTAATAATGACAATAACAAATGACTATGCTATAGTGACTAAATCACCAGGACCCGGAGCATAGGTGCCAAGTTACAAACAGCGGTAGATCTACCGCTGTCGTGACGTGAGGGCGACAGGTGAAGATCTGGCGGCGCAGACCTCGCGTCCATCGTATTCATTTTATTGCATTTTCTGGTGTGTTTTCTACTAAAACATTGTGGTTTTGACGGTAGGGCGGGACCAGGAATCCCATTAATGAAAAAATGGCTGTAGTTTTTCATAAAGTTATTATTTTGTGGTATTTGTGCTGTCGAGCGATTGTTGTGTGGTCATAGTATCTAATACTAAAACATTAGTGACGATTGCCATCACTAACAGTGTGTAATCGTTAATTAAGTATATTGTTCATAGTGGGCGTCTTACCTCAGGCCTGGGGGCAGACGCCCCCTCAGAAGCCCGCGGGGGCGTCTTGCCCCACAACTGTAACAGTCTTTCTCCATTGTATAAAAAATGAATATCGAAATGAAACAAATTATTGCTAAAATAAAATGCATTCTGTTTTATGTTATGCATACTAATAAGTTTTTGTCTAACTAACCAAGCTGGACCGTGCATAGCAAATGCGCCCTGCGCGAGATTTTCTATTGCTATGTACGGTACAGTCCGGTTTGTTCGGGGCTTGTTTTTCATATTTTAATCATAATTGTATATATATATATATATATATATATATATATATATATATATATATATATATATATATATATATATATATATATATATATATATATATATATATATATATATATATATATATATATATATGTATATATATATATATATATATATATATATATATATATATATATATATATATATATATATATATATATATATATATATATATATATATATATATATATATATATATATATATATATATATATATATATATATATATATATATATATATATATATATATATATATATATATATATATATATATATATATATATATATATATATATATATATATATATATATTAGTGCCCTGTGCCGGCCTAGAATTTGATCCCAAGCCTGACCCGCAATTAGCAGTTAGATTCCAGGCCCGGCTCAGACCGTAAATGTTTGGCCCAGGCCCGGCCCGGCCCAGCCCGCAAGTTTCAGGCCCAGGCCAGGCCCATACCCGCGGGCCAAAGATGGGTAAGACCGCGGCCCGCAAGCCCGCGGCCCTTCTTTCTATAAAGAAGATATAAATATATATATATATATATATATATATATATATATATATATATATATATATATATATATATATATATATATATATATATATATATATATATATATATATATATATATATATATATATATATATATATATATATATAGTGGCTATATACAATAGTGGATACGGGATACATATGGAATAATAGTTCCAGTAATAGCAGCGTGGCAGTATATATATATATATATATATATATATATATATATATATATATATATATATATATAATATATAAAGAAAAAATACCCTGAAATGCGCAGAATTCCAATATTTCCAACCTGTAAATTGCTAAATTGTCTTAAATTGTCATACAGGAAGCACTAAGTCGTGAATTCTGCACATTGTCTAGTGGTTGAATGATTTATTGCTTACTTATGATTTCGTGTGAACATGTCTTATCTTAATTTGACCGGCTGAAACTTAAGTCTGCGTTACTTGACAGTTACTTAATTTCTTAATTTAGAACTAATGTGAGTAGTCACGTTCGACCCGCATTGGACCCAACATTGGACCCAACATTCTATTAAAAACCTATATTTTGTAAAACAAATTGTTTTATATTCCATTATTTTTTCGATGGCTCTAATGCTGTTTGTCTGCGCCCACAAAACGAGACCAGCTGCTGTCTCACTGACAATGGACTGGACGCGTTTAGCTGCCTGCAGACTTACAGTCAGTGAAGATGGGCAGTCTGGCTCACAAAGGTCAGTCTAACATTAAATCAATGCAATCCCTTTAAATATATGTTCCTTTGTCAAGTGAACACCTGCCGTGTGGTGCACAGTGGCTCAGTGGATAGAATACCGGACTCTCAATGCGAGGACCATGGTGGCTCAGTGGTTAGAACACCGGACTCTCAATGAGAGGACCATGGTGGCTCAGTGGTTAGAACACCCAACTCTCAATGAGAGGACCACAGTGGCTCAGTGGTTAGAACACCGGACTCTCAATGAGAGGACCATGGTGGCTCAGTGGTTAGAACACCGGGCTCTCAATGTGAGGACCACAGTGGCTCAGTGGTTAGAACACCCAACTACCTCGCTCTATAGTGATAACACTTGAAAAAGTGTCGTAAGACATCTGCCTTTGGCTTTAGAGTTCATATACTTCCATACTACTTTAGTGTTCGACTTAGCTTCTGTTGCTAGCTTCATCTCAAATTCCTTCTGCATCCTCCTCGGACTTTATTTCTAGCCTTACAACATCCAGTATAGTATTTCCCTTCTTTTGTCTCCATATAACGCTTCCATAAAGTGTTTTTTTTTATTATTTAAGGGTACTTTCCCTTTGTGTATATTAATATTTCTAACTAATTGATGATGGACCAATTCATCCTTCATCCATACCTTATCAATATACTCTTTAAAACCTAACCACTGGTAGTTTATAATGTTACTGCCAAGTGTCTCGCCCCAGTCTGCATGGTCCAAATTAGTATTCATACCTCTATAATCCCCTTGGTCGTAATACTATTTAAGCCGTGTACGGTTGGCTATTTCTGCAAACACTTAAATGTAATACTAAGGACAGAGTGATCACTCTTACCAAGTGGGCTTTCGTACACTGTGTCATTTACCATACATTTTTCATTGGTGGAAACTAAATCAAGAGTGTTCCATTTATTTCCTAATTGCCCACTGTGGGGAGTGTAACGTGTTGGAAGAGAACATTATCTCTTATACCTTCTTTAAATTTAGAGAATGGGCTATTAGTATTATCTGAGGGTGTGCACCAGCTTTGCCAGTCTATATTTGGTTAATTAAAATCTCCAAGCAAGATAAAATGTGAGTTTTTATGCATATGTCAGGAATAAACAAAACGTACGAGACAAGGTTGGGCCACTAGAAGACAGTGCTGGAAATATAATATCACAAGGATTTTTAATGGCGGAACCGGAAGACTTAAACGGTTATTCCAGTTCACTCTTTACCAAAGAGGATATTTGTTCATTACTAGTTCCATCTGCTAAATTTCTGGAGGCTAAATCGGACTATTTAGGGCAGTTAATTGTAACTCCAGAAATTGTAACTAAGAAAATCAAGGCACTGAAGGATAATAAATCACCTGGACTCGATGGAATTCCTCCCAAACTACTAATTGAAAGAGTGGTATACCACTTAAAAGAGTGTTTAACTTGTCACTAAGAGACGGAGCGGTTCGTTTTGAATGGAAAGAAGCAACCATCATACCATTATTTAAAAAGGGTTCGAGAAATAAGTTTAACATCAGTGATTTGTACATTATTAGAAAGGTTAATTAAAGACCATATGGTGGACTTCCTTGTTAGGCATAAATGGATAAATCCATCTCAACGTTGATTCCTAAAAGTGAGGTCATGTTTAAAAAAAATAGTTTTTTGGAAGAAATCACTAAGTGGATAGACGAGGGATCACCAGTAGATATTATCTACTTAGATAGATTTTCAGAAAGCTTTTGACAAAGTCCCACATCAAAGATTACTACTTAAACTAAAAACCCATGGTATCGGGGACGGCATAATCGACAGGATTGAACAATTGCTGACAGACAGAAGACAGCGTGTTGTAGTAGATGGGGAGGTTTCGAACTGGAACTCTGTTTTGAGTGGGGTACTACAAGGATCAGTATTAGGACCTTTATTATTATAAATATATATCAATGACTTGGACAATAATAAATCAAGCAACGTACTGAAATTTGCAGACATCACAGAAGTATTTAGAAAGGTTAAAATTGGTGGTGATAAAAAAATTACAAAACGATCTAGACAAATTAGTTAAATGGTCTGAAAAATGGCAGATGTTATTAATTATTTTTAAATGTAAACGGGAACGTGGATATAAACTATAAACTGAGAAATAATATTCCAGGTACTACAGTAAAAGAAAAGGACTTAGGAGTAATATTAAGTGCTGATATGAAAGTTTCAGAGCAGTGTGGTATTGCAGCTTCAAAGGGTAATCAAATTCTTGGGTTGATTAGAAGAAATATAACATACAAGGAAACAAGCTAATTATACCTCTGTATAAAGCAATAGTTAGGCCTCATGTAGAATACTGCATACAAACGTGGAGGCCATATCGTAAGAAGGATATAGATGCGATTGAATAAATACAGAGGAACGAAACTAAAATGATTCCAGAACTGAAAGACCTCAGTTATGAATAAAGCCTATAAGAATGTGGTTTAACAACCATAGAGACAAGGAGGTTAAGAGGAGATTAAATTGAAGTTTCTAATATATTAAATGGGTATGAAAATATTGATAGAAATATTGTTTCTCACTCAAAAAAGATAGTAGAATTAGAGGACACAAAGTAACATTATTAAAGGATCAGTGTAGATTGAATATCAGGAAGTACATGTTCTCATAGAGGACAATAAATGAATGAAACAAATTATCTAAAGATTGTGTAACCGCTAACAGCGTGAATATGTTTAAAAACAAGGTTGACACATATCTCAGGAGGGCGGGTTACACATAGATGAAGAATGTTGGACTCGCCTTGTCCACTGGGCTTCTATAAATACATCCTATCAGAAGAGTATCTTTTTTGTTTAATTATATCTCAACCTATGCTGATTCTTGAAAATTGGACTCCAAGGATAGGAAGGGTGTTGCGTTAAGTGTTTTGTGAGTATATATATATATACAAACTCCTCTTCCATGTTTATCAATGATATGGAATAAATCATAGTCACTCAAACCCAGTTCAGCTGTGTTTAGTAAAAACTTACGTTTTTTGGTTTAACATCAGTGATCCCTATTAACATACACTTATGCGATACAAATCTAGCTTTGAACTCACTAAATTGATTGACTAGACAAAATGAACAGCATTGGTGTAAAACATGTTAATTGTTTATGTGCATTTTTTTGTATTTACATTGTTTTTCTGGTTATATGACTTTGTTTGTTTTACTCCTCGTCCCTTCGGGGCTTAAATCCATGGTGGGCGTCTCACCCTGTACAGCCATTTTCCCTCATGTATCTCTTTTGACCTGGCCTCCTCTGGGAGTGTCTTCCTTCCTCTCTTTCTTGTTTTGTTAAATCATGCTGGATGTTGGGACATTTATATTTGTCCCCTGCTTCTCTTAAGTTTGATAATCGTTTAAACAATTCCACATTTTGTTTAGTGTCTTTCATTACTACCTTGAGGGGTCTGGGCGTTTGCTCAGTATCATCTGTATTTGTTTCCCTGGTTTTTCTTTAATTGATTTCTGTTACTGTTTCTTGCACAACATTTTCACTATCTTGGGTGGTTTGTATTGTTATAGTTTCATCATCACTTGGCCTACATACATGCTTTGCATCTATTTCCTGCCTTGTGATTTATTTTACTTCTTTTCTATCGCATTTCGCATCTAACCTTTTCTCTACGGCCTCAAGTCTTGTATGTTCATAATTTTGAAATACAACTCTCATCTCCCATCAATAACTTTTTCATTGGGAATATTTGTTTTAATTTATTGTTTGCATTTTAAGCAAAACCACATGCATCCAGGTTTCCCCATTGCCTTATATTCGCCAGGTTTAAATTTCAAGCATATAATGCGGTTTCCGCAGTACTCGCACTCGAACATTCTTTCTTTCTCAAATTAAACATTTTTTTCAAAGTTTTTCTACCATCGCTCACCGATTCAGAGTTTTTGCTACCCCTCCGTGTTCCCTTATTCTTTTTTTTGCGATTGGAGCGATAGAGATTACTATTTTTCCCAAGTGTCTTGCTTTGGCACTGTGTGTTGATCGTGTGCGTGTGATTGTGCTTGAGCGTGCTCTTGCGCTTGCGCGTGCGCGTGCGCGTGCGCGTGCGCGTGCGCGTGCGCGTGCGCGTGTGCGTGTGTATGTATGTATGTATGTATGTATGTATGCATGCATGCGTGCATGCATGGCTGACACTGGGCCCACACCTCTCGAAGTCTACAGTTGTCGAAGGGCTCGCCGCATATAACACGCGGCCATTCTTTCACATCATCGCTGAAGCGTCTTCTTGTTGGCTGCTTCGATGCGTCCTTGGTTCCGTTCTCTGTCTCTCGTCTAGCCGGCAGTGACTTCCCTTTAGCTTTCCCTTCCCCTTTGCTTGCTGACTCATGATCAATGAGTTCAACTTGTGTGTGATGAATTTAATTTATTTAGGAAATAATAAGAACGAAAATTAATGTAGTTTATACGCCAATATCCGAGGACAGTGAATAGAGTAATACGCACTTGTTAACTAAGTAATACAGGGTACTCCGAATTGTCATGTACCATCTATAATTCTATACAAATTGTTGTTGGAAATACGAGGAGCGTCTTACTAAAAAAGGCTCCTTGCTCCACTTTACCCTATACTTGGAATAGAAATAAGTAAATAATTTGTTTACCTTAAAGTTGCGGTTTGGCGGTAGATTTTGGCTCGAAAGCGGTAGAGCGGTTGATTATGCAATAAAATGAGGAAACATTGGTAGTTCTACCCCCAAAACGGTACACTTGGTAGTTCTGCCCGAACTCAGAGGCTCGACAAACTAAAATCGTTAAGCATAATACCTTGTTTAGTCTGATTGGTTTGTACACAATGATTATGTTCGTTTTGTCTCACGCGCACACGTACACACGCGTACGTACGCGTACATACGCGTACATACGCGTACACACGAGAACACACGCGCACGCACGCACGCACGCACACACACCCGCACGCAAACAGCGCGCGCGTCAACTAGATTTCAAAGTAGTCGGCGATTTGGCTGTACTACAGAGAACCGATTCAAATCGCATTCAGTTTATTAGTAATTATAAGAGTCGGTGAAGTCATAAAGTGCAGTAAGTAATCATATGACACATTGTCCGACATGATTCCCATCGTGCAATGAATAAATGACCCAATGTTTACACAAAGCCGGAACCCGTAACGCAGCCGACATGCACGCAATTGGCAAAAGGTGCGGCATTATAATTCTACTGTAACTTGGTGGGATATGGCGACACAGCCGTGGGCTTGGTTGAACCAGACGAAGAGGCGACCATTAATGTAGACGATATCACAAACAACGGTGCAAGGGTCTTTGGTCAGCGAACTCTTCATCCAGGTGTATAGAGTAGCTTGGGGCATAACGCCCAGTTTTGGGGCATAACGCCCACCCCCTATCTAGTTACACGGCTCGAAAATTACAATTTCGAGATCGCCAGATGGAGCTACACATCGACATTCGCATCTGGTGCATCGGAGATTGCCGCAGAAGTAAAACGCGCGGTAAGCTGTTCATATTAAAAATTTGGCTGTATAATTATAACAATTGTCCTTGCCAAAGTAGGACTTTGTACAATAACCACGAGAAACTGTGACAAAGAACTGAATGTATAGCATAGACAAATATGCATATAATAGTTTTATAAATGTATAGGTTACGGGCGATATATGAGAATAATATTCAAATTAAGACATTATAATATTGCACATGTGGGGTAAAAAGGCCTACACACAGTAGGGGCAAAACGCACAGTGTGTGCGTTATGCCCCATGACATAATAAATATTGTATATATAGAGCCTAATATATATATATATATATATATATATATATATATATATATATATATATATATATATATATGCCCCATGACATAATAAATATTATATATAGAGCCTAAATACGTTTCTTATATGCTAAATTATATGTAGACCCTTAAATAATAATATATTATAGAAGAAGGCCTAGACCTATGACTTATCTATATAGTAGAGGACATCTATATTGTTGCCTATGGCACAGGCTGAGCCGATAACTTATATAGCTAATGGGCCTATAAGGATACATTCTACAGCCTTGGGATATTTTAATGTAAACTCGTTTTTCTCACTCCAGATGGTACGCAATTACAAACGAACATCAACGCGTGGATCCTACGGAGATGATCGCCTCGGTAGAGCGGTTGACGCAGTGAAGAATGGGGACTCCGTGAACAAGGCATCAGGTAGGTGTGTCATGTTGTCTAAATGTGTAGGCCGACTATAAGCGATTATGAAATTTGGATAGTTGTAATATTATCGAGACAAAATTTTAACATTAACGGCAGAGCTACACTAGACTCAGATGTCATTCGTATTAGTGCCTTATTGTTGTAGTACTTGAATGTAACATGCATAGTTGTTTCTATTTAAGGTGACTACGGGGTTCCGCGGCGGACTCTTGCTAGACACATCAGAGGCTTGGTCAGACAACCGGGCAGAATTACAATGGGCAGCAAAACAACAACGTTCTCACCGCTATTCGAGGCTGAACTTGTCAAGCACGTGAAAGAGATGGAGTCTTCCATGTACTGCATGACGATGATCGACTTGCGTCGTTTAGCCTTTGATCTTGTCGTCCGCATGAACATTGCACACTCATTCGATGCTACCAGTGGTCTGGCCGGTGTAGACTGGGCAAGGGCCTTCGTTCGCCGGCATACGACGCTCACCATCAGAAGACCGATTGCAACTAGCATTGCACGTATGAAAGGGTTTAATAAAGAAGCTGTGGGAATGTTCTTTGGACAGTACAGGAAGTTGCTTGTGAACGATGGGTTCGTCCCTACACGCATCTGGAACTGTGACGAAACAGGGTTCACTACCGTTTCAAAGCCACCTAAGGTCGTCTGTACGAAAGGTATTAATCAGGTGCGAAAAGTGTCCAGTGCAGAAAGGGGAAAAAACATCACAGGTCTGTGCTGCATGAGCGCAGCTGGTACGTTCATCCCCCCTCTATTCGTCTTTCCACGCAAGCGAATGGTTGATTCTTTGATGAACGGCGCTCCGGCATGCTCCGTGGGCACCGTCAACACCCGTGGATCGGGATACATTGACAATAATTTATTCCTGAGATGGATGCACCTCTTTGTTGACACTGTTGGCTGCAAGAAGACGACACCACATCTACTGCTGCTAGATGGCCACGAAAGCCACAAGACACTCGATGTCATTCTCTATGCTCGAGAGAATGGCGTCGTGATACTAACGTTCCCGCCTCACTGCACTCATCGACTACAACCCCTAGATCGGACATTCTTCCGATCCCTGAAGGCAGCGTACTCACGTGCGGTCGACAACTGGATGATCTGCAACAAGCATCGACCAGTCACGCAGTTTGACGTCATCCCGCTCTTCAATGAGGCGTACAAAACGTCGGCCACCATAGCATCGGCAACTAACGGGTTCAGAGCGGCCGGACTATGGCCATTTAACGACGCCAAATTCGACGAAGAACTATTGGCCACCGCCCCTATACAACCTACCATGCAGCCTGCTCCGGGTGCTGGCGTCGCTGGTGTGCATGTCGCCCCTGATATTGACAGGGAAGATGAAGACGCCATCCTGCCCGCTCCGATGGATGTCGTCGCTGATGTGCATGTCGCCCCTGATATCGACAGGGAAGATGAAGACGCCATCCTGCCCGCTCCGATGGATGTCGTCGCTGATGTGCATGTCGCCCCTTATACCGACAGAGAAGCTGCGATGCGAGTCTTAAAGGCCTGTTCACCAACGTCGATCGTCTCAGCACCGGGAAAGACTCGAACAAGGGTGCGTGTGACAAGCGCTGTGGTGACGTCTTCGCCGTATAAGAATATGATGGAAGACAGGATTGCTGCCAAGGCAACCACGTCGGCCATCGTACGTCCACCCGAAAAGAAAAACGCAAAACCAGTTCGCACATTGCCTACTCGCAAGCTGAAGAAAAAGAAAACTAGCAAGAAAGAAAGATGTGGTATGAAACGGCCGTGTGAAGATTCTTCTGAAGACGACGAGTGGCCATGCCTTGTTTGCGGCGAGCCATTCAGAAGCAGCAGATCCGGCGAAAGTTGGATCCAGTGCCAGATCTGTCACCACTGGTCGCATCATGACTGCACCGAGGGTGGCAAATTTTATGTTTGCCACAATTGCGCGTCTGACAGTGACTGAACGAGTGGTTAGGCAGCAGATCCGACGAATGTTACATCCTGTGCCATATATATCACCAATGATCGCAACTGGTCGACGAGTGGGGAAGATTTTATGTTTGCCATAATTGCGAATTAACGAGTTGTTAACCGTCGAGAGTTGGTGAGAATAGTTTTAATAAAGTTCTGAATTTTAAAAGTGTCTACACGGGTTGATTTCCACACATGTATACAACATTACAAAGTAACATTTCTGCAGTCAAACCATATAAATATTAAATATTAGAACTGTACAGATTATGTTGGATTAGTTTCATTTTAGCAGTGGACTCTCCATTATTAAAGTAATATAGCCTTCCAAGATCAAATACAATGGCAAAGGGCTAGCATTAATAATAAACAAATTGTATATATATATATAATTATAATAATAACAAATACATGTCCACAATTTAGCCGAAAAATTAACTAGTGACACCGATATTCTATTGGGGCAAAACGCACAGAGGTGAGCGTTTTGCCCCTTGGGTGGGGCATAACGCCTATATGTAGGACCTCCGCTAAAACGATTACAACTTTTTTCAGAGACAAGGTACATTAAAAATGTTAACACACGGAATGTACCTAAGATAATAAACTAGATAATCAATTGAACATAAAACAGATATACCAAAAGGATTCTTTCCAGTAGCCGATGTCCCAAAAAACTGGGCGTTATGCCCCAAGCTACTCTATGTTAAACTTCCCATGGGAATGGAATAACAAACGCACGAGTTAATAAGTGACTACATGAAAGGTTACCTACCTACCGGTTAGTCCGACCAGATCACATGCCGTCTGCATGCATGCACGCGTGCGAACAACCTGCAGAGCTGTATTTCAACAAGAGTATTTTCACGTTTCGATGCTTTCGTTTAATTAGCATTGTCCATACCATGAGCTTTAATCACGCGATGAAGCCAATCCACGTGAGAGATCAATGCCGTGTCTGAGGTGTGATTATCTTTGCCGTCCACGTTGCATATTTGGCCAGAACCTGCATGTGATCCGGCTAATCGCCTTCCATTGAATTCTCACGATCGCTTTCAGTGCTACCATCGAATCGTCGGTGATTAGCTCGGTAATCGCCGTGTCGATCAGTGAGATATGAATCAGTTGTGCACCAAATCTCTCCTATAAACCATCGTGTGGTACAAGTTTCACAAAACTTCTTAGAAATAGTCTATAGAAAAATCCTTCGTGCTTTACGCCGCAAATTGAGGAACAATAAAGTAATTATCTAGTCAATTACCCTAATTCACGTGGCTTACCTTCGCGTGTGTTGACCAGCGATTCATTGGAAATGTTATTAATGTTACAAAGTACTTTGACAAAAATATTGTCAAGATTTGTTAAATGCACATGTTGTTTACGACAGTCTAACGGTATAAATTAACTTGCCGACATACTGACAGACAATACTTGCCAACCCTAGTAATGTTATATACTATTGCAGAAGACGTGCTTTTACATATATAATTTTCATGTTTTACGTTTTAAGTTAAGTTCTTGAGGATTTAAGCGCTATAGAAGTTCATTGAAGTGGAATTTGTCTCTAGAATGGTATACTGGAAATGTATTGAGGGGTGGGAGGTTGGTTTAAAAATAGGTGGGAAGTGGGATTTTGAGGTGGGATGCGTTAAAGACAGAAAACAAACTTATAACACGATAGTTTAGTTTTTATTGTGTGTTCTTATGGTTTTCTTCGTCGCATGGCTTTCCTTGTGCGCTGTAATTGAGACAGACCAATATCACCCACCCACTTCACCACGTTTAGGCCGCTGTATTACATAAACTACAGCTGGTTATGTTTATATCATTTATATGGACGCAGTTGACCCCAAAAATACTTATGGATACACCTCACAAGCTATATGATGTTGTGCAGCCTGAAATTTACCATTAGTGTTCGTATTCTGCTGTGTAGCAAAGGCCTGAAATACTCGATGTATATTCGCGCATGCCTGTGTGGATATGCCCAAGTATTCTGGGCATATCTGCACACCAGTAATCAATACACATTGAAAACACATGCAGTCTTAGTGGAGTTGAATTTTGGTAACTAGTAATAGTAAACTACTAAATGTACAGATTAACAAGTCGAAATGTTACCCTTCCGGCATAAACAGGTCATTAGCTATGATACATTGTACTTTAGACGCGCGGACATGCCCCACCTTGCCCTAAATGCTTACCAGTGCGTAATGCGCTGTCCACGGTAGAAATATAAATGACTTGAAGTGCTGCCCCTGGTGTCTTGTTGGGAAACTGGTCACTTTAAAGCGGAAAAATATGCGCTTTGAAAAAGTGGTTGTTACTTCTGCAGCGTTATAACTGCACGGTAAAGTCGAAATACAGCAGTTATTCGTTATATTTCAGGTAAGGTCATTGTAGGTAATGAGTGTTAAGGCTGCCAACAGTTCGGTAAGTTTAAAAGTTTTGCAAAAATCATTGATACAATCATAGAGTCGATTGACCGATTACATCGAAACACGGGAATTCTGAAGCGTCTCGATTAGGATTCGAAGCTGGTTATTCGAATGTAGTCTGGACGCTGATGGTATCTCCTCTGCATACGATATGCAAAGGGTAATCTTGAAAAAAAATAACATAATAAAGGTAAATGTTACTGTTGGTCGTTAAACTCTTAAACGACACCAAGAGTCAAGTGATAAGTCATAAGAAGTGATAAAGCGTGTAATCTTCACACACAATCACGATGCCAATGCCATGGCGGCTTAACAAGTCGAAATGAAGTTTGTTGGATATCACTTTAACTCACATCATTGGAAAGGTTTCCAGTGGTGTAAATATATTTTAATAGGCCTAATATTGTGGAAGTTGTGTTAATTTAAATGTTGTAAAGTTGCTAAAAAGGTTGACCTTTGTTTTAATGGAAAAACATAAAAAAGGTTGTGACCTTTTCGTGGCGTTTGATGAGAAACATAAGTTCAAAATGACACATGCTTCCTCAATTTTCAACCTATAGGCAAAAAGTAAATACCATCTGATAGCTTATTAAAAGTATAAGAAACCTGAAGTATTTTAATGAGATTAATTGATTAATTAATTATTAATTAATTAATAATCAATTAATTAGCGATTTCAGTAGAAACAAAGGCCAGACAGTCTAGAAATTTTCATAACTTTCTTAATAGTTGGAATATTTTGGTCAAATTTGTAGTGAAGATAGCTCATAAACAGCCCATCCTCATGCTGTGATGCTATCCTGTTCACACCATATAACATTTGTAAGGCCTAAACAAAAACATTTTGTGTTTCAGGTAATGGGCCCAAAAAACTTAGGGTAGGTAGGGTAGGTAGGGAAATATTTGTTTATATTATATTTTTTGTTAACACTACAGTAAATTTATGGACACACTTTATTACACTGAAATAAAGATAAAGTGTCTGCACAATGGCAATAGCCAGTGCTGAATGTAGATATCATGTAATAAAGTTGGTTTAATTAAAACAACGAATACTGTTAAACTAAATCTTTAAAAATTACAATGTGACGCAACACGCTTTCGCCAGAAATGTTCCAACTGTGATTCACATCTTTCACATAGCCATCCCTGCTGCACCCAGCACAGATGGGAAACACTGTTTTGAAACTTTGTTTCAGCTTCGCGTCTCTTTCAGCCCATTCTACTCCACAGCAATGAGTAAAATCATATGTTCCCTCAACCCAGGGCAGAGCTGTAGAATGGGGCTTCTATTGTATTAGGCTTGAAGAGTTGATAACTACGACGGCGCCATGCAGTGAGTGACTCGGCGGTGTGATGTGGCTACCACAAATGTAGTCAAACTGTGACAGTAGCATAGCAAACGTAGTTTTCTGTCGTTCTGACAGTTGTCTTCTGCCTTACACAACTCTTGTTTTCCGACATCCAACACAATCTATGAGCAGTCGTGATGTTTGCGCATTGAGGTGTGCCTGACGTGTCGTCCTCATCAATGACATCATGTTGCTTGACGTTAGAAGCAGTAGCTTTTGCAAAGTGTTTTGGTGGCATCTTGGCAGAAGTTTTGCCCCTGCCCTTGCCTGCTTGCTCCTTAACAGTTGATGCCACTTTGAAGGGCCGGTATTGGCAGGATCCAATGTGCATGAGATCATGATGAATTTATATCTAAGTGCCATAACCACGTTTATGACTGGCATCGGCGAGGTAAACAACACGATCCATCGCTGCAGCCATACTATTTGGCAATGCTGTCAAACGTTTCGTTTGACAGTATAAACAATTTCTGTGTAGGATTTTCATGTGGAATAAGCACTGGCGTTTTATTACGCAGATTAGAGATGCAAGTGCCATCTTGCCATCCCTAGCCAACGTGATTAAGCATGTAACAAGACCGCTTATTGGGTGAAATATTAACGATGTAATAAAAATGAAATAAATAATAACCTAGCTGAAATTCATTGTTTGCATGCATTTCTTTGTTGTTTCACTCTGTAGTGCTTTGACCAATTGCATTGTCATTAAAAGTCAATCAAAATTATCTATTCAGTTGTCACAAACTCCTATTTAATTACTACAAACATGACAAAACAACCCAAGCACAATGAAGCACATGGTGGATTGTGTTTGTAAGCAAGACTCTCAGCCAATCAAGTTGGGGGAAATCGGTCACGTGACCTGAATGACAAACTCGATCAGACAAACTGCAGAAAAAAGGCTTAATAAAATCATCAAACATCTGCGCCATAGATGTATAATTTAAGAAGCAGACATGTTCAGAACATATTAAATAGTATTTAAATTAATTTCTATGCCATATTTATCTTAAATCTGTTCGATATGAAGGTTTTGGAAGGCATTTTATACTGCTGAAAAATCGCTGAAAATTCTGGGAAATGGCGGCCTTGCCTATTTCTGGGTACTCTCTTACTTTGTGCGCAGCCTAAAGAAACATTTGGGAATCGATAGATTTTCATACTATTTGGCACAGATGTGGATAAATATATATATTACGCTTTATTTATGTTTTCAAGACACGAGTTATGTACCTTCGGGTCAAGCATGGATGACTTTTATGACCAAATATTTTGTTGAATTTTTTTTCCACTTCTAACGCACCCATTGATAAAATTCGAAAACGAGGAGGCAGGGGAGGCTGCGGACTGTGTCATCACACTTTGCGTTCCCTATTAACTGTAATATTAAACGAACTACATACACCGAAAGCGGGTGCATCGCATGCCATGCTTTGGCGCTCTGATCACAGGTATTGAGGCACATCGCGTAGAGCGATAAGTAGGTCATTCTCACATACCTATAATGCCGAAGTGATAACTGGCACTGCACTAGAGTACGATATTCTAAATCACCAAAGTTATTTATTCGATTGAGCACAAACAGTTTATTAGGCAAGTCATTTTGAGTGAAATGCCTTTGATTATCGAACGACGAAAAGAAGTCATACTAGTCGATGGCTATAGCCTATTGCTATAGTTGATTGTGTTTGACCCTTTGCATTAGCTTGGGCTTGGCTTTGAGGCTTTGCTTAGCTTTTGGTTTTGGTAAAGGCCCGATATTAGCAATGCGGGAAAATTAACAAGATTGCCATCCCAAACAACAAGTTCCAGATGCAGGGTTGTTTGATTTAAATCATTTGATTTAAATCATGATTTAAATCATTGATTTAAATCATGATTTAAATCACTCCAAAAAAATTGTTGATTTATGATTTTTTTTACTTCCGGTTTTTTTAATCGCTCATTTATATGAATTTAACACAAATAATTGTTTACAAGAGTCGAGATCAACAAAGTTTTGTATGTTTTTTAATACAAAACACAAAGTGTGCACACTTGTGTAGCTGTATTGACACCAGATAGTCAAATATTTTATGACATTGTGTATGTTTGAGCTATTCCCTTTCTGAATGCAGTGAAGCCACACAAACTTGTCTTCCAGAGGAAGTATCTTTTCAAGTCAGAAACCCTGAGTTGAAGTCCACTTAGAGCTTGTGCTAGTTGTTACCAATTCAGTATGTTGACTCAGTTGTTTAATACTGTACCAGTTTGTATTCTGGTTAGAGACCCTTAGAATACACAAAGCCCTGGACAGGTGCTAATCCACCCTCTCAGCAAACAATAATAAGCACTGCTACAGCCACAGACACACTGCATGCTTTCCTTTCCAAGACAGATTATGCAGCACAGGGGGTGAGGCCTTGTGGACATTGTCTAATGTCTTTATATAAGCAAAAATCATGTACCTTCTGTTAAGACAAGAACCCAAATCGATTTGAATAGAACACGTTTAAAAAAGTTTACAAATTTAAACATCTATATAAATGTCTATATACCAGGTTTAAAAAAAATCAAAATCATTATTTTTTTCAACCCTGTCCAGATGGCAAGTGGACAAGGAAGCCATTGGCTTATCGAGAGTCCAACAATTTTCTCATCTATGTGTAGCCGTCTTTATCAGATATCTATCAATTCTATTTTTAAACATATTCACACTACTAGTATTAACACAATCATTTGGCAGTTTGTTCCATTCATTTATCACCCTCTGTGAAAAAGAGTACTTTCTCTTGTCCAACCTACACTGCACCTTAACTGATGCTGTTTTGTGTGTTCTGGTTCTACTGCCTTCTTTAAGTTTGAAGAATATATTCCTATCAACATCCTCATAACCGTTCACTATTTTAAACACTTCTATTTGGTCTCCTCTTAGTCTCCTGGTCTCTAGTGTTGTCAAACCACATTGTAATAAGTGGCTTTCGTAACTAAGGTCTCTCAATTCTGGAATCATTTTAGTTGCTCTTCATCGTATTCTTTTTAGCTTGTCTATGTCCTTTTTACAATACAGCCTCCATGCTTGAATACAATATTCCAAGTGTGGTCTAACTATTGCTTTGTATAGGGGTACAATTAGCTGTTTCTCCCTATGGGTGTGTTTCAAAATGCCCATTATGGTGTTGGATGGAATTGAAAAATTCATGGTCTCATACCACTGTTCTCACTCTAGGTAAAGAGTGGTTGTTGTTTGGGATAGATATGGCTAGAAGAGCTCTCCTCATAGCACCAGTAACCAGATATCAGAATTAACCCCTTTTGTCATGACAGCCCCTTTAAACAGACTCATCAAGAACCAGAGAAGGTAACAAATACCTGGCATGATAATTAATATTTTTCAGATTAACCCCTTTCCGTCTTGGGTGTGATTTGTTTTGGTGTCAGATGGAAATGTTTTTGGCGTCGGATGGAATCATCAGATATTGAAATACAAAACAGCATTTTCACCCCCATAATCCACATGTTTCCTTGACAAATGTTGTAGAAAAGCTTGCTCTGGTTCCTCTTTTTTGGATGATAAACTGTTAAATCCATCAGTTGATAAAATGTCCATCCGACACCGAAACCCATGTTAGCCAAAGAACTCACAATTAGAAGTCATAGATACCCAGTAACACATCAACATCTTATTTTGATATCATATAATAACTGTGTTATTAATGTGACTCATTGAAAATTGAACATTGAAATGTCATCTAAATGCCATGCAAAGGCTGTGTCAGTGTACATAGGCCTACATATACATGTGGTCTATTTTCAACAAACTAAGGTTTGGCTTTTGCTCAAAAACTATGGATACAATTCTTAACAATGCAGTTTCTCATTGCTTCACCATGTTCACTCTTGCAAGAAATATTTGCAAAATTCTTGGTTAATTTGTACAAAATCTGAATGAGATATTTTTACACCACATGTTCTGCTGGAGGAACCAGCGTTTTGGGGTTTTTCAACCATTTGGTGAAACAAGATCTACTTCTTAATGACAGAAAAGTCATTCTTGTTGCGGAAATCTGAACATCATCAGAGTCTTCTGCAACATGGGAGACAATTCCTATGAACCAGTAGTTATATTCTCTACTATATATATATATATATATATATATATATATATATCAATATCCACTTCGCTTTTATTTTGTCTTCACTCTAATGAATTTCTTGCAGGTTCCAGCACTGTTTTAAATGATCTCACTTTTAATCATATTTTTTGCAACTTCAACTAATTATTGCTAGAAAAGATTTTTTTTGTAGTTAATACCTTACCAATGGAAGTAAGTTCTCCAACATCTAGTTTTTCATGTCAAGGTCTGATTGCAAGGAACTGAAGAAAATTTCTTTTGTGATGCAAATGGCAGCATGCAAAAAGGTACTAATGCTGTCCCCTGTTGGCATAATTAACCAGAGAGAGACCTCTATGGAGCAATTAATAAACTAATTAACTTCAGGGCATCCAAAAAATTTTTTACATCTGATCCCTGTTGGTTTTCGTTGTGGATGGAAGTTTTAGTGTCAGATGGACAGGGTTTTTGTGTCGGATGGAAACTTTTTTGTCTTATGATATTCGGTAGGGAAGGAGTCAAATCCATTTTTTTTCACTATGTAGACAAACTTTACCATAAAAATTGATAGCTTAATGTATTTTTCCATACCAAAAATGTTTATCTGTATTTTGAGAAAACTTTTTGGATGAAAAATTATAATTTCTAAGCGACTTGCATAAATTATGTTAATTATCCCAAAGAATGAGGGAGTATGATTGGCCAATTTAGATTGGAAATTATTTGCCAACAGTTTTTATCATAATTTGGGGCAATTATAATATCAAAGATCTCAGCACAATTTTTTTTTTTATTTATTAGCAATGTCCATCCGACACCAAAACTCACATAAATTTTCTCCAGTTTCGATTAGAAAAAAGGCTATAAAATCAACATCGAACAAGATATTGGCAAACTGAAAGTTGTTCTTGAAAGAGTATTTATATGGGTATTAGAAACAATGAATAGTTTTGCCTCGATAATGATTTTAATTTTGGGGGTCTGGTGAGACACATTTTGAAACACACCCTTATACGTGATAGTTCTCCTAATTAGCCCTAGAATTTGATTTCCTTTCGAAGCAGCAATCCCACATTGCTCTAAAACTTTCATGTCAGCACTAAATATTACTCCTAAGTCCTTTTCTTGTGTGGTTCTACCTAGTACAGCATCCCCCATTTTATATTCTTCATCCATGTTTCCATGTCCTATGTGTATGCATTTACACTTCTCAAAATTTAATAACATTTGCTATTTTTCTGACCATTTAACTCATTTATCTAGATCATCCTGTAAACTTGTATGATGGCCCCGTGCAAACGACAGTTAAAGGCCACAAGGCACGTAATTTGTGGCAGTTGTAGTAACTGGGTAGATTTCGTCAAGTCTGGGTGCGAAAAGTCCTGGGCTGAGGTCCAGGCAGATAGTTTTAATTTTGAGTGTAGGGGATGCGCAAGGATGAAGGAAATAGAGGTGGAGTTGAAAGAGCTGAGACTGCTCGTTGTGGCAATGGTGGGAAGGGATCAGGGGAGTTGTGCCAGTAGTTCCGGTGAGGGAACAGTAGACGATAAAGTGGGGAAAGACACAAGAGATGCTAGGGAGAGCTCACCTCAGCCTGGGAGGAAGCTGAGAGGAGGGAAGGTGACAGGTCATAGGGAGACAGGACGTAAGGAGACGGGAAGGAAAGGAACGGGAGGGAAGACAACCGGGGTGAAGGAGAGGGGAGTAGGGAGACAGGAGGGAAGGAGAAGGGAATGGGGAGACGGGAGGGAAGACAACCGGGGTGAAGGAGAGGGAGTAGCGGAGACAGGAGGGAAGGAGAAGGGAGTGGGGGAGACGGGAGGGAAAACAACCGGAGTGAAGGAGAGGGGAGTAGGGGAGACAGGAGGGAAGGAGAAGGGAGTGGGGGAGACGGAAGGGAAGGGGTCAGGACAGAATGTGATGGAGGGGATCGAAAGGAAGAGTTATTCTGCAGCAGTGATAGAGGGGTGAGGAAGAGAGCGAGGGTGTTTGTGGGGGATTCGATAGTTAGGAAGACCGACAGAGTCTTAAACAAGGGAGATGATGTGGTGGTCTGCTTGCCTGGAGCCAAAATAGAGGCGATAACTGAGAGGGTAAAAACATCGTAGGCTCGGGTAAGGGTGGATCTGTTTTAGTACATGTAGGGACAAATAACGTAGAGAGGGAGGGTACAACTGCCATAGTTAGGAAATATAGGCAGTTGGTCAGAACACTAAAACAGACGCGGGTTGAGCAGGTAATACTGTCAGGGATTTTACCTGTGATGGGCAGGAGGGGTCATAAATATCGAAATTGTCGGGGATGGCAATTAACATGTTAGTCCAGAGGCTGTGTAGGGAAGAGGAAGTTGGATTTGTGGATTTATGGGAAAGTTTTGTTGGGAGGGGTGATATGTACATGAAGGATGGGCTTCATTTAAGTGGAAAGGGGCGGCAGTATTCGCGGACAAACTTTCAGCAGCAGTAGATAGCGACTTGGGTACAATGACAAATATTTTTGGAAGTAAACATTCTTTAAACTAGAAGTGCAGGGGGTTACCTAGAGGTGTCTCAAGCAGAACAAGAGACCACTAGCACAGATAAACCAATATCAAATCATCCGAAAAACATCTCTGAAAAAGGTTATAGATGCGTATGTTTAAATGCAAGGAGCATAGTAAATAAGAAAACGAATTAAACATTATGGTAGAAGATATTGACCCTCACATAATTGGTATAACTGAATCATGGGCCAACATAGATATAACAGATGCTGAATTAGGACTGACAGGATACGTAATGTTTAGGAAAGATCGAATAGGAAGAAGGGGCGGGGGAGTTATTTTATATGTTAAAGAATCTATTCAGGCTTATGAAATGAAACTAGAAAGGGAAGCAGATTGCGATGAAGCTGTTTGGTGCAAAATTGTTTCAGGAAATTCAAAATTAACTGTTGGATTAGTTTACCGAAGTCCAAACATAAACGAAGAGGACAACACAAAAATAAAAACGCTATAAAGGAAGTTAGTAAAGGGAATGTATCATAATGGGAGATTTTAACCATGGACACATACAATGGAATTCTCTAGAGAGCACAGGGATTGAGGATCAACAATTTCTATGTTTAATCCAGGATAGCTTTCTTACTCAGCACGTACTAGAACCAACCAGGGAGAAAATGTATTAGATATAGTTTTGTCATCACAAAAAGAATTAGTGGACAATGTAAAAATATTTGAACCATTGGGTAATAGTGACCATAATCAAATACATTTTGACATCAATGTAAAATCAGAAAGTAAAAATAAGAAAACGTACAAGAGAAACTTCCACAAAGGTAACTACAAAGATATGAGAAAATACTTAGCACAGCTAGATTGGAATAACATGCTGATGAATAAGACTGCAATTGAATGTTGGAATATTCTAAAATATGAAATTGAGAGTATCATTGATAAATTTGTTCCCTTCCGAAAACAAGGAAAACGGTGTAGAAAGAAACACGTGTCAAAAGAGGCAATTAGAAAAATAATGCTAAAACAAACTATGTGGAGGGTTTATAGGCGTACCAGAAAGGAAGAAGACTATGCAAAATACAAAGAGGCACTTAATGCAGCTACAACTGAAATCAGACAATCTAAAAGAAGCTATGAGCAAAAACTGGCATGTAACATAAAAACTGACAGCAAGAGTTTTTATGCATATGTCAGGAGTAAACAAAACGTACAAGACAAGGTTGGACCTCTAGAAGACAGTGCTGGAAATATAATATCACAGGGGTTTTTAATGGCGGAAGACCTAAATGGTTACTTCAGTTCAGTGTTTACAAAAGAAGATATTAGTTCATTACCAGTTGCTGATGCTAAATTTCAGGGGACTAAATCTGACTATTTAGGACCGTTAGTTGTAACTCCAGAATTGGTAGCTAGGAAAATAAAGGCAATGAAGGATAACAAATCACCGGGAGTGGATGGGATTCCTCCAAAATTACTAATGGAAACAGTAGATCAAATCAGTATACCACTTGCAAGAGTATTCAACTTGTCATTAAAAGAGGGAGTTGTTCCGTTTGAATGGAAAGAAGCAAACATCATACCATTATTTAAAAAGGGTTCGAGAAATAAGTCAGAGAATTACAGACCAGTGAGTTTAACGTCAGTGATTTGTAAATTATTAGAAAGGTTAATTAAAGACCATATGGTGGACTTCCTCGTTAAGCATAAATTATTAAATTCATCTCAACATGGATTCCTTAAAGCGAGGTCATGCTTAACAAATGTGTTATGTTTTTGGAAGAAATCACTAAGTGGATAGACGAGGGATCGCCAGTAGATATTATCTACTTAGATTTTCAGAAAGCTTTTGACAAAGTGCCACATCAAAGATTGCTACTTAAATTAAAAGCCCATGGTATCGGGATAGCATAACTGACTGGATAGAACAATGGCTGACTGACAGAAGACAACGAGTTGTAGTAGATGGCGAAGTTTCAAATTGGAAATCGGTTTTGAGTGGGGTACCTCAAGGATCAGTATTAGGACCTATATTATTCTTAATTTATATCAATGACTTGGACGACAGTATAACAAGTAACGTACTGAAATTTGCGGACGACACAAAACTGTTTAGAAAGGTTAATACTGATGGTGATAAACAACATTTACAAAACGATCTAGACAGATTAGTGAAATGGTCTGAGAAATGGCAGATGCTGTTCAATTTTGGGAAATGTAAATGCCTACATACAGGACATGGGAACTTGAATGTAAACTATAAAATGGGAGCTACTGTTCTTGGTACTACTGTAAAAGAAAAGGACTTAGGAGTTACAATAAGCGCTGATATGAAAGTTTCAGAGCAGTGTGGTATTGCAGCTTCAAAGGGTAATCAAATTCTTGGATTGATTAGAAGAAACATAACATACAAGGGAAAAAAGTTAATTATACCTCTTTATAAAGCAATAGTTAGACCTCATTTAGAATACTGTATACAAGCATGGAGACCATATCGTAAGAAGGATATAGATACGCTTGAACGCATACAAAGGAGAGCAACTAAAATGATTCCAGAACTTAGAGACCTTAGTTATGAAGAACGCCTGAAAGAATGTGGTTTAACAACTCTAGAGACAAGGAGGTTAAGAGGAGATCAGATTGAAGTTTTTAAGATATTGAATGGGTATGAAAATATTGATAGAAATATGTTTTTCTCACTCAAGAAGGATAGCAGAACTAGAGGACATGAGGTAAAATTAGTAAAGGATCAATGTAGATTGGACATCAGGAAGCACTCGTTCTCACAGAGGACAGTAAATGAATGGAACAAACTGTCTACAGATTGTGTAACTGCTAGCAGCGTGAATATGTTTAAAAACAAGGTTGACACATATATCAGAAGGGCGGGTTATAAGTAGGTGAACATTGTTGGACTCTCGATAAGCCAATGGCTTCCTTGTCCACTTGCCATCTGGGCCTTTGGCTTGGATGGCAAATCTTGTTAAATCTTGTTAAATCTTGTTAAACTTTGTTTACCTGTAACATTAGTAACTTTTATGAATACTTTTGTGTCATCTGCAAATTTCAGTACTTTGCTAGATATGTCATCTTCCAAATCATTTATATAGTTAAAAATAGTATAGGGCCTAATACTGATCCCTGTGGTACCCCACTCAGAACAGATTTCCAGTTTGAAATCTCATCTACTATTACTCTTTGTCTTCTGTGTGTAAGCCACTCTTACAGTTGATTACATCATTACCTATACCATGGGCGTTTAGTTTAAGTAACAATCTTTGATGTGGCACTTTATCGAAAGGTTTCTGAAAATCTAAGTAGACAACATCCACTGGTGAGATGTATTTATTAATTTATGTTTTACAAGTAATTTACATACAACTGATGTTAAACTCACTGGTCTGTAATTTTCTGGCTTGTTCCTCGATCCCTTCTTAAATAGCGGCATAATGTTTGCTTCTTTCCATTCTGAAGGAACTATTCCTTCTAGTTCTAGGGACAAGTTAAACAATTTTGCAAGTGGTGTACTAATTTGCTCAACAATTTCCTTAAGCAGTTTTATTGGTATCCCATCAACTCCAGGTGATTTATCATCTTTCATCTTCTTAATTTTCTTTGCTATAATTTTAGGAGTTACAAATAACTGCCCTAAATGTTCTGATTTATCGCCTTCAAATTTAAGTGAGCTGGTTATCTTCTGTATTAAAAACTGAGCTGAAATACTCATTCAGGACCTCTGCCATTTGAAACACGTCTGAAATTATGTTTCCACTGTTGTTTTCCAGTGGTCTGCCCTTATCTCGAACTTTCTGTTTACCCCTTACATAAGCATAGAAACTCTTGCTGTAATTTTTTGTATTACCTGTAAATTTTTTTAAAAAGTTTCTTTTGGATTTTATCATTTCAGTTGTAGCTAAGTTAAGTGCCTCTTTGTAGTTTGTGTAGTCTTCTATATTTCCAGTGTGTTTATATTCCCTCCACAGCATCTGAGCAATTTTTGTAATAGCCTCTTTAGACAGGTGTTTCTTCCGGGACCTTGTCCCTTGCTTTCTTAATGGAACAAATTCCTCATCGTGTTCATCCCAACTCAGGACAGAATCAACTCGATTCAACTTGCGTTTAGAAAACATGGTGTGTAACATCGAAAGTGCTTGGGAGGCGCAGAATGTTTTTCGAAATCGACTCTGTGGTCACAGTGCCCGTCCATGTATCAACGACTATGAGAAAGAATGCACACAACTGCTTTGGTCAAAAGAACAGTGAACACAGAGGAGAGTAACTCCCTACTTGTGATTGGCCCAAAGGGTAGTAGCAAGACTATGCTGTTGGAGAGTGTACTGGAAGAGTTAAATCAACAGAAAGATGTCTCGGAGAATATGATGCAGGTTCATCTAAATGGTCTACGTCAGACAGACAACCCCATTGCTCTGAAATCAATCACAAAACAATTGGCTCTGGAGAACATGGTCAGAGACAAAGTCTTCGGAAGCTTTGCAGAAAATTTACAGTTTCTTTTGGATGCTCTAAAAAGTGGTCGAAAGAACACCAAGTCGATTCTGTTTGTGCTGGATGAGTTTGACCAGGCGGCAGTCTACATCATCGGGCTCACAGCCAGACTTGACGTCGTTGGACTGCTTTAGAAATGAGTCAAATCATGTTTCTCACACCGATAGCTCCACCTTTTGGGGGACCTTGATTTCAACGGCTACAGTGACATCTTTTGCATGTTGCTGACACTTCCAAAAGATTTCATTGACAGGAAATATGCCAAGAAATGGCAACAAGCTCTTGAGGAATAAGCCAATCGTCGGCAGTGAAGGATGCCCTGAACAGTTAATCATCAGTAAAGACATCCGCTCGCAACAGACGCTGCTAGTCCTGCCCACCTGCCACGTCACTCCCAGTCACCTGTTCTTGGTGGCCGGTGATTTTGTCGACTCCAGTAAGTTGCTGAATGTCGACTCGAAGGCAGCCATGCTTTACGGTTTGTCCGTGCTTGAGTTGTGTCTTGTCATCGCCATGAAGCATGTTAGACAAATCTATGAGCCGTTCCACTTTGAAATGGTCTTCACAGAGTATCAGAAGTTTGTCAGGCGAAAATCGCCAGTGCAGTCATACGACAAAAAGGAGTTTGAATATCTGTGTACACTGGAACTAGTGGACGCACGTGCAACCAGAAGGAATATCATGTTGTCACACTGCTCGTTGATGACTCGCAAGTGATTGAAGCGCTACAGAAGTATCCCGGCTGCATGACTGAAGTATGGCAATGAGGACTGTCATCAGCTATGGCCTAACCGTGGCCTCTCCTGTAACAGAACAGACGTGTTTCTTCTTCATTCACATTTGAAGATGATATCGCTGTTGAAGAGTGAAAACAACCAACCAATTGGATGCTTCATTTCTTTTTGCTTTCAACACATAATGTGTCTAATTGATTGGATGATGCTGTGTCACCCAACCAATTGGATGCATCGTTTCTTGTTGCTTTCAACACATGATGTATCCAGTTGATTGGACGACATAGTGTCACTCAACCAATTGGATACATTGTTTTTTTTGCTTTCAACACACGATGTGTCCAATTGATTGGATGACACAGTGTCACCCAACCCATTGGATGCATCATTTTTTGTTGCTTTCAACACCCAATATGTCCAATTGATTGGACGACACAGTGTCACCCAACCAATTGGATGCATCATTTCTTGTGCTTTCAACACACAATGTGTCCAATTGATTGGACGATACAGTGTCACCCAACCAATTGGATGCATAATTTCTTGTGCTTTCAACACACAATGTGTCCAACTGATTGGACGACACTGCGTCGCCCAATCGGTTGAACGACTGATTGTTCGTGTGAATGGGCCGTAATAGACATATCCATGCAGCTATATGATGCAGATCATAAGGGACTTCCATTGTTTTGGCTCTTCAACAAAGGTATGCTCGTGTATGAATATAGTTAGTCTCAGGTTAGAACATCAGAATCTCAATTGAGAGAACCCAGGTTTGAATCCCCTTGCTGCTGTTTCGAAGCTTTGGCAATTTCGTTCATCTGAAGTTGCCACAGTTCACTCAGTTGTATAAATGAGTACCTGGCTTCAGATAGAGGTGGATATCTGAGCAAGTAGGCTTCGTGCAGTAATTGCAGTGTGGCTGAATGCTTCCCAGAGAAGTCGACATGGCATTGGAATGAACAGGTGTGCCGGGGGTGAAATGTAAAGTGCTTTGAACAGTCCCAAGGACTGCTGGATACGGTGCTATATAAGAATGTACCTTTAAATTCTTTTCTTTTTTTAAAGATACCAATAAACAAAGTTGCCACTAGTAGTAAGTGGGACTGTGTGTTCAGAAGCCTACTGACTGTGTCAGTGACTCTGTTAGTGTATCATGTGGACATTCTTGTTTATCAATAACTTTCATCGGATTAATTATTACCAATAGTGCATTTTCGTTTGATGAAGTGATATGTGGCATATATTTTCACAAAATTATGTTTCAGATTCAAGAACAAATAATGTTTCAACAGGTAGCGAATTTGTGCAGCTAACTAATTTGACTCTGGTGACTACATAATCCTTTAGTAACATCCCTAAATAGAGTCCTTTCATACTTACTTGAATATCAGTATTTTTTAAGAATATTACAATTCTTTAAAATGTCCAACAACCAGATTTCTTAGCACTTGTAAAAATTATTTCTTTGGCAAGTCAGTTAACTTCACAACATGATATATATAGTTGTCTTGAAAACGGCGTGTATATCTTCAATTTTTGTAGTTATAGTCCTGAAGTGTGTATGAAATGATGCAGGGATGTTACTTTTTATATGTAAAGTATTATCATAAATGTTTTATAGATATATCACTCAAAGGCACAGACCTCTTCCCCGTTTTATGGACTTAGACCTAAAAAAATAATTTTGTTTACCTGGTTGTTGTTAAGCCTAAAACCAACACTGAGTTAGAACTTATCAACACCTAGTATATTTGTAATTTATCGTACAACTTAATTTGTACATTGCTAACTATAGTGGAGTGAGCAGTGTCATGTGACCTGCTAAATTAAACTTATTAAAGGTCCATCTTCAATTCGACTTTTTCGCCAGTCTCATTTCAAATTTATTTTGTGAAAAACTCTAACCTACCAAAATCCATTGCAACATGCTAGCTTGTTTGCAACTTTTGTATGTAGTTTTTGTGAAATCATCAGTCAAATAATTATTATTAAATTACTTAATGTTTGGTCAAACATTAAGTCAAGTAAAAATGGAAATTTCACTCTTGATAAAATTTCGTAACTGTTATGTGATGGTTGAGAAGATAGTGATGCATGATTGGCACTACTGTTATGTGATGGTTGAGAAGATAGTGATGTATGATTGGCACTACTGTTATGTGATGGTTGAGAAGATAGTGATGTATGATTACCAGATCTAACGACCAAAGTCTATTTTCTCAAATATTTGAACAAAGTAGGCATTTGTTTAATTAAAGCGACTGCGGATATTAGATAAATTATTCACACACTACGTATTTAGACATCAATGAACCGAATTTGCGATGGGCCAAATCTGTTGAGGGTGGAGTTCTAAACTTAAGGCGATGCTGTGTGACCTTGTCAGAGCAGTGTGTATTACAGTACATGACTGAGAACTAAGATCAGTTGACATCTCAGTTGGTTGCAGTCACCATTCATATGACACCCATTCATTCAGGACATTATTTGTTATGTATTTGCATTGCTCTGATCAACAAGTCAATCAACTTAATTTATAGCTTGAATGTGACATGCCACCAACACGAGCAATATTAAAGAGCACTTTGGCATTTATATATATGTGTCACGGCAAAGTCTGACAAGTAAATTACTCAACTCTTTAAACTTACTACCAGACCTTCAAGTATTACAATGACATTTAGCAATACTTTGTGGTTAATACCAACTAATGTGTTCCACACATGGCATGATTACTTTGATGGTGTTCATGTGTCGCATTCTTGGGCACACACATGTAGGCATAATAATGTCAGTGTGGGAATTTTTTTGTTTCTGACAGATGTATTTATTTTATTTCTCGTTATAATCTCTTTTAAATTATTGTCTTTTAAAACATGTCTGTAAATGGCTCATTTGCTTTGTGGTTACAACACTTTGCCTAACCACATCAAAACTATTTATAATTCATTGCAAGTTTCATATCTCTAGCAAACACTAATTTCTTTTGAGCCTCATTTTTGTATCACTTACTTACGAACATGGTAGTTTTGCTGAAATCATTACAATTGTTTTTACTCTATGAATATTTTCTTTTTATAGTAGATTAGCTAAATTTTTTACTATATGTGTTTTAAATAGTATATTGCTATACTGTGCTATATTTATTTTAAAAGTATTATTATTCGTGTTATATTAATCTTTATTTAGCAATTGTAGACCATGTTATTATTTTTTAAACAATCTTGGATCTGAACAGCAACATTGCTATATCAAATAAAATATAATATTATGATCTCTACATATATGCAGGCAACTACAAAGTAGCCATGTTCAGGGCTGGGTTGTCACTGTTACGAAGCAACCAAGCTGTGCTCTTCAGACAGTGCCCTCTACTGAGTGCAGCTGGTACTTGTGGTTTACATGATCTACAGCAGGTGGCTCGGACAGAATGCGTCAGTTTGGTACCCTACAGAGAAGCCAGTAACAAGTCCAAGGTGAGTTGGATCTTTTCTACATATTTCATGGCTAGAAACAACATTGACAAATTCCATTTAAAATCTTTGTGTGTCTTCCAGACTTGTTGACTTGAGTCGTAGGTCTGACATGAGTCGGACTGGAGTCACCTATTTTCGTGACTTGCGATTTGACTTGGAATTCAGAGAAATTACCGAAGATTTGACTTAACTTTCCAGTTTGTGACTTGTCAACAAGTCTTGTGGCTCGAAATGTTAGCAAAACGAGATAATACTATTGTATTTGGTGTGACAAGCCACACCAAATACAATAGTAAGTACTTATTACGATTGGCTAATGTTGTTTCCTGCTAAAAATTACCGCAGACAAACCACAACAATCATGGCGATGGGTGAACCCTGGTGACTTTCAACTTGTCATGGAATTCACAGAAATGAATCTAGACTTGACATGGATTTGGAAGTCATTGACTAAAGATTTAACTTGCAGGTCACTGACCTGAGACTTGACTTGCCAGTTTGTGACTTGCTAACTTCTGTGTGTATATGTTAAAGGTGCTTCATCAATTACATTTTTTTGCTTGTATCATTTCAAATTCATTTTGCGAAAATTCAAACCTACCTAGTATCCACTACGACATGCTAGCTCACTTGGGCAACTTTTATATGTAGTTTTTGTGTGAAATCATCAGACAAACTATTAAATTATTTAATTTTGCATGCAGGATGAAAACTCACAAATTTCACCTTGGGTGAAATTTCATAACTTTGTCATGTCAGCGGCGAGAAGATGGAAGTCGTGCCCATGATCAGCCTTGACCCCATAAAGTGTTTACTGTTTTGGATATCCATTATTTTTAGCTTTACCAGATGATTTGAACAAAAATATTCACATTTTTAATTAAACTGACTGGATATTACTTAAGGCTAGGGGCTGGTCGAAAACAGGCATATATACCATATCTCCCTTAATATTCAACAAATCATGACCAAATTTGCAACACTTATTTATTGTGTGAAAATAACACAAAATATGAAATTACAGCTTATTTGCATAATGGTTGCCATTGTAATTTACCTTCGTAAACTTTGGCCAATATCGAAAGAGAACCTAATTATTATTGCGTGCATTTTGATTGTAAGAAATTGTCACGTGGTGAGGTCGGCTTACCGTACAGTCAAAATATAAGCTGCAGCATTGCCCACATAAATATCATTTGAGTTTTCAATTCAAATGATGGTTTTATGCGGGACAAAGCTACCTACAAAAGAGTTACTGACATGGAACTGTGGCTTGTTTGCTGAAGACAACAAATTCAAATGTATGTTTGTATACGAGCTTTATAATAAGCCAAATATTAAAATGCAATACACTAATATGTATACATCATAAATGCATTATTTATACACAATGAACACAGTTGTGACCTAGTTTATATACTCAGCTTACAAAATATCAGCAAAGGTGGGGGAACCAACCACACAAGGCCAATCTGTAATGCACGATTGCATAATGGCTCCCCCCACCCCAGTAGAATGATATATTATATTTAAAATAAACATTGAATAATAAAAACTAAGATGTTTGTCAAAATGTCAATCAGAAGATAACTGTTTCATAATAATAATTTGTCCGTGATAGTCAGTGCCAAGCCCAGTGACAGGACAGTGGGCGTGGCTAAGCACCCGTGACACATTATGACTATGATGCTGTTCCTTCCTAAGAAAAATAACTTGTTTAGTCAATTTACATAACATTATTATTTATTTTTTAATCGAATCGATGTTCCATACGACTCTAGGAATTATAATTTTAAACAAAATATGATACAAAGGCCAGTTGCGATAACTCGGTAACCAAGGGCAACAGAAAAACTCGAATGAACCGATCGTAACTTCGGATATTTTCGTCCATTTACCGTATTGCTATAATTTTTTTGCATCATAACAGAAACGTAACAAATATATACACACCTTTTTTCGGTGGTCTCCCGCCCATAATCTTGTTATGACGTTGCTTGTGACGTCCAAAACAGTGGGCGACAGAAAACTTATTCGTAGCTGGTTTCATTGTCGAATCGTTTGGGGAGCGGTCGCAGGAATGGCGTTGATTGGTTGATATTAATACACACAACAGCTTATTGGCTGGCAGTAGTTTCCGTGTTGAATACATTATGTAAATGAGTTATCAGCGTGGTTTCACCGGATGTTTTGGCGCGGAAACGGGGCTTGTCATTACATTATACATGTTCTAGGCCTACTCAGGCGGGAAGACAACATTTTAAGCTTTCTGTTGATTGTAACATTGTGGTGTTGCGCGAATGCTTCATGTTAAAATCGAAGCAAATAAATGCCGTGTTTTGCACATATCAGTTGGATTACATGATGGTTTTTAAACTTCTGGACCAAGGGCATGCAACAAAGTACTAGTTTTCATGTATTTCTAATTGGTATTTTATAATGAAATTTTCAGTTTGTCTCCACAAGGCATCAACGTGTCCGAAAATAACGACATCCAAAAAGTGTCAAACAAATTATTTTCGACCCGCGCCTAGCCTTAAACTATTCACACACTACATATTTTTACACCAACGAACCAGATTCGTGATAGGCTAAATCAGTGGAGGATGCAGTTTTCACTTAATTTACATTTATCACAAACACAAATAAGTGGTTATCACTAGTGAAATAGAAAATCTTAATCTGTGAAAGTCATACATACAGAGGTCTGTCAAACTCCCTCATTTTCACAAGAAACTAATGTCCCACAAACAAAGTACAGAGGTCTGTCAAACTCCCTCATTTTCACAAGAAACTAATGTCCCACAAACAAAATACAGAGGTCTGTCAAACTCCCTCATGTTCACAAGAAACTAATGTCCCACAAACAAAGTACAGAGGTCTGTCAAACTCCCTCATTTTCACAAGAAACTAATGTCCCACAAACAAAGTACAGAGGTCTGTCAAACTCCCTCATGTTCACAAGAAACTAATGTCCCACAAACAAAGTACAGAGGTCTGTCAAACTCCCTCATTTTCACAAGAAACTAATGTCCCACAAACAAAGTACAGAGGTCTGTCAAACTCCCTCATGTTCACAAGAAACTAATGTCCCACAAACAAAGTACAGAGGTCTGTCAAACTCCCTCATGTTCACAAGAAACTAATGTCCCACAAACAAAGTACAGAGGTCTGTCAAACTCCCTCATTTTCACAAGAAACTAATCTCCCACAAACAAAGTACAGAGGTCTGTCAAACTCCCTCATGTTCACAAGAAACTAATGTCCCACAAACAAAGTACAGTGACTGTGCACCATAACAAAATTCATGTAAACAAGAAATGTTTTTGTCATGTGAAAGAGACTTTTTTGCACTAGAAGTCACATTGTACAAGACACTGAACAAATGTTCTTCATCTGATAGTTGGTTCAGACCATGTCCTAACCTTGCAAGGAAACCAATTGTTATCCTTGTCTGCACTTCCAGTTGTTAATGCACTTGTATTCATTCTGTTGCCCGGTCTTGTGGAGGTGCACACATGTTATATTGTTGTACAACTGGTAGACAATAACATAATAATTGATATGCTATATTGTACAAATTCCCTCTGAATGTCATCATCAGAAGAGGAAACGGAAGCCCTACTCACCGTTCCGCGTTGAAGATCCCATGAACAACATGACAAATTACGTGATGGCACGTCTTGATGACCTGGTCAACTGGGCACACAAGGGGTCAATGTGGCCCATGACCTTTGGCCTTGCATGCTGTGCCATAGAGATGATGCACTTTGCGGCACCGCGCTATGACATGGACCGATTTGGTGTCGTGTTCCGAGGGTCACCACGTCAGGCGGACGTCATGATTGTTGCTGGCACACTCACCAATAAGATGACACCAGCCTTCCGCAAACTATATGACCAGATGCCAGACCCAAGGTATGTAAGAAACTTTACTAATGCCAGTGGTCGTATCATTCCTTCGTTTTAAAGGAAATTCCTTTATCATCCTTTAAAATTCCTTTTGTATTCCCTTATTTTTGTAAAATATCCCTTAATGAGAGACTTGGGTCGGATTTGACGGATTTTTGACAATAAAATGAATTTCGAGTTGTTGCCATTTCCGTGTATAAATATTATTCAACTTGCCATTCATGTAAGTTGCACTGTTGAAATAAACATGTTTCTGTCATAAAACGTGTCTTTTGTATGATGCCTATCATTGCTAAGTCTTTGTTTTTGTCAAATGAACCGAGACTAATGGAACATTAGGTGATTTTCCAAGAGCGATTGCATGCCGTAAAAACACTGCCATTCCAACATGGCGCATATCATGGGAAAGCTCTGCATGATGGTACAAACAGTTTTTAAATGTGCGGTATCCATATAATTCCGACTATAAATGACCGCTTTTGAACTATCTCAGCAACAAAGGAATGGGGAATCCCACGACGATTCGCTGGACAATGTAATGTAATGTCATGTAATGTCAGATTCCCTCAAATCAAGCGCTCTAATTGGTTGTAATACTAATTTCCATCCTCTGACGTCAGCTTGAAATGCCAGCTACGTTCGACTCGATCGACATTTTTTTATCCCCTGCATTTTGTTCATTTATATCGCTTTGTAAAACGACATTATGCCGTTTGGTTGAAAGCGAGTGGGCGGTTACGGTACTGGAAGGCAGCGAAAGCATCATTGCAGTTAGCGCATGATGTGAAGACACTGAGGGTTGAATACGCCAATGAACCAGCAGCGACAACTTCGTCTTCGACCATGCCATGGTGCCAGCGAGAATGGCACGCAGTGTAAGTTTAATTTCTGATATTTCAAATGTTCACTAAGATAATACATATGATTCAGATTTATATACATTTATGTTTTATCCAAACATCGTTAGCCTTTGTGGCATAACTATTACTGTATAAACAATTTGACGCTGATCTAGTTCATGCTGTTGATGTTCGTGGTTGTGTTGACATTCTGGCCCAGGGGCCATCCAGGCACATCAGAAGCAGAATTGTGACTATGGTTTATTATATTACTACAACTTGCCTTGGTAATTATTGTATACATAGCCTACGTACACACATGCGCGCGTGTGTGTGTGTATAATATGGCAATGCCAATAAAGTAAATTGCATTCGATGCCATGCCCCTGCATATGTAGTAAGGGGGGGCTTTTGTTGTTGAACATGTCTTGGATACTTTTTTGTTCATGAAATACATTTAGATTGTGTATTTTTTTCCAGACGTCAAAGCGGCCATCAACAGCACCAGTTGATCCGTCTCGGAGACTGCCACTGAATGGAAGTTTGGTTATGCAGATCTTCTGGAGGAGATAGGTGTCCCGCGCTTCCTGGTTGTGGATGAGACAGATGCTGATGGAGATTTTTCAACAGTACTTGTACGCTGTGCCGTGTTGCCATCTCTTGTTGCGAACCTGCCATGCACGTTGTGTAGGAAGCTTACACTCGCCATCCAAGCTGTCGACCGCACCCTCGACATGGTGTATGGCCTCGAGACTTTCTGCACCAGTTGCGACAAGGTCATCAATGCAACTCTGTCAACAGACTGTATCGATGGGACTCAAGCGAGAGTCTGTGCGGAAAGTGCAGGTCAGTACGTCGGGCACGAAAGGTTGCTCGAACAACGGCTCGAGATGAATCCACCTATGAAGTGAACTTTATATATGCTCCAGTGAACTTTATGAACTTTGCCTTTTGATAGGTTGTACATTCAGTAATGTGTATGCAAAGTTTCAATCATCTAGGTTGCTTTTCAGATGTTGAAATGTATGTGCCAATGTACATAAACTTTGAATGCGATTTTCTCAGAAAACATGCTTTCCTTCACACCTACTGCCTCCCATGTCACTTATCTCTGTTATTGTTTGACAGAATTGCTTGAAACTTTCTACAGTGTTTCTTGATAGTATGCTCTTGAAAACTATGTAGTAACTTTTTAGAAAACATTACCTATATTTTATATAATGAAACATCAATGTAAAATTTCATGATGAAAAATACATTAAGATTTTTTAAAATCATGAAAACAAAGGTTTTGTTTTAAACTGGGAAAGTCAACTGACTGTTTTCATTGGGGTTATGTGGCATAACTACAAACTAAATTTGAGTCCTAAATCCACTGGTCAATCCAAGATGGCTGCATACAGTGGGAAAATCTGTACGAAACTGTCTGAAAAAAAGTTCACAGCATTACTGTTACCTGTATTTGCAATCTCTAAAAGTTTCAGCTCTGTAGGTTCAGTGATAATGAAATAAGAAAATAAAATGCATTTAGACCCAAGCGACGCCTTAAGGTAGATGCCTACCTTAAAATCTAGCTAACATGAAATCAACATAAAAGTTATACTGTCGATTGAACCTACATCTTTAATAATACACACAATTAAGTAATGCATGCTTTGGTAAAAGAACAGTATTAAAGATCAAAAACATTATAAATTACACGTAATTCAAGTAGCGTATGTTGTGGATTCATTATAGAAAATTTTATTCAGAACTCATGTGATTTCAAGATAGCAAAACCTTATTTTTTGCCCAGCACTTCATTAGTTTTTCTATGTGTATATACAGATGAATAATAAATGAACATGTCGGCTTTTACTGGAATTACATTATTCCTTGTGGATAAAATATGGGTTTCGATAACAGTTTTGCTAATTTTACTACTGACAGCTGTTACTATGTCAGATTTTTAAAATGTGCACCCCTCAACTAGCCTCTTTATCGAGATAAATAGTAAATGAACATTTCCACCAAGTGTTGGCATTTCTCAGTGTTGGTCAAGTAGTGAATGTTGTCAAAATTTAACTAAAGTGTAGTTTTAATATATTACATAAAATAATAAATTTTACCCTTTTTAAATGCATATTTGACATATTATGGTTTATATAAATTGAACATATCAAATTGCATTATTCCTGCAAATTTTACATTTTAACAAGGTTGCCATCCCAAACAACAAGTTCCTGATGGCAAGTGGACAAGGACATTTGAATAGTAAATAAATCTCCTGTTATGACTGGTTATAATGAGAGCACAGTATTTTGCTAATTTTGCTGCTGACTTAGTTGTTGCTGTATCAGATATTTCACAAATTGCACTTTTTTGCCTTTTCATAGAGATAAAATGATAAACGAACATTTTGGCCAAGTTTTACTGAAGTGCCATTACTCCTTGTGGGTCATATATTGAGGGACTCCCAACTTTTTTTGGATTCTAATGGATTCTAAACAACCTTTTCAATTTAAGGTTTCATCTTTTATTTCAAGGTAGGCACCTACCTTAATTTATTTAATTTTTTCATTACAAGAAAAAATACTGGCAATTACATAGAATTGCATTAAATATTTCCATATAACATATATCTTCATATAGCATAAACCAAAGCAGCCATATGTATGTTAGATAATCACATTTGACCATTATCTCTTTATGAAAAAAAAACTTGCCATTCAAGTACATTTGGTAATAGCTTTTGACAATTTCCATATATGTGAAAAAAATTTGATCTGGGTCAGGGCTGAAGCTTTTTTAAAGACAATAACAGACTGCATTTTTAAAGACACTAACAAAAATACCCATCCTCCGGACGGGATAACTTGGTAGTTTGTTTGACTGTCGTGATAATAATATAAACAAAATCACAGAAATATCCATCTATTGGTGCTGCCAGTCAATATCTTGATGGCTTCTGGGAATGATAATTATATGAATCATATAATTTTTATATGTATCATTATGTGTGTGCAACTACTGTCAATGTGTCATGACATATTACCACATACTGCATTGTATAACTTTTAAAAATGTGTTAATTATATTTAGTAAGAATTTAGTATGAATTATGTTATTGAATGTTAGTTAATTATTATCATCTTTATTCGGACTCAAGATCCACAAACATGTACATATTAAACAAACTGAAAGTTAGAAATAGCAGCCAGAAAACAAATTATATTGTGCTGGGATATGAAATCACAATATTACATTCTTCCTTATTTAAGACATCGTCATTGTTACAATCTTTCATTTCAACCAATTCACAAATCATGTTTGCATTGTCATAGTATGTAGCACTGACATTGATATTCCACATTTCTTTACATTGATGCTTAATAGCATTCATAGGCATATACAACAATTCATGGTTGTAAGTTAGTTTTGTTCAGTTAGTATTAATTGGTTGTGGTAAAGTTAGTGTGAGATAGAACTAGTAGTATTAACTGTATATATCGGTATTTCTACATATTTATTACTTTGTAACTGTTTTCTTGTATTTCACAAGTTTTCTCTACCATGTAGTATATAGCTTACACTTTATTGTAATGTTGAATTTACCATTATTTGTAACATCAGTATTAGTTGATCAGTGAATTAATTATCTTCATGTAATTGTCATGGTGGCCTGTACATCAGCAATCTTTTAGGTTTTAGTGCAGGTCTCCATGGATCAAGCAACGTTTACTATCAATTATCATGTATTATAAATGTGCTACTATGTTCATGGTTGATCTGAATAAATTTCTCCCTCCCTCCCTCCCTCCCTCCCTCTCTCTCTCTTTCTCCCTCCCTCCCTCCCTCCCTCTCCCTCCCTCCCTCCCTCCCTCCCACTCCCACTCCCCCTCTCTCTGGGAATCCAACTTTCATAACTGCTATGTTATACTGGCAGTTGTAGTAAAGTCTACTGATGCCTTGCTCGTGTATTACACAACTTTGGACAATCTTTGTTCATGTAGCATTATAGACAGTTGTACATAATAACTTCAAAGGGCAGTTCGATTGTTCATAGAAAGGATAATATTGGGAGTGATAGTTTTAATATAAAACTGAAATAACCCAGCTGTGGGACCGTAGATGAACCCCTGAAAGTGTGCCGCTTATATTATACATGAGTTTGTTAAAATTATATGGAAACATAGAAAATGATATGGAAACATTAAAGAAAAACAAAAGGTTTACAAGAACAGAGGTTCTCACAGAAACAGTTACTACGGTACAAGAAGCAGTGACTGACATTGTGCTTACAGATATGTGATATCTATGGGAAGTTGTGCCAACAGCGGTGGGTATTACTACCATTCATACAGTGTGGTGCGGGGTTGTAACCGTATTGTGCCTGTGGACATCTACGTGCCCGGCTGCCCGCCTACGGCTGAGGCACTGCTTTACTCCGTGCTTCAGCTCCTACGCAAGGTAAAGCAGGAGAAACGCAACCAGATGTGGTACCGCAAGTAGACACTAGGGTAAGTACACAGGGCTAGTTGTGGTACTGCAAGTAGACACTAGGGTAAGTACACAGCTAGATGTGGTACTGCAAGTAGACACTAGGGTAAGTACACAGCTAGTTGTGGTACTGCAAGTAGACACTAGGGTAAGTACACAGCTAGATGTGGTACTGCAAGTAGACACTAGGGTAAGTACACAGCTAGTTGTGGTACCGCAAGTAGACGCTAGGGTAAGTACACAACTAGTTGTGGTACCGCAAGTAGACGCTAGGGTAAGTACACAGGGCTAGTTGTGGTACCGTAAGTACACGGCTAGTTGTGGTACCGCAAGTAGGCAGTTTATTGATGCATTTGATACACTCGGGTGTATCTGGTATTTAAATATGTGAAAGTAATAATGTTTTACATGTAGTACAAAGGGACGTCTAATAATGTACATCCATAAGAATTTTAAATTTAAATTAATCAAGTACGATGTACCACAAGAACACTGAGAAGGACAGTTTGTAGAAATTTCAGGAGGTCGCTTAACTAAATCTCTTATAACCGGTAACATCTATAGGCCACCGAAAGGTTTAATGTAGATTACAGACAATCTACTGATGAATTTGCTACTTTAATAACTAAACAGAAAAAACTCCCAACAAATGTTCTAAAACAATGGGAATTCTAAATAAACTCAACATTTTTTACCAACACATAAAATTAACCCTCTATAATAGTTTAATTCAACCATACATAAATTATGGCATCATGGTTTGTGGGGCTTTAATTGTGACAGAATTTTCAAGCTACAAAAGAGCAATGAGAATTATTAATCTAAGTAAATATAATGTGCATACAGACCCAATTGTTAATCTAAGTAAATATAATGTGCATACAGACCCAATTGTTAAGCAATTAAACATACTGAAGGCTCAAGATATCTTACGAATTCAACAATGGAAATTTTATTATAAATTTACGCATAACAAATTACCTTCTTATTTGCAACAATTACCACTGCAGCCAATTAACAATCATAATACATGAACATAGTTATAGTGACATTCACTTAAACACAATTCGACATGAATTTGCAAAAAGATGCTTGAGGCATAGTATACCAATTTTAGTAAATAGATCTTCTGATCTGATTAAAGCAAGATAGATAAACAGTTTATATGGCTTTATTCATTATGTAAAGGTTTATTACCTAAGTAATTATCAAGAGCACTGTTTTTTGCCTAACTGTTATATATGTCACCAATCAATTCTCCTGGTTTACATGTAGCACATTATAAATAGTCCATTATTGTTATTACTGTTCTGAACAACTTGTGTATAAGTTTGTACTTTTTCTATCATAACATTTAACAATTCGAAGCTTTTGTATTAAATAATTTACCAGAGGGTGGCTCATATGATAGCAATCTATCTGGTCTTAATAGGGGTCTCCATGGTCCATAGCAGCTATCAGATAATAGTTAGTTATAATTTACTAAATACTAATTTATACTTTTATTTTGATTTATGCTTTATACCATATAATTGTATTCTGTGGATATTGTCTTATTCCATGTTTTTTCAATATTGTCATAAGATTGTTATGTTAATGTATGTTGAGTTTGTATTGTATGATTTGTTTGCTATGGATCTGAATAAATTATATCTGAATATGCGACATTTTGTGTTGTTTTTTAATTTACGTCGGTTGTTTATTTCAACTGTACTCCTATTTGATTGCCAAAATAGTACGTAACGAAATAAAGTTCATAATTAAAGAGTTGATAAAACAGCAGGTTTTGCCGATTTTTTCAGAAGATGGCGCCACCTGATGGATCCAACCTTTACAATGAACTGTGCGATAGATGGCGATACTGAACTGGTCGGAGCACTGAAGACAAGCGTAACACACGGTTTGCGTCTAGACTAATATGTGGAACCCGAACTCCTGATCTAAGGATTTTTTTCAAACACGTGTGCATCATCTGTATGAAGCAAAATACAGTAAAACAAATGATTTCTTCCCTTCGACGTGTATGTTTGCACATGCATAATTTATTGACAAAAGAAATGAGAAATATTTAAACATTACAAAGCCACAATTTGCAAGGATGCTAACTCTAAACACTTTCTCATTATGTTAAATAATGCATGACATTGTAGTGAATGGAAGATATTGTTACATAACAAAAATATGGAAATCAAATTACTCTCCTGTTTTGCATGTTATGTTTTCTAAAGGATGTTTTCTTCAATCAGAAAGTGTTGGTTACTATAATTGTATTGCATATACAGTGGAATCTTGGAAATAAGATCATCAGTGGGACTACGCAAATATGGTCTTCATTCTGAGAGATTCTGAATAGCCTGGTTAGTATTTACCTACATCAATGTTTTTGTGGCAGCATTTGTGAGGTGTTTGTTATACTGGAATGGTTGTTGGCAGTGTTATGTTGTGATATGTCATGTTGGCAGTGTTATGTGTGTAAATTCATGGCGTTTTAAAGGAATATACAACGATTTTCATCGGCTAAGTGATATAGAGTTAGCTTGGGGTTTCGTAAAATTTGAATGCTCCAATTCTCTTAATTTTTCGATCTAAAAAATACATGTACATTCACACTGTTATATTTTATGTTTAAATATTTGTTGTTGTAATATATTTACCCTCAGAAATTACATAAACGTGAATTTCGACAATACCGTAAATAATCTGGAGAAAACGTTACAGGTCACCTTTAAATTTGAAGATGTGTTGGCCTGCCAGGTCTGACATCTATATATATTGTAAAACTGGAAGATTTCATTAATCGCCAAATCATGTATTTTCAAAAAGATATTAAGAGGTGAAAGGTCACGACAGTAACGCGTTATTATTATTACCCAACCAAGATGTTGTAAATACTAATACATTAAGTGTTGCAATGTCCTGTAAACTGTCGTTCAATTAACCAATGCAAATCCTTGTACATTCCCTTTAGCATACTGGGAAACATTTCACTGTAATTGAAACTCGCCACACCTCACTGAATGAATGAAACAAATTATCTACCCACACACAGACGAAACGTTGTTACATTCTTCCTAAGCCAGTTGCTTCCTTGTCCACTTGCCTTCTGTAACTTGTTGTTTTATATCAGTCTTGTTAAATCTCATAAATTGTTTTACTAAGTCATGTGTCTGTCTATGTTGTACCTTATTTTTATGTAGTACGGAGCTGCTAAGTTATGTGGAGAAACATGCGTCAGATCATGGGCGGATCAAAACACTGAAAAGGGCTGTCCAATTTCCCAACAGGACACCAATCCTTCTAGTCATTCAAATATCTACTGGGGACAGCGCTTCATACACTTCATATACAAAGCATTTATAAATTGACAATATTTAAATATGTTGTGAAGCAGATGACAGCATATTGATTTCTCGTAAGACACAATCTTAGAAACCGAGTATTAGGGTATTACATCCAGCACATCAGAACAAACAGCAGGGAATTTAGAACCAATTATTCAGGACCAGTATGGAATGCACTGCCTCAACAGTTACGACAGCTTGTTATCTCTCGCAGGACTCGATCGCAACAGTATTCTTAAAAAATCATATATTTTATATGCTGCTTTGGTTAATATAATTATAACCAGGGTTTTTCTTTTTTGTTTTGTTTGTTCTGTGTAATTATACCCTAGGTGGTCCTCGTCAAAAGCCCCAATGGGGTTTCCAGACGATCTCTTCAGTTGCACGTATTGTCTACTGAATGGCTCATAATGTGATGTAAGTATGTGTGACCAAAATTAATAGAAAGTTATATTCTAATGTGTAATACGCATCAGTCTTCTGGGACCCCATACAAATTACACATAAACATGATTGGAAGACTTCAAAAGAATGCAGCAAGTTATATTGAAAGCAATTATGAACGCAGACTCAACTGGTCAACACTTAGGACGGACATGTCTAGTAATTTCGAAATGACCTAGTAGACATCTAGCATTTCAACCCACTCCGCACGGTCAATGTTTGTTCAGTATTACTACAACGTTGAAGGAACAAGGTACTACTACAACGTTGAAGGAACAAGGTACTACTACAACGTTGAAGGACCAAGGTACTACTACAACGTTGAAGGACCAAGGTACTACTACAACGTTGAAGGACCAAGGTACTACTACAACGTTGAAGGAACAAGGTACTACTACAACGTTGAAGGAACAAGGTACTACTACAACGTTGAAGGAACAAGGTACTACTACAACGTTGAAGGACCAAGGTACTACTACAACGTTGAAGGACCAAGGTACTACTACAACGTTGAAGGAACAAGGTACTACTACAACGTTGAAGGAACAAGGTACTACTACAACGTTGAAGGAACAAGGTACTACTACAACGTTGAAGGAACAAGGTACTACTACAACGTTGAAGGAACAAGGTACTACTACAACGTTGAAGGACCAAGGTACTACTACAACGTTGAAGGAACAAGGTAATACTACAACGTTGAAGGAACAAGGTACTACTACAACGTTGAAGGACCAAGGTACTACTACAACGTTGAAAGACCAAGTTACTACTACAACGTTGAAGGAACAAGGTATTACTACAACGTTGAAGGACCAAGGTACTACTACAACGTTGAAGGAACAAGATACTACTACAACGTTGAAGGACCAAGGTACTACTACAACGTTGAAGGAACAAGGTACTACTACAACGTTGAAGGACCAAGGTACTACTACAACGTTGAAGGAACAAGGTACTACTACAACGTTGAAGGAACAAGGTAATACTACAACGTTGAAGGAACAAGGTACTACTACAACGTTGTGTGTCCGTGCAGGCTTTAATTCTTAAGCCATGTGTTGGCTTAATTGACAATGAGGCTGTCACGCGTTCTTATGTCGATAATGAAGTGTGATTCCATAAGTGGCGTTACCGACGATGATAAGAACAACCTCGGGAATCCCCTGGACGCTCTGCGCTATCAGTGTGAAATTTACAGATAGCTGCGCGAGAGCGAAATATGAAAGCAAAATGCGTGAGACTTGGTTGCTCTGTTAGTATTAAGGAGACGCCCGAGAGCTGCAATCCGTCCTGCTCTGACCACTGTGTCTTAGCCTCAACTAAAGTCATTCGAACTCCATAGAGTTAATATATCCGACTTTGACGTAGACATCAATATTTATATATAAAATGTTTTTATACTTAAAATCCTCTTGCATACATTTTAAAACATGTTGTCAGTATCCCGGCTTCATTCTCAACGTATCCAGAACATCAGCAGCAGCAGCAGCAGCAGACATGGAACGATCGAATAAACCATCAGATGTTTAATTATAATATAAACTTGTTAGAATAAAATGTTATTCCAGTCGAGCCAATCCACAGTTAGAACAGTTCGCGGTTGAACGAGTAGGTCAGCGCAGTACAGGGGTTGGTATTGGCCTGTCGAGTCGAAAACCAACAGGAACAAGACCTGTTCGATGAACCAACGAACAGTAGGCCTATCGTAACATACCCAGAGCTTTGTCAACGATGATGCGTCGAACATTGTTTGCCACTAAAAACATAACCGTCGGTTACCCATCATAACAAAGTATTACACCAATACCAGTTACCATTTACGCAGTGTTCAATCTAACACGCTTCAGAGCATAATTTTTGTTTGGCGGTAATCTGGCTGTAGAAAAGCCGGACGCATGCTCGAAACCAACATCTTAATGAAGACGTAAGACTGGAGAATGGTAACTGGTTTTGTATTAGCATTGAATAATGCCGACTGTCCACATGGAGGTTTCCGATTATATCGGCATGTAAACTTTCACATTCAATAACAATGCCAGCCAAATGCAACCAACTATGGCCGAACAAAAAAATTATGTCCTGGGTGTGGATTTTGAATACGAGCTTTTTTTACACGTGGAAGCTTCATCTACGTTTTTCATAACGTTATTTCCACGAAAACACTTCATGATGTGTTCCCCTTGTTTGCGAGCGTGCGTGCGTGCCAAACTTCGCATTGCAACTCACCTGTAACTGAGAACAAATATTTCCCGTTACTTCGTCGTTGTCTCAAGTTCCTAACTATCGATCCAAACTACCGACCAGTGTCGCCTTCAGTCGCTTATTTTCGATATGTTGCCTGCATTGGGGCTTATCTGTGTAGGTTCTAATTTGTCTGCGTTTGTCAAATGGTATGCAAATAACATATTATCGATTCAAAACAAGTCCGAACAGCGACTCTCGCGAATATGTTAACTGTGTAGTCAGCTGCGCCAAACTCTCGCGAGACCCAATCAGTATATCACGGTTTGCACGGCGAGCTCCCTTGGAGCAGGTGGGGCAAACCAACGGACGTATATAATCATACCGGTTCATTTGCGGATTTCTGTTACCAGTCTTAAGATGTGCACCACTCAGGTTTGGCATGATTTGTGGACATTATAATGAGAGCGACACAGAGAAATTGTGTGTAGTAAAACGTTGTAGACGTTGGTTAGCTCGGCTTTAAAACGAAATATTTATGTACAGTAAATCGTTTATGTAACATCGATTTTACGATCGTTTGAGTCCATCGTATTCCGGCAGACAATGCGATGTCTATGTTTAATAAGACATCATTGGTTTAACCATAGCCAAGTCGGTTGTGTAATCGATTGGTATTGCGATACATCGTTCTTGACTGCAGGTGCTGTTTGTTCGGCCGTGAAACCAGTAGTATCTATGACCAAACAAGAAGTGTTTGTGGTAGCAACGTGGGTTGTCTGGTGTACGGTAGAAGCTCTTGGAACACCGGTGGATGTCGGCTATGTGAACGGTTGTTTGGCAGAAGTCGTTTTCTTGGTTTGTTTTGGATACCACTATAAGTTCCTCGGCAATACAAAAAGAACTGCTTCAGTAATACTGTTGCTGTGTGATTATTTAACAGTAAGCGATGCACTACTATTACCTGCGGTAGTACAAAGGGAAATAACACCGCGAATGTATCTTCAGTCACCTTTCCATTTGTCTTTTACAATGTGTACCACGTGTCGGCGCCGGTTCACGCCGTCCCCGGAGTGGGCGTGGCTAATCATCACGTGTGGTTGACCCTATTCTGAGCGAGGGCGAATATTAGATGCGATAGTATGGCGAACCAACGGACACTATAAGTGACGGCAAGTAATATCGTCACACTCGAGTATACCAGTGCTGAGCCAACCGTCTAACCCCCCGCGCAACGGTGAGATCGACCACCGTACTCAGTGTTCGAGGGCGTGGCCGTCTCAATGAAGGCGTGGTCGAGCGTGTCACTCACTTCGCGAGGGCGGGTCTGCTGTCGTATAACGTTGGTGCCTGTATGATTATACCAAATGTCCCCACGAGACACGCCGCAGTAAAAATCCACAGGAAAAGTCTATCAAGCACCATGGCGACGAACTGCCAATCTTGTTTGATCTGCAACAAAAATAGGACACGATTTTATCCAGATTGAACCAGATTGCCATACAAAACCAAAAAAACAGACGACAGGTGGAAACGGAAACCATTGGCTTATCTGTAGTACGACAATATGTAATTTAAGTATCACCATCACCAGTAGTCGTGCCTGTTGCAGGCGTAGGCGATCTTTACTATCATTTCCCACGATCACAAGTGTCTTGTAACAATTATGTTGTGCTATTTCCCAGAGAGACCATTGTTATTATATATAATGTCAGTTTTATTTATAAACTTATTCATATAGCCAGCATTGACACAAACGTTAGCTAATTTGTTCCATACTCATTTCTTTACCTCTGTGACAATGAGTACTTTCCGTTATCCAACATCCACTGTTCTTTAACTGACGCTGTTTTGTGTCATTTGGTTCCACTGGCCTATTTAAACCCAAAGAACTTATTTCTATCAACATCTTCATAAACACTAAATATTAAAAAAACTTGAACTTGATCCCCCCAACCCCAACCCCAACCCCCCTCCTCACTTAGTCTCCTTGTCTCTAACGTCAAACCACTTGTCTCTAGTGTTGTCAAACCACTGCTTTAGGGGTGTTTCAACGTACGTCGCAGTGCCACGTTTCTGTCACCTACCAAATACACACACAGTGTGTAAGTAATCAGGCAACTGGATCATCTCATTATTATAACATTTTCACGCTGCAGATATGAATTTGAAATATTGTATTGCTAGATCGATGATATGGTAACTTATGAGTAGCAGGCACTCGCGTTTAATGTCATCACTGCCTTAAGCTTTCTCCTAAGCAAACGGAATAAACGTAGCGTGAGATTTCACACATTAATCAATACGTGTGCGGTTCAGACGTCGTTAATAGTATCAGGCGAGTCATTCGTTGTCAACATCAACTTCGCCTTGTATGCGAATGCTTTACACAGTTCTAACAACTCTGAAGTATTTATTCATGAATCATGCATGGCTGGGTTGTTTGATAAGGATACATCTGTGACCTGTTTGAAGACTTTGTATATGTCAATTCATGAGAGTGACACATGCTGACATCAATCAATAATGGATACACACACAAATGTGTGCTTTATGTTACTTGCCGGCGTGTTCGTTTCCAGTTACAATCTGATATTCCTATGTTCACAATGGACTCCTGGGTTAATTAACAACGTACATTCCGAAGACTGTGTAAAGAGTGTTGTAAGAAAGGTGGAGGAGGGTAACAATTGGAGGGAGAAGTTTGCCGATAAGGTAAATGTCAATGGATAACAGTCGGGGCGGTGCAGCGGAAAAGTGGCCTCGCCATTTATAAAGGGGCAACGGTAAAAACACACGCATACACTCAACGCATTTACTACGATTCAAAACATAGAAATCTTTACACTTCCAGAGGGGGACAAAACATTCTACTGTCTGATTTCGACCAGAAATCTTTACGCTTACCAAAATATCTACTTTCGATTAACAATAATGACATAATTGTATATAATTAATTAACAAATATACTAGTTGATCTACTTAACACAAATAGTAAACAATATCCTCGTCATAAAAGACCTACATTTTACAAACATCCCTATCCAGGGGCAAGTTCCCCCTTGCTCACCCCCCCTCCGGACGCCCATGACTGCAGGCACGGCCTAAAGAACCAATATCTAGAGAAGAGCAGCGAATACAATGTTAAACAATATTACAACTGGTCCACGTGAAGGTACCAACAGTTCGATTAATTCGTAGCCTCTTTAAATTTATACTGCTAAAAAGTAATGTTTTTACAGTGTGTGACATTATCTCTCAATGTGAGGTCAGCTAACACGTCTATTACGTACACAACAGTGTGTGACATTATTTCTCAATGTGAGGTCAGCTAACACGTCTACTACGTACACAACAGTGTGTGACATTATCTCTCAATGTGAGGTCAGCTAACACGTCTATTACCTACACAACAGTGTGTGACATTATCTCTCAGTGTGAGGTCAGCTAACACGTCTACTGCGTACACAACAGTGTGTGACATTATATCTCAATGTGAGGTCAGCAAACACGTCTACTACGTACACAACAGTGTGTGACATTATCTCTCAATGTGAGGTCAGCTAACACGTCTATTACCTACACAACAGTGTGTGACATTATCTCTCAATGTGAGGTCAGCTAACACGTCTACTGCGTACACATCAGTGTGTGACATTATTTCTCAATGTGAGGTCAGCAAACACATCTACTACGTACACAACAGTGTGTGACATTATCTCTCAGTGTGAGGTCAGCTAACACATCTACTGCGTACACAACAATGTGTGACATTATCTCTCAATGTGAGGTCAGCTAACACGTCTATTACCTACACAACAGTGTGTGACATTATCTCTCAATGTGAGGTCAGCTAACACGTCTACTGCGTACACATCAGTGTGTGACATTATCTCTCAATGTGAGGTCAGCAAACACATCTACTACGTACACAACAGTGTGTGACATTATCTCTCAGTGTGAGGTCAGCTAACACATCTACTGCGTACACAACAATGTGTGACATTATCTCTCAATGTGAGGTCAGCTAACACGTCTATTACCTACACAACAGTGTGTGACATTATCTCTCAATGTGAGGTCAGCTAACACGTCTACTGCGTACACATCAGTGTGTGACATTATCTCTCAATGTGAGGTCAGCAAACACATCTACTACGTACACAACAGTGTGTGACATTATCTCTCAGTGTGAGGTCAGCTAACACATCTACTGCGTACACAACATTGTGTGACATTATCTCTCAATGTGAGGTCAGCTAACACGTCTACCACGTACACAACTTTTGTGCAGTGCAAGGTTAAAACGTTCTTGGAGACTTGGCTGCTGGTGGGATGTCCTGTTCGTGCAACGGACATTTACTCTCGTCTAAGTAGTATACTTCCGAAACATACAACTGACCGGTGGTTTGGGTACGTTTGCCGTATTCCAAGAGATAACATCGTTAGTCAAACATTCAAACAATATTTCAAAGGACAGCGGAAGAGAGGAAGACCAGTGAAGAGGTGGAGGGACCAGACGAGGAATGACACTGGCCTCCCGCTGTTGACAGCAGAGCGGTATACCGTAAACAGAGCAGGATTGGACAACTTCCCTGATGAGAGCGAGGGTCGATATGACACATACAAGTCATGTCAGTCAAGTCATCAAGTCATGTAAATCAAGTCATGTAAGTCAAGTCATCAAGAGCAAATTAATCTCTCCGATCCTTACGAGGCATGGGCGTCCGGAGGGGGGAGGGCAAGTAGGGGGCATGTGTCCCCTATCTGAATTTGATTTGTGTACAGTTTAGGTCTTACAGCGAGTTGATTGTTTACTAGTAGTTTATTAGATAATTAATTATATGTAATCAAACCATCACTACTAATTGAAACTGGACCCCTTACGAAAAAAATCCAGCGGACGCCTCAGCTACGAGACGGTCGTTGGTGACTTCTTCATGTCGTACTCACTCTGTTGAACTCGTCCTGCTGCTTCATGTGGTCGGCGATGAAGCTCACCCCGATCATGGCCTGCATCACGTTCGACGGCATGTGACTCGAGGGCCCACGGTCCGACCCCCGCACGAGGCCGTCGTCCCGGGCCGACCGCAAGCTGCCGTAGCGGTGGTTACGTAGCACGGTGTCTGTGGCCTGGTCGCCTCGACCGCGATCATTCCTGTCAGACAGTAGTGTTGAATTAATACATATTTTATTTTAAACATAAATGTTACAGTTGCAACGTTTTGACAACCATTTATTGGCTTCTTCAGGAACTGAATGGGACAGAAGACAACTGATGGCTGCCGAAACGTTGCAGTGAGTAAACTTTAATAGATATGTTTAAATAATAATAAGAATAATCCATATTAAGTTAGTTTCCCACCTTGACAAACGTTTTCACCAAAGCAATGATGACGATAAACACAGAAGCGTCGACGATAACAATTAATATCGCAGGATACATTTGCAATGAAATGGCTTTGTGAGATTTTTTAGAAGTGTCAGGACAACTCCACTGTAACATTGGCACTAACATGTTGTAATGTATATAACAACAGCATATATAATAATATTGACAACAACACGAAAAAGTAACGATAAAAAAGTTTTGAAAGGATAATATGAATATCAATGTTAGTACAATAAAAGATGATAGAGCCACCGAGTGTTGATTTCTTTTTAAAATTAAGTTGCCTGTGACCTAAAAGCAGTTGTCCAATATTTATCAAAACCGCCTTTCAAAGCAACACGTGGACAAGGTAGCAAACTGGCTTATCGAGAATCCAACAATGTTTCATCCAAATCCCTGTCAGGTATCTATGAATTGTGTTCTAAACATATTTGCATTGTTGACAAGCTACATAGATGTGGAGCCTACCTGTATGGGTCCCCGTCGTAGGTCCGTAGAGCGACCGGAGAGTGATAGAGGTCTCCGCGCGACTGTGGCCGTTGCATGAGCAGCAATCGCGGCAGGACGTTGAGAAACAACTCCCGTATCCACGGTGACATGATATGTGTCGACGGCGACCGGAAGTGTATGTTTAGGACGAACACTGTGACAATGATAGAACACGTGACGAGCACCATGGTAAATAACAGGTACTTTCCTATAAGCGGCGTCGCTAGGGACGTCGGGGGATTGATCTCGGCCACTAGAAGTAGGAAAATGTTGAGGGAGTTTAATATTGTTATCCCCATAGTGATCTTCTCGCCAGAGTTGGCCGGGATATAAAAGACCAACAGCGTGACGGAACAGATGGCGACGCATGGCAGGATCAGGTTGACGGTGTAGAACAGTGTCTTGCGCCGGATGGTGATGTTGAACTTGATATCTGGGTAGGGCTCGATGCAGCACGGGTAGAACTTCTCGTACTTCTTGGCCGGCACGGCGAGCAGGTCCCACTCCGTGCTGCTGTAGTAGTCGTCCAGGTCGATGCCCATCGTCACCTCGTCCAGGTCGTTACTGCTGCTCGGCAGGTCCTGGAGGCAGACGCTCAGACTATGATGGTCTACACGGCCACACACATGGCAGGTCTTAGTATAGTACAAGCTATGTGGGGAGACAAACAGACCGGTCTGGTCACCAATGTAGCAAGTCGTAGTGTATCATTTGAAGTGAGAATGCATGTCCTGCAATGTTGTATAGAGCACATATTACTATATGACTGTGGATCGTGATAAAAGACTAAACAATCAGAAAATACCATAGAAGCAACAGGAATGTGGTTGTTGAGAAGAATGTATGGCGTGTCGTGGACAAAACGGAAAATCGTGTGCAGAATCGGGAAAAGACAAGCACAATTTATAGGGTACGTGCCAAGGAAGAGATAATTAGATTATGTGCGTGGTAGTAATTAAAAATAAAAATATCGTAAGGGGTGTCCACCATGGGTTGATATATCAGCATGTGGCACTGTCCAGAGATGGTATCTAGAATGCCTTAAAACAGAGCACAATGTACCCTTACCAAACTACTAAACCCCACATGGATAAACACTAAAGTTATTAGAATTGCGAGATGCATTCCTGCAGAAGGTGAAGTAGATGTCGCCACCGCTGACGTCTCTCTGGCTGATCGCCTTACACTGGCAACAGCGTCTGAACTGGGAACGCATTCATGAGTGTCTGAAAGCTAGTTAGTTCCGTTTGCCTAGGCATGTCTGAATGGTCACTGGAGAGCCACACTATTAAACGCGAGTGTCGTCAAACAATAACGTCGCCATTAATAAATCACCAGACTCAATCATACATGTTCTCGTTTTTGTCGGGGCCTGATATGTAACACTCGGCCGTTGCTCTCAGCACCCCTGCCGGTTGTAGGATGTTTCACGCAGCCGCCACCCTATTTTTAGATCAGAGAGTCCATGACATGTTCCATATTTACCCCACGTGTGATTTTGTATATCTTCTGGCATAGCCACGGTATCAGGAACCAATGGTTTTAGACTATCTCCCGAAAGACAAAGGCAAAGTGGGTTGAGCGAAATTACCCAAGTTTCGACACGACAGTAGGTGGAATCAAAATCCGATCGTCTCGATTGTCCTAACTGTCGCGCTACCGTGCTCCACAGAGGCACATGTCTGGTCTACAGGGCCACCCGAATTGTTCGAACTGTCGCGCTACCGTGCTCCGCAGAGGCACATGTCTGGTCTACAGGGCCACCCGAATTGTTCGAACTGTCGCGCTACCGTGCTCCACAGAGGCACATGTCTGGTCTACAGGGCCACCCGAATTGCTATTCTTATTAATCTCGTGTAAATTGCGAATTTCCCAAGTTGAATTTCTCGAGACGAAATAGTAGGAGTGGACGACAATGCTGCAGTCGGGTGGTTATAGAACAAACGACAATATACGCGTGCTGTTTTCATAAAATACATGAATCGAAAGGTAGTGCACAGCGATTTACCATGTACCATTTTAAGTATCAGTTTATGTGGTATGCAAACACATGTTCTGCAACCAAACTGGTGCAGCGCGGCGTAACAAATCAACCACCTTTCTTGTAGTCTGCAAAAGCTGGTTTCATTTAAAAAATGAATGTATTCTCATTAAAACCAAAGTAAAGGAGATAAGCACAGAAGTCAGAATAGGATGGAATCAGATCGGACACGTCCTCAGAACGGAAGAAGACAGCCACTGTCTCTAACATGGACGCTGGAGGAAAAGTGGGTCACGCAACCCACCCTGGCGAAAACTGTGGAAATGTTAAGCTGGTGGCCAAATACAAAGTGAGCTGGAGGATGTGATGGGTTATTAGGCTGGAAGAGGATATGTGTATGTGTACAACCGACCTTATGACGGATATCGACGGCGTACCCGTCGAATGACCACGAGCCTATTTTGAGCGTGCAGCGTTGCTCATCGAACGGGAAGAACTCGACGTCGATGGGACAGAGACTCTTGTAGATGGCTGGCGGCTTCCACACGACGAGACCGTTCGACTTGATTGTTGCCTTTGTCATCAGTCGTACCGTGAAGTTACCATCGGCACTGCGGGTAGACGACAAGGTTACACTGGCAAGTTACACGTGGCACACGTAATACATGTTTCCTACACTGTTACGGTTAATGATACGTAATCATGCCTAATTATTTGTAAACGTTTACATTAGGTCCGTACATTAGGTCCGTACATTAGGGAGGCGCGTGTTGTCTTAACAATAATAAATAAAATACGATATTTATATAGCGCCATAACCAAGTGCTCTATGGCGCTTTACAATAGTCTAAAAATAAATATAATACATCAAATTAAACAGTTAAAAATACAATTTGAATTTAAGGGCATTACAACTAAAACGTATACATGGAATTAAACAATTTAAATAATAAATTAAATTTAATCTAAGAGCAATACAATTATAAGTATCAGATGGGATTAAAATAGTCAAAATGATAAATTAAATAAATTAAAGTATTCATGGAATTAAATCAAGCGAAATAATAAATATTGAATAAAATTAAAGCCGATAAACATATCGTTCTTTCATGCATATTCCTGTCGGAAAAGGAAAGTCTTTAACTGCCGTTGAAAACTGGCGCAGCTGTCACATTATCTAATGTTAGCGGGCAAACTCTTCCACGGAGTCGCCGCTGCTTCAGTGGACGTCCGATCACCGAACCACAACATAGTCATTTAACACTAATTTCAAGGTTTTTTTTACACAAATATTATCTAAAATAATGGGGTGTGCGTATGGTGTCTAGTGGGAGTAGCTATATAAATATACGTATATTTTCTTCAACTAAGAAAGCTCAGGTTAGTGAGAAATATCGAACAGGATGTTAGACAAATCAACGACTTTGCGGAACCTAACGTAGACGTTTACCAATTAAACAGTAACGAAAACACACATGTTGATCTTCAACTCCTCAGTTTAATATTTGTCAATTCTAATTAATAGTTCAATAGTGTCCAAGAAATGCACTTCCCACAAATGGCATGCATGTATGTTTAAATAAACTGGTTTTGCTCCAAGCCCGTTCGTAGTCTCACGAAAGTAAAACAAATGTGTATCATACTGTGCTAACGAGATGTCAACAAAACTATGTGGGTTGATGGTAGGCGGGTGTGTGTATGTGCATGTGTGAGCGTGTATGCCTCTCTGTCAAAGGCACGAAGACACAGTCAGTTGTACTCGGCGGCGTCCACTGTGGTGATGGCCCCACCTGTTGTAGAGGACGATGTCCGGCAGCCAGATCTCGTTGGACGGCACGTACAGCCGCTCCACGCCACCATACTCCGCCGGGTCCCACGTCAACTTGTAGTCGTACCATTGCTGGGCACAGGGACAAATGAACGAACATTTAGTGAACACACGCAACAGTCTGCAATATGATGCGGTGAAGTGCAATAGCCGAAGTCTTGCTGCTACTGCCGTGTCCATTTTGACATTCACATACACGTGCTCGCGCGTCCGATGCTACGGCTGAACAGAACACATTCTCGAGATATGTCTCACTTGTTATATATCTAGTATAATATCAGCTTCATATATAATACAAGCTAATGACACCCCGTGTCCTCTCGTTCTATCTTCATATATAATACAACCTAATGACACCCCGTGTCCTTTCGTTCTACTATCTTTCTTAAGTGAGAAAAAAATTCTAGCATTATTTTCATACCCATTCAATATCTTAAAAACTTAATCGCCTCTTAACCTCCTTGTCTCTTGGGTTGTTAAACCACATTCGTTAAGAAGTTCTTCATAACTAATGTCTCTCAGTTCAGAAATCATTTTAGTTGCACTCCTTTATATTCGTTCTAACGTATTTATATCATTGTTATGATATGTACACAGTATTCTAAATGAGCAGATATATCTATTAGCCCTTTTTCCTTGTATGTTATATTTCTCATAATCAATCCAAGACATTGATTACCCGTTGAAGCTGCAATACCACACTGCTCTGACTTCTATTAAGAATAATAAAGGTCCTAATACTGATCCTTGTTGTAACCCACTAAAAACTTCCGTCAGTCAGCCAATGTTCTATCCAGTCGATTATCCCACCCCGATACCATGGGCTTTTAATTTAAGTTGTAATCTTTGATGTGACACTTTGTCGAAAGCGTTCTCACTATCTACGTAGATAATATCTATCCAAAAAAAACATTATATATTTGTTAAGCATGGCCTGGCTTTTTGGAATCCATGTTGAGGTGGGTTTAATAATGTATACCTAACAAGGAAGTCCATCAACATTGTCTTTAAATAACCCCTGTAATAATTTGCAAATCATTGATGTTAATATTACTGGTCTGTAATTTTCTGATTTATTTCTCCATTTCTTTTTAAATAATGATATGATGTTTGCTTTTTTCCATTAAAGAAGAACCACTCCCTCTTTTAATGACAAGTTGACCACTCTTGCAAGTGTTATACTAATTTGTTCTACTGCTTCAATTGGTAGTTTTGGCGGAATTCTAACCATTCCAGGTGATTTATTTTATTTTCATTGTCTTTATTTTCTTAGCTGCCATTTCTGCAGTTACAATTAACTGCCCCAAATAGTGTGATTTAATCTGAAATTTATTATTTGGAACTAGTAAGAAAGTAATATCCTTTCTAGTAAACACTAAATTGAAGTATCCAGTTAGGTCTTCCACCATTAAAAGCCCTGTGAAATTATATTTCCAGCACTGTCTTCTTGTACGCTGTTTTTTTACTTGCTTCTTTTGACAAGTGTTTCTTTTCAGACCGTTTTCCTTGTTTTTTCAAGGGAACACATTGTTCATTGATACTCTCAACTTGATATTTTAAATTGTTCCAACCATCAACTGATGTCTTATTCCGCAGCATGTTATTCTCCTCAAAGTTTCTCATGATGTATTTCTTTTATTTTTACTTTCTGATTTTACTTTTATGTCAAAATATATTTGATTATGATCACTCTTACCAAATGGTTCGTGTATTTTGACATTGTCCACTAATTAATTTTGTGAAGACAAAACTATATCTAATGCATTCCCTTTTGATTTTTTTCTTGTTGCGTAAGGAAGCTGTTCTCCTTGAAACAGGGTACAAACTGTTGCAGGATGTTCACAGCTTTGGCAGACAGTTTTCTAGATGTGTGAAAATGAAAGGGGCAGACTGCATGAGGAACTGTGGAGGTATGATGTCTGGGATCGTTCGGTTCACATGATGTCTGGGAGCCTTCAGTTCACATGATGTCTGGGAGCCTTCAGTTCACGTGATGTCTGGGAGTCTTCAGTTCACATGATGTCTGGGAGCCTTCAGTTCACATGATGTCTGGGAGCCTTCAGTTCACATGATGTCTGGGAGTCTTCAGTTCACGTGATGTCTGGGAGCCTTCAGTTCACATGATGTCTGGGAGCCTTCAGTTCACATGATGTCTGGGAGCCTTCAGTTCACATGATGTCTGGGAGCCTTCAGTTCACATGATGTCTGGGAGCCTTCAGTTCACGTGATGTCTGGGAGCCTTCAGTTCACATGATGTCTGGGAGCCTTCAGTTCACATGATGTCTGGGAGTCTTCAGTTCACATGATGTCTGGGAGCCTTCAGTTCACGTGATATCTGGGAGCCTTCAGTTCACGTGATGTCTGGGAGCCTTCAGTTCACGTGATGTCTGGGAGCCTTCAGTTCACGTGATATCTGGGAGCCTTCAGTTCACGTGATGCCTGGGAGTCTTCAGTTCACGTGATATCTGGGAGCCTTCAGTTCACATGATGTCTGGGAGTCTTCAGTTCACGTGATGTCTGGGAGCCTTCAGTTCACATGATGTCTGGGAGTCTTCAGTTCACATGATGTCTGGGAGCCTTCAGTTCACGTGATGTCTGGGAGCCTTCAGTTCACATGATGTCTGGGAGCCTTCAGTTCACATGATGTCTGGAAGCCTTCAGTTCACGTGATGTCTGGGAGCCTTCAGTTGACATGATGTCTGCAAGTCTTCAGTTCACGTGATGTCTGGGAGCCTTCAGTTGACATGATGTCTGGGAGCCTTCAGTTCACATAGAGTCCTGTTTTGAGCATCATACTGACTGTGGTGTTAGCACCTCACTCAAAGTGTCACCAGACCAGTGTTGGCATAAGGTTTCAGAAGCGAAAATAGGGTGCACCTTGGAATTTCACCTTCTGGCGAAATTGTCTGCAGCTATGCTGTGCATACAACATGGTAATGCAGAATCTGAGCAGATATATTTCCGATTTATTTGGCTAAAAACACTTTTCGCTCACGGATGACAGGGAATACATTGACTGTCAATTTTAATGTAAAGGAAAACAGCTACTCATTTATTCCATCAGCAAGAATGATAGAGAAAGCCAGGCACCCTAGACAAGATGAATATAAGCAATATGATTCAGGTGTTGATTGTGAACAATAAGCCTACACGACGTGGATCACCGTGTGACATAGCAGCCTTGGAATAGCTCAGTTGGTTTATGTGATCTTGAAGTAGCGTAGCGTTACATGTTATTATGTTGACTGTTCACACAGTGTCAGACTAAGGAATATGAGCTGAATGTTACATGCTCATTGTCTGTGCTAGATTTATAGTTATAAATAACATCTCGTCAGTGTTTGTAAAAATGTTCATGAAGTTGTATGTATGTATGTATGTATGTATGTGTGTATGTATGTGTATATATATATATATATATATATATTATTGAATTTAAGTTAAATTTAAGAAGTTTCAGGATATTTTTCAAAATCAATTTGGCATCCCTGTGGTTTGCACATCCCCGTCACATGACATGAGTTCTGAGTTGAAGACCTGGATCGGGCCATGATTGGTGTAAAACCCTGGCTTTCAACACTGGAGGCTGTGTATCTTTTGTGACTCGGATGATCACGTTAATTGGGGGCGTAAAAGAACCACTGATGATAAAATGCAACCTGTTAGTTACCACCCTCAATGCTGCACCCTTTCCGCTTAGATGAAGCCCATCCTTCATGAACATGCCAGCCCTCCCAACAAAACAACATGCCAGCCCTCCCAACAAAACAACATGCCAGCCCTACCAACAAAATAACATGCCAGCCCTACCAACAAAACAATATACCAGCCCTCCCAACAAAATAACATGCCAGCCCTACCAACAAAACATGTCAGCCCTCCCAACAAAACAACATACCAGCCCTCCCAACAAAGCAACATACCAGTCCTACCAACAAAACAATATACCAGCCCTCCCAACAAAACAACATGCCAGCCCTCCCAACAAAACAACATGCCAGCCCTCCCAACAAAACAACATGCCAGCCCTCCCAACAAAACAACATGCCAGCCCTACCAACAAAACAATATACCAGCCCTCCCAACAAAACAACGTGCCAGCCCTCCCAACAAAACAACATGCCAGCCCTCCCAACAAAACAACATGCCAGCCCTCCCAACAAAACAACCCCACAAATCCAATTTCATTTTCCATACAAAGCTGCTGAACTATCGTGTCAATTGCATGTGTGTGCGTGTACTTGTACGCGCGCGCGTGCGCGTGCGACTGGGATGTTTGCATAATTCTTATTCAATAGGATGCGCTGTGTTGGCTGATAACGCTCCCATTTAAACACTTCTCTGTAACAGTTTTGTTTCTGGAATGTTTACTTCGTCCGTCCTGGCTTAGTGTTTGCCTGACCGGAAAACACGAGGAAGTTACGGTTTTACGTGTCCATAGGAACATACTGTGATGTCCATAGATTAGCTGCTTTATGAAGACATTCAGTTGCTTTTGCAGACTAATGAATAAGATCGTCACGACAATAGCACTCCGGTCGCTGTGGATGCAATGAAGCAAGCTATCAGGCTTCATAGTCAATGCTAATCAATGACCGTTACCATGGCGACATCACCACTGGCAGTAAAATGTTCCGTCGGGTGGAATGACGTTTTTCGTGTTTCGTTGGTGAACGCGATCGTATTCACGCCGACGCGCTGGATGTCGCCATGTTGCATTCGCAGACAATGCAGAGTTGGCGATTACGCACATGATCCTTCATGGCGATTACATACATGATCCTTCATGGCGATTACGTACATGATCCTTTTTTTTATTTTCAGTGTTCTGCCTCGCTGCAAGTCATTGGCTGTGTCCATTTGTTCGTTTGCCTTTCTCTTCGTGTCCTCATAGTGTCGTTCTTCTTTCAATCTGTCCAGCAAGCTTACTCGCTTGCCCCCTCTTCTTGATTACCGATTGTCGTATTTAAGTAGTCAAATAAAAAACATATAGCTGTCCAATTATACTTTTAATTGTGTTTAATCAAAACACATATGGGTTAGATAAGGCTTGTAGCTTATACTATAAAGTATGTACCGGTACCCAGCCCCTTACTGTTTGCTCTATTTTTTCTAGAATTATTCTTAACTGTATATCCTTCCATTGATTTGTTTCTTGATATATTTAATTTTATTTACTGCACATACTTGGGCAAGTGTTATAAGCGACACACTTCTTCTTGCCGTTGTCAACATCAAGACTGTGGTTTATATTTTATGTTTGGCTATTTTTTGTGTTGTGTTGTTGTTGAAATAAAGATCTGATATAAAAATAAAAGACCAACATGGATAATAGCATTATTGTCGTCCTGTATGTCAGGCTCAAAGTCAAAACTTACGTTATTGGTATTTGTATTGTTGTCTTATGTCTGCAATACACACGCACTGCTTTAAATTTTCAGTATAAACTTGTGAACATAATAGAACGCATCTAAAGCATTTACAAAGATCATATTTCGTTATGTGTGGTTTGTAGATGTCTTCTGACTACGTGGCAATCCTTTGTATAGTCATTAATACGTTTCTTTTGTTCTTGTTCTTTTTCAGTGTTTGACGGTTTTCACTCTATATGCACATTCTAATTATATATCTTGCTTTCTCCCATAAAATAATAGGGGTACAGATTTACCCCAGGCAACCATCAACGTATTATTTAGCATCTTGACAAAAGAACCATGAGAAAGGGTTTGCAAATCATGAGTGACTTGTGTCACATCCTTTCACAGTACTATGAGACACTACCATCAGGCAGGAGACTAAGATCTTTCACTGCAAAGAAGGCGAAGACACTGAACAGTTTTGTTCCAATGTCCATCAAGATTATAAAAAAATCTTAAATTATTTGAACGGAACCAGTCTATTATTTAGTGGGTATATTATTTATATAGAATAAATTATTTTGTTTCATGTAGTCACTGAGTAATAATGTATAAACATTATCCATTGCTTGCCTTGTATATATTTTAAATAATAATTAATAATGTTAATAATGTCAATAATCGGTCTATTTTAAAATGTATATTTATTGTATATCTTCTATTTCTCCTTGTCACCCTCATCATCAATGTACGAGTGAGAGGAGATGAATGTGTGGATATGAGTTATATTTATTCCTACTGTTACTGCCTATGTACTGTTTATGTACTGATTTCATGTATTTTATATGACCACAAAACAAAGTTCTATTTTGAAAAATTTAATATATTATCTTGTATATTGTATTTTGTTTCCGTGACATGGCGAGTGATACCGTCTTGCTGTAGGACACCAGAAAATAAAACTGAAACTAGCAATATTTTTTTTATTGTTTTAGATTATATTTTTTCTACGCCGTAGCAATGTGTACAAGACCAAGTATGTGATAATAAATGCCATGAATGTGATTGAAAGCAATCGAAAAATGTAAGAAAATTTATAGTCACTCCGTCTGGTAAATAATTGACTTGGAAATTAGAGAACAGTTTGACCGACGACAGAGCAGGTGTAGCGTACCGGTAATCCAGACATAAACCTGCGCAATCTACCTCAGGCGGACTGACTTGATGAACGTTATGATTAACAACTGTGGTTTTTGACTTGTCCCCGGTGACTCCAACGACAACAGTCGTTCGTAGCTGCTGATTGAAACAATCAGCAGCTACGTATTATCGTATTTCTGACAGTTCCGTTGTCGATGGTCTATTCACTACAATAATCATGTGGACACGATTTATGGGTTTTATCTATTAGATTCGCGTGTATTTCTGATTAAAACCTGGGATTTGGTTGGTCAAAAATTGGTGATGAATTGTGAGTTTCCTACACACATTCGTGCGTTTTAAGTTTTTTGTAACTGTACGATTCAAGGCGAAGTTGAATTCCATATACGTTTGGAATAATGTAAACTTTACCAAATTGCTGACGAGAACGACCAGTTCGACCCCAGGCTACCTCCCCAAAGGTCAAACTAGAGGCGACGCCATTTTGGATGAGACAATATTGACTGGATGTACTGAAGGTGGCAACACTTACCTGATCCAACCAGACGTTGGTCGTCATGATCTGGTTCTTTTCATCCTGCAACAAACCGACGAGCAATGTTTTGACACTTTCTCAAAGGTGTGTGCGTAGTGGGTATGTGTGTGCGTGCGTGCGTGGTGGAGGTGGTGTGGGTGCGTGCGTGCATGTATGTGTGTGTGTGTGTGTTTGTGGAATTTAAATAGGTCCTACATAAAGCTAGAAAAACGCACGCACGAACACCCGCACACAACCACACATATCCACCACATGCACACACGCACGCACGCGCACACATATGGGACGTATTTAACAAGATTTAGCAAGATTACCGCCCCAAATGGCAAGTAGACAAGGAAGCCATTAGCTTACTGAGAGCTGAACAATTTTATCATCTTTGTATAGCCCGCCCTTATCAGATATCTGCCAATTCTATCTGACGAACATATTACTATAAATATCTTTCCATTCACTATTTTAAACACCTCTATTTGGTCTCCTCTTAGTATCCTACTCTATTATGTTGTCAAACCACATTCTATTCATAACTAAGGTCTCTCAATACTAGACCTTGCTTTTAGGAGAAACCATGTTGAGATGTTCATGTTTTACAAGGAATTCCACCACGTGGTCTCTAATTAGTGTTTCGAGTAATTTGCATACAACTGATGTTAAATTCACTGGTCTAAATGATCTGATTTATCGCCCTCAAATTTAGTAACTAGAACTGGAAATGAGTAAAAACTAAGCTGAAATACTTATTCAGAACCTCTGCCATTTGAAATCCGTCTGAAATTATGCTTCCACTGTTGTTTTCCAGTGGTCCGACCTTATCTCGAACATTCTGTTTACTCCTTACATAAGCATAGGAACCCTTGCTATCATTTTTTATATTACCTGCCAATTTTTTTTCAAAAGTACTTTTGCATTTTCTAATGTCGGTTGCAGCTAGGTTAAGTGCCTCTTCGTAGTTTGTGTAGTCTTCTATATTTCCAGTGTGCTTATATATACCCACAGCATCTGTTTGTGAGCAATTCTTTTCTAATAGCCTCTTTTGACAAGTGTTTCTTCCTGGACTTTTTCCCTTGTTTTTTTAATAAATGGAACAAATCTCTCAGCAATGACCTCAATCTCATTGTTTAAACAAGTCCAACATTATGTTGCCGTCTTGTATGTATACCAACGTACATGTTTTTTTAAATATAGTTCGTCAAATGTTGACAACCATACAGCACAATAACACAAACATTCAGAACACGATCTATCATTCAGAATATACAATATTATTATAAAATGCGATGTTCTCGAGAACCGTCGTTGTTTTGCTAAAGCTTGGCAGACGACATGTTGTTAGGATGGACGCTCATCGTCCGTTATTAAATTACTTCATAACCGCACTAATGGCACGGCGGCAATTACGTACTCCAATAACCCAGATCGCGTATGCACTGATGGAATTGCTGCGCGATTACCCACCAATGGCCGGATGGATTTGCTTCAGCGATTATTGTCAGAAGGACGGTGCCTAATTTCTTGTTTGCTGCTGAATTATGCTGAGTGGTGACGGCTCTGTGGGTCTTTCGCCAGGGGGCGTTGTATGAACGCTTCGTTGCCTCAACAATACAACAATTATTTATTTATTTGTACTTGTTGTAAAGAGTAAGCATAAACTATTTTATTTAATCTGATCTAATTTGAAAATAAGCAAGCACAATATCAAATTACTGTTGCTATTTTTGTTCATCTTTACGTTCATCGCTGTAGACAGATGGCGTTCCTTGTGGTGTTTTCGGTAACAACTGTTTATTCCTTTTTGGTGTTTGCGGCCAATGTTGTACGTAGTTCCTTTGAATAGTTTCATCATATGATAAAAACAAGAGTTATACGCCATATAAAAATGCTTACGATGCGTCAATTTTATTTTAACAAACGTTTAAATATTTCATAAAAGTGACTAATGTATGTGCCGTGCACGCATCTCTTGAATTCTAATAACCGACAGTGGTCGATTAAAGGCGCGTCTGTTCGGGATATTAGGGATAGTCAGTATAGTAGGGTGGGGCAATACGCCTACTTTTTTCGGGATATCGACTCATGGGAAAACCTTTTAGATATATCTCTGATATATTGGACGTATCACCTAGTTTATTATCTTAGCTTAAAATCTTGTTTTGACATTTTCGATGTTCAATATCACAGAAAAAAGTTATAGCCATTTTAGCAGAGGTCCTGAAAATGGGCGTTTTGCCCCAGGGGTGGGGCAAAACGCCCGCCAAGGGCGTTATGCATTAATCAGCCTCATTTAATTATTAGTTTACTTACTTCGCATTACCAAAGTGATGGTATTATTGGTACACTTCAGTATAGCGAAACCTTGATGTACATCATAGTAAAAAAAATGTAATAATTTTATTAAGAACCGTGACTGAAATTGTTAATTAATTAGCTCCTTTTCTCTGAAATTCAACAAGTGCGTTATACTGTATATGTTTATTATAAACTGTCATACGCAGGCGGAACTTATCAACTCGTCTACTCACTTTCAGATTCAAATCTGACAGATAATAGTACGTCCCACCCTGTGCGTTTTGCCCCAACTAATGTTGGCCTTTTTGCCCCACACGTTCGATATTAACATGTCACCTTCTGTGTATTACCGGCTTTTATCACTCGCATCCACAACATTCACAGCATTAATGATTACATACTGCATACACTCAACGCGTTGTCTCAGTTTCTTATGGTTACTGCCCACAAAAGACTTTTAGGGTGACAATTTTTATAATTTATACAATCAAAAGTTTTACATTAAAACAAATATCGCATGAATTTCGTTTTCTGCCACCATATTCTAACCAAATGTGAAGAACTGTATGTGGCTTCATTTGGCGATCTCGAAATTCTTATTTTCGCGCTGTGAAACTAGTTAGAGGATGGGCTTTATGCCCCAAAACTTGCGTTACGCCCCGTGCTACTCTATTATGTTGGTGTTATGGATTCACAACGTTTTAGTTGTACATACAATGACACACTTGGGGAGGGGCAAAATATTCAAACGTTTCCCTCCAGCAAATAGTTTTATTCAATAAAAGTGCTTCTCATTTCAGCTCCGATCTGCATCGTCAACTGGTCCCGGAGCTCACAGACAGACCGGCGAACCGACGAGATGGGTGCATGCTTCAGCTGAACTAATCGGATAAGCCGCTACATGATACAATTCCGAAATGAAGTCATCTGCTTTTGTGGGCCGGGAACAGCTCGGGGCCCGGCTATTAGACGTCGACCGTTATCAGTCTCCATCCATCTGCCGGCCAGCGAGAGGGACCACCCGTCCATTGCAGCAACGATTTTCAAGCTTGCAGACCGTGCGGTCAAACGTGGTTCTGTACTGACACTGTCTGGCTCGAGTTATTCCAGTGCTAGAATATTTGGACAATAATGCTGCGTTAAAGATATCCTTAGTACGTTCGAAGGAATTAATTTCTACCACCACACATACATATGCCAAATCCTGGAGCAATTATATTCAGTGGCGTATTTACGGGGGGTTCTGCCCCCCGGTTGAAATTATTATTGGTTTTCGCGTGTAATCTGTTGTGTCACTACATGGTAACATGGTATAAACTAATGTGTGACTAAGCTTGTCCCCCCCCGTTTGGCCTCCCCTTTGGCCTCCCCCTACACATTTGGCCTCCCCTTTGGCCTCCCCCTACACATTTGGCCTCCCCTTTGGCCTCCCCCTACACATTTGACCTCCCCTTTGGCCTCCCCCTACACATTTGGCCTCCCCTTTGGCCTCCCCCTACACATTTGGCCTCCCTTTGGCCTCCCCCTACACATTTGACCTCCCTTTGGCCTCCCCCTACACATTTGACCTCCCCTTTGGCCTCCCCTACACATTTGACCTCCCCTTTGGCCTCCTACACATTTGACCTCCCCTTTGGCCTCCCTACACATTTGACCTCCCCTTTGGCCTCCCCTACACATTTGACCTCCCCCTTTGGCCTCCCCTTTGGCCTCCCCTACACATTTGGCCTCCCCTTTGGCCTCCCCCTACACATTTGACCTCCCCTTTGGCCTCCCCTACACATTTGGCCTCCCCTTTGGCCTCCCCCTACACATTTGACCTCCCCTTTGGCCTCCCCCTACACATTTGACCTCCCCTTTGGCCTCCCCCTACACATTTGACCTCCCCTTTGGCCTCCCCCTACACATTTGGCCTCCCCTTTGGCCTCCCCCTACACATTTGGCCTCCCCCTACACATTTGGCCTCCCCTTTGCGAGATCCTAGATACGCCACTGGTATATCTTCTTTCCGCGATCACAAAACATAATCTATAATGTAATTATCTGTATTACATTTGCTCAAAATGAACAAAAGGCTAAATGAAAAATGTGATTGTTTTATGGGGACCTACAACCAATTTGCATAACTTGTTCAGAAGCGCTGTGAACGAAGTCGAAAATACTGCCCATTGTCGGCGATACCTCACACACAGCTAAGCTAATTGTTCGCATCCAGGCCAGGGATCAATGGAATTCCTATGTGTGCGATTAATAATCCGTGATCGCCTGCCGTCGCCTGTCAGTTTACTACAACAGACCGCTCGCCTGTTCGATTCTCATCCTACCTCATGTTTTTTTGTCGTCATTGATGTGGAATATTTTCATACGCCTGTCACACACTTGCAGCCATTCACTAGGTTTCTTCGTCTCCATTGATTGCAAAAGAAACGTGCTGTTGCAGTAGATTGGTTGCGCAAAAAACCGCCATGACAGTTGTTCGAGTTATTGTGCCAATCGCGTGTGATTGGCGGGAAACAATTTTTCTTCATTTGTCAGTACGCGATTCTCTGGAAGAGGCAGCAGCGCGCAGTCTGTGGCTCCGGCAGCGACGTAACGTAGTCACCGAAGACGGCTGCCAGGTGCCACTTAGTGACTGTTGTAAAGCTAGAAGATTGTGGATGGACGTGCCACGACCACTGATCACACCGGTCAAGTCTTACTCCATAGGTTATACAAATAATAATATTCCATAGCGTCTATAGCCCCATGAACCTGAGCTCAGAGGCGCAACAAAACAGTCATTAAGCATTATCGTGAACAGGGACGCGCAAGTCATTATCAGAACAAGGGACCACAATAGATTTAAGGTGCAAATGCAATATTTAGAATATATATATATTGTGTGACCAGTTTTATCGGAAGGTAACTATAGTTTCAGATGAAGTGATGGGGAGTTTATTCCAGACCCTAGGCGCAGCGACAGAGAAACGTCTAAACTAAGGTAATGCCTATAGACTTTGGAGGCATTAGGTCAAGAGATAGTAGAATACAATAAAACATTAATATTGTACTCTAATGTCCATGTTGAGCTTAGAGAATCGCGGTACGTAGTGTAGTCGCTAACCAATCCGTTTACACGCCAGAGTTATGTTTTTGGTGAACCCATGGCCTAGCACTGAATGTTTTATCTTGGTGTACAAACTTGACTCTCAACATTGAGTGTCCATTGTGGCCAGAAGGACCACGTTAATGTCGATACCGTCTTGCTATTAACTTTGATGTACCAAATGAAACTGGGGACATAAAAGAACCACTCAAGTTACACCCTTCAGGGACTATTCGTTTGACATAAAAGATCGATTTGGCGTGATGGTTTGAAATACGCTCGCTAGTCGTATGCGACGATATAAGACCGCCAGAGTCATATATATATATATATATATATATATATATATATATATATATATATATATATATATATATATATATATATATATATATATATATATATATATATATATATATATATATATATATATATATATATATAGAGTAAGGTCACATGATCTTACAAAACGTTAGCATACGGGATATCAAATGTGGTTTGTGCCAAACACGAACCCCGTCGGTGCCACTTAAGACATTGGTGAGTGAGAAGCAAGCCACTTACCACATCGATGATCTGAGTGAGACGAAGGCCAAGGTTAACGAGCAAGATATCAGTGTTGTTCCCCACGGGTCGGATCAGCTTGTTGTAGCCGCCCTTACGAAGTAGGTCATCGTACAGTCTCTTTGCGTCCGGACTGGACGCCACCATCACGGTCTGCGGGGGGCAATGACGTAGGATAACAACAATGATAAATTTATATTCATTTATTCATCAATCCATTTATTCAAACATTGGCAACACTATACAAGACAAACATGTATATATATATATATATATGTATGTATGTATGTATGTATGTATGTATTGTATGTATGTATGTATGTATGTATGTATGTATGTATGTATGTATGTATGTGTATGTATATGTATATGTATATGTATATGTATATGTATATATATATATATATATATATATATATATATATATATATATATATATATATATATATATACACGCCGGCTCTGTGTATAGTCTATTCTAAAAAAGTGTCATGTAAAAACCGAAATATGACGTGCAATTTGCGTGACGTATATAACTCTCAGCTAATCTCTGAATCTCGGCGTCGCGAGTGTTGCGGGTTGTCACCAGTCTTATCAGATACAGTGTAAAAACATAATTTGTGTTGCTGTCAATTTCGATACCAGTGCAGACATAACAACTTATTCTTGCGTAAATATCCCAAGTGGGAATTTGTCAAGAAATCTGCGGCCAATGCATGTCACTGATATCGTTTCTATTACATTATTCTTCAGTTGATCAGTCGGAACTTGACCGAAAACGTTGTCAAATATATCGCTGAAATTCCCAGATAACAACGTTATTGATACATATAATAACACGACTCGTTAATATTCCGCCTTATTTGTTTCAAAGGCGGGCTTCAATCTCGGTCTTGGCTCTCATGATATCCGCTAGGCACACGGGTTGAAGGCATCCATAGAAACTATCTTTCCTTCTGACTATGACTTTTGTATAGCGAAACGAGCTATGATTTGAACTTTGTGTCATGTTCCCCATTGATCAATTAAATGCACAGTCCCTTACATCCGGGATAGTCAGTTTGGTTGTGAACCAGCAACATCTGATGTAAGAAGTAATGTTCGGGAAAAAAATCGTATTTCTTTCTATTTCTTTCAGCAAGTGAACGAAACATCTATCGTTTATTAACGCAACACTGATGTCATTGACACTAACTACCTACATCATACTAAACTAAACATGCAGAATCCTCATATATCGCCCCCTCCAGATATCGTTTTAGACGACGGTGAAGGGTATGTAGCAACTGATTGAAATACAAATATATTCTTGTATATTCAACAGAAGGTTGATCCAAAGAGAAACCATTAGTAACAAGTTTCAACCAGACGTCAGCAACCAGACAAACGACGTGTTACAAACCTGTGTTAGGAGCAGCCACATTCCGACGGAGTAGCGTCGGAACACGGTTTGCACCGTCGCAGTCATACTGGTCACGTCTGCAGATTAGCCGGACACCGAACGACCACGGGGCGCGCCATGTTGGATCACGTCTCGTTATGACTGCATGGAGCGTCACCTCGGTCGCTGCGACATCAGAGCAGGAACACCTACAACGTGATAACGCACACATCGTGATACTGACACACCCCACTGAACTGCTCACCTGCTCACCTGTTCACCTGCTCACCATACTCCAGTTAGTAATTCAAGTTATACCAGAACGTCTCTGGGTGTGGCAAGAAATCAACTTCCTTCATTCTGTACGGTTCTTGTACCGTTCTCTTCTTAAAACTTATTTGAGGCTGGTGTTCTGTTCCTCCAAGGTACCTGTTGATATTGTTTTTGGACGGGTAAAGATTTATCTTGGACGGGTTGGACGGGCTAGCCCGTCCATGTCGTTTTTATAATCTGACATTATTATCCAATGCAATGCTAACTACAACAAGTGGTAAATTCAGTTGACTGGCCAATTCAGACTGTGAGAAATAGGTCAAGCCAATATAATTTTCTTGGAAGCCGTCCCGCGCCCGCCCGCCAGTAATTACATTGTATCCACCTGCCACTCAACATCTTTGATGTGTGGGGACACCAAAAACAAACAGAATTGAACGATTTTAGATGTTTCTACATAAAACATCATAAAACAACTGCTCAACATATGTGATTCAGGTTTACTTTATGTTAAAGCTTACATATATGGCTACATTAGTCCCACTGGATATAGGGACATTCAGCCACTCATAAATTATCTAGTAGCAGGGTGAAATATGTTTATTTTTTTGCTCTCTGTTTTGATACTCCTTTTAAAAATCATCAACGTTTGACATGGTTCTACATAAAACGTGATGGAAACAAAACTGTTCAACATATTTGATTCAGGTTTACTTTACTGTATAGCTGACATCTTTAGCTACATTTTCACCACTCAAAAATTGTATAGTAGCAGGGTGAAGTTGGTCTATCTTTGCTTTCAGTTGTGATGAAATTAAATTTCAGATAGTAATGATCCCATGATAAAATAATGTGTTGTAGTTATTATCATTCTATTGTATAAAATAGGATCTTAGCAACAAACAAAATGATACTTCATTCATACTTTTATGATGATAATTAGCAAAGCTATGATGTTTTAATTGTGGGTGGTAGGCACTGAATGGACACGCGTTAGAAGACGTGTATCTTTGTTTGTCAGTTGTTATTTTGAATTATTATTATTTATGATGCAGACAATATGTACATGTAAATGTATTGATAGTTACCCCTGTCTGTTAAGACTTAGTTAAAATGATTGTGTAAATAAATAAATATATATATATATATATATATATATATATATATATATATATACATCGTATTGTTATAGCATGATTATATATATATATATATATATATATATATATATATATATATATATATATATATATATATATATATATATATATATATATATTTACTTACATTTTGAATTTTTATCGTGCGACCGAGCGGGCAATCGAGCGTACACACACATTTTGTTACATTCTAAAAACATTTTGGACTGGCAATAATTTGATCCTGGATGAACCCCTGGTTTGGGGTGATCTTGCTTTCCCTGTACAGATGATAATTTCACTGTGTGGCCCATTTGGTGACATTGTGGAACAACTCGTTTATTTCTTTATAAAATGGGGAAGTTTTGATTAGGCACTTGTTAGCGTTTTCTGAGTATTCATGAGAAAATCATTATTATGCAAAACAAGAGTTCCTATACAAATTCTTCAAAACAATCTGATTGATTTAACTGTGCGTATTAACAACTATGTTCAGAATGTATTATGCACATGCTGTTACAATGTTAATATCAGTGTTATATATTATTGTTATTATGTCATTAATCATATAACGTATTGCTATATACCTAAACGATAATGGTCGTCCATATAACTAGATGTTCATGTATTCTCTGGTTTTGAACATCAGCCACGGGTCCGTACACACGTATGCGGGAGAGTGCGTGCGTATGTGCGTACGTGCATGTGTGCGTATGTGCGTGTGTGTGCGTGTGTGCGTGTGATTTTATAGTTGTCGGATCGAAATTGAAAACGAAATGGGCAAAATAGTATCCAGTTGGCCTAAAAGGGTTCACATACCTAACTCACCGGCTGATTGTGTATTAGATAAAATGGTGAATTACTGCTGGATATCCTCGGCTGTCGGGCCTGGCTGAGGCGGGGGAAGTGACGAATGGAGGCTGGATCAATAGTGCTCCGAGCCTAGCCGCCACCGACTTCTACAGACCATACAGTGTCGCGCTCGTGACCATTATAATGGATTAAGGCAATGTATAATGAATGAACAACGCTAAGTTACATCTTCTAAGAAGCTGCCCATTGCTACTGACACAAAGACGAACCGGTGTCGATATTCTGTGAACACCCACTTATGGCAAGAAAAACAGGGGGAAACAAAGAAAAGCATACACCAAATTGGTCAGCGAAGACCTTGATGCTAAATTGGCTGACCTTCCATCCCCAATCAGCAGTCGACCTTTATGGAAACTGCTCTTCAAAGTTCCGGCCCCGGCCGACCAGTGATGATGATGAAGTTAAAACATTACTCGGTTGTTTAATTAAGATAGCTACACCATTCGCAAAGCCCATTTCTAAGCACATGTCGTCAAACCGGAACGGGCAAATACAAAGCAAACTGTAGTATTCTCGGTGGAGGGGTTTTCTTGTGATATCATGTGTATTTAAACATGTATATTATTGACTGCAGCGACATATCAAACATCCATGATTGAAAAATGTATTCTCCCGTTCAACGCTTGGTTCTCGGTCTTTTCGCTACATGCGCCACATCTATGTTCTGGTGGGTTACTACCCACTAAGTTCTGTTTGTGTTACGATATCTTGACGGTTCGAGTACAAACACTCTCGAAGCTGGTTCGAGGTATTGACAGTATAGTTCTATTAGGCCCTTCGTGTCATTTGTCTTACGGCACACTAAGATATCCGTCACTTTCGTACAATGTACAGTTAAAAGCCGGTTTCCCATTTGTATTGATCTCTTATCACTCACTGCTATTATAAGTATGCAACCCATATTTGTATTGATCTCTTATCACTCACTGCTATTATAAGTATGCAACCCATATTTGTATTGATCTCTTATCACTCACTGCTATTATAAGTATGCAACCCATATTTGTATTGATCTCTTATCACTCACTGCTATTATAAGTATGCAACCTATATTTGTATTGATCTCTTATCACTCACTGCTATTATAAGTATGCAACCCATATTTGTATTGATCTCTTATCACTCACTGCTATTATAAGTACGCAACCCATATTTGTATTGATCTCTTATCACTCACTGCTATTATAAGTACGCAACCCATATTTGTATTGATCTCTTATCACTCACTGCTATTATAAGTACGCAACCCATATTTGTATTGATCTCTTATCACTCACTGCTATTATAAGTACGCAACCCATATTTGTATTGATCTCTTATCACTCACTGCTATTATAAGTATGCAACCCATATTTGTATTGATCCCTTATCACTCACTGCTATTATAAGTATGCAACCCATATTTGTAGTTTACTTCACTAGTCAGTTCGAGTCTTGTTTCAGAGAGGCGCGGTAGTGTAGTGGTTAGCACATCCACCGTACATGCCAGACGTATGAGTTTCAAGACCTGGACCAGGCACGGTATGTTTGGTATAAAAAACCTGGCTCTCAACATTAGGGACTGTATATCACTCGTGAATCGGATGTTCACGTCAGTCCCGTCTCGTTAATTGGGAACTTAAAAGAACCACTGAGGACGACATGCATCCTGGCAGTGGCCACCGTCAGTGCCAGAGTAGAAAGGTCGGTTTGGCGTAATATTCTGAAAACTGCTGAGGCCTCAAACGACTATCGGAGTTTAGTAATCACAGTACATATTAGGCAGTTAATAGAACGCTGCCGATTGCCGCAAACTAACGAGAACAAGTCGCTTTGCCTCTGAGAGCAAGTATGTTTTCGAGGAATGAAATATTGCGTTAATACACGACAGATATTTCGTGCTTTAACGATTAAAAAATCGAAGGTACCTATATTTCCAGAACTTAACTTCCCCGGCGCAACAAAGAGAAATGTCAGCAACATACCCATTAGTTGGTGCAGCAACTGGGTTAAGTTCAATTCCACTATGTCCTGATGGATCCCCCTGGGGTGATAACAATATCACCTACTGCCAACAATGATAGTGAAGGGTAATTCCGTCCAATTAGCTACGACAAAATTAACGTGCCCGCCGAGGGTGCTGAATACCGTTGAAACGCCGATAAAACAAGGCTGCTATCCGTGTAGATGATAAATCGATGAGGCGCCCATCACCAGCTTTCCTCGCGGCTTTCCGGTGCGTTCCGCAACAATAATGAATGCGTTGATGGTTTCAGCGGCGTTCGATACTTAGTCGGCCTGTCGCCGGGGCTAGCATTGATTTAGCGGCGTTTACGCGCAGCGGGGTCTGATGACAACAGCGGGCCGGACGAAGGTTGGGGTCACGTGCAGCGCGTGCACCAGACGGACGCTCGCGTTGGTGGACCGAACACCTTCTCGGTTATGACTTTTAAAATAACGGATATGAATGTTGGAGAAGGTCAAAAGTAAAATATATAAAATCGTTGCCCCCGAAAACCTATATTTTACACCACCATTATGGATGTGGTTTCGCGACCGCCATCTTTTAATTAAGATTTTGCCCTTGCCACCAGCAAGGGGGGACATCTGAGATGGCGCAAGTCATACATTTTTTGTCTTGATGACTTCTAAATTGGTGTCAATTTTCGTGCTTTATCAAAAAGTGTACGATTCGCCACTCGACACAACACCATCTCAAAAACCATCCCGCAAGGGTCCCTGGAGTGCAAGAGAAGACGGGGCTGCCAGAAGAAAACTGGCATTGAAACATACAGGAATGGGCAGAGCAAAGCGTACGGAAGGCTATGCACCACAGAAGACAGGTGACGCTGGCGGAGACTCTCCGTGGAAGTGGCACCCTAACGGCTTCTCCGGTCAATGGATGAAGTGAAGTGTACGATTCGTGTCAACAACGCAGTTATCTGCCGCACTATCTGAAGCGTTGACCTAATCCACGATGCCAACTTGCGTGTAACAGCGTAACGTCATTACCAGTTGGCACGTTACACAGCAGTGTGGCGTGTAGCCATAGCGTCAGTTAGGCCTTTGACATTTTTATACAATATCTCTAGCCACTTCGAATGCACCATCTGTCCAATTCCTGCAACTAATCCATCCCTTTTTTCTCCTGCCTCTTATTCTGATAATGCGTGTGTAGCCACATCCTCAGTTAGGCCGTTTGCCTTACCTTCCACTTCAAACACATCATGTGTTCAGTGCTTTATTTTGCCATATTTCTTGTATATCTTTGTTTTTCTGGTTGTGTTCCACCTGTGGTGCTAAGTACCAGGCGTTCTAGTCTTCCCTACAATGGTCGAGCAGCTTCCTGGCGTTGATGGAACATAATCTCCCATGAGTGAAATAACCACGGCTGTGCGTTGGCGTGGGTGTGTGGTATTGGGTTCAACGCAGTTCCTTCGACCCAAACAAGCAGTATCTTACCAATTTCGTATAAATCGTACACATTACGGTCCAACATATCGCCTGGTATACAAATACAACGCGAGGTTAAAATAAGGAAGCAAACGCCTAGAATTTGTATATTTTGAAATTATACAAGTAGCATAATTATCAGACATTGATAGTTTAGTACAAGTTCGGAAACAGTTAACTGTCAACGAACAGGAATACAATGTATAATGAAAATACAGTAGCTTCTTGTGTGTTGTGGTCTGATCGTGTGGACACCTGTTTGGCGGGGATAGCGCTGTAGACAAAACGGGTAGATTAACGGGTAATTATAGGAATGTAATATCGCATATTACCTTAATATTCGTATCGATCTGCTACTTGTCTAAATTTAAATAAATCAATGATTTCTTAAGTGGAGACAAGTAATCATATTGTGAAAGCCTGGGTTTAGAACATCAAATTAATAACACAACCGTAATATTAATCAAACTGCAGATCATTTTGTTTAACGCATAGGCATTCAAAAACAACTGAGTATTTTTTGCAGATAAGAAGTTATCGTCAGTAGTGACAGTTATTTCTAATCGCCTGGTACATGAAATCACAAGTCGTATATACGAGCGAGCTTCCATCTTCGTAGATCAAATAGAACTGTCAGCTGCGCGTCTGCGTCCTCCGATAGCTAGTAAAACCGGTGCTAATTTGTATCCGATGTCCTTCTGCGTTTACCCACGCGTTACGTTTATCCACGCGTTACGAATCGCAATACGCATATTTGTGTCTACCCATATCTATTCAACCAGAACAATGTAGACCGGGCCTGGGGCCACCCAGGTGAAGTCTCGCGATATTTAATTTAATTAATTTACAAACGTTTCACTAACGACACACTGTATAGAATATACAAACGGATGTATAGGCGTTTTTCTTCATTGTAATGCTATGCCAGCCCCATACGTTCATCTACGCATGTTTTTTTATATATGAATCGTGGCACCAATTGACCCCCAACATAGGCGTCAGATGACTGGGTGGGGGCCTCTCCCAATGTTCTGGGTGGGGTGGGGCTAGAATATATAGTATGCCCCTAACATGTCCTCAATATTTTCTAGAATTCAGACGCGAATTTCACCCACACCTCCTCCTGAAGCCAAGGCTTGCAGTCATAAACATGGGTTCACCCAATAGTCAACATCTTCTGACGCCTGTGTCCACACTGATAGAATCAGTCGTCTTTTTGAGGTGTTTCATGCATACTCCATCTCACCGCCACCACCTGCGTTGACGCTCAGTCGCGAACAAACACGCGACTGCAATTTGGACATACAACGCGCGCTGTTGGCTCCACCGAGCACCGGTTTTGATTCATAGAAACAGTTACCATGGCAACGCATCCGCCTGTCTGAGAGCCCGTCAGCGGGATAGCGTCCTTCCCCGTTAGACGGTTCGGTGCGCTCCTACATTAGTCCAGGAATTGGGATACTAGTTGGGAAGACGTTCCCGGAAATGAATCAACCCTCTTCCCGTCTAGTGTATACTCGCATACCGTAGAACTGCCACATGCCCCAGTCGTCACATACCTGTCTGTGGTACTCGGTTAACGGGACAGGGCTACATTGTTATTCAATGGGTTACGCACTCGGGGATGGGCGACTGAACCATCCCTCGCCGTACTGAAGCTGCTGACATTTACACAATCAGTAGATAATTTATTCAATTGATGTACCCACCTGTCAGAATGAGTAGCCTCTCATACATATTCAATTTCTACTAATGTTGAAGAAAATATTTCTGACAAAATCTTAATAACCATTAAATATTCAAAAACATGTATATTGTCAAATACAGTAAATAAGACAACGTAAGTATACGGGTGTCTTCAGCAACTCGGACGATTTCATTTAATCAGGTCTGTAGCCTCAAACTGTTCAAATGAAAGACTCGCAGTGAGCCAACATTAACGTTTTCCCTACCTCCCCTCCCCTCCCCTCCCCTCCCCTCCCCTCCCCTCCGCTCCGCTCCCCTCCATACCTCTCCCTCCTCCTCTCCCTCCCCCTCTCCCTCCTCCTCTCCCTCCCCCTCTCCCTCCCTCCCTCCCTCCCTCCCTCCCTCCCTCCCTCCCTAATTCCCTCCCTTCCCTCCCTTCCCTCCCTCCCCTCTATCCATCCCTCCCTCCCTTCCCTTCCCTTCCCTTCCCTTCCCTTCCCTTCCCTTTCCTTCCCTTCCCTTCCCTTCCCTTCCCTTCCCTTCCCTCCCTCCCTCCTTTGTTAAGTGTACACTGTATCCCTGAACGTTGTACGTCAACTATAGATCAGCTGTGTTTTATAACACTTTGGTATGTGCGGCGAACTGTTTGTGCTTTGACAACGTGATGAAGGCTGCGCAGTTCATAGTTGTGCTCAGATCTAGTATAATAACCATGAGCCTACATAAACACGTAGATCACGTGTGTCTGTTTACAAATGTAGGCAGATGTGTAGGCAATTCTAGACACACTGTAGCCTTGGCGTAAACGCGTTGCTCGCATTCTGCATGCGTTGGCCATTTCAAAACCTGTATCGTTGTAATATAGGCCTATAACCATAAACCAAACGAGTCGGTGTTTCCGACTAGTTGATTTGTCTGACGCTCCCCTGTGACGTTGATAGTTGACCTCTACCGACTAGCATCCTAGGACGAACCAGCGTATGTGACAGCTGGTAGGCGGCTGGCGTTGTGACCTCGCTGAATGCCGCCCGCCCGCTCCGTCTCAGTCACTACTTCAGCGTGTGTGCAGACGGGCCCGTAGAGGGCCTCCCGCCGCGTTGCCCGAACCGTCCCGATATCGTTCTCCCATACAACACGTCATTGTTTCATGCAAATCCTACACCTGTTGAGGTTATATAACGATGCCATGTTGCCGCATATTATATGTATAGACACGATCATGTACACAAATGCACGCACGCATATACACTCATGCACACACACACACACACGCTACCAACCTGGTACGAGGCCACAGATCTTTTCTTCTAAGACGAAAATTCGACGCGAAGATTTCGTGGAGCTATGTTGATAACCGCAGCCAATTTGTGTGTGTATTCCGTGTGTGTTGCGTTGCCGGCTGAATGCTTCGTGTGTTGCGCCGAGACAGCTGCATCTGTTCCCAACCGTAGTCACGATTCAACCGAATTATCGTCTCGCCCGTAGCACTAATGGTCATCGCTGCTGAAAGCACAGCGCTAGGCGCAGCTTTCTCGAAGCTATTTGTGGATCGCCGACTGGATGTGGAGATCCGCGCGATGCTGCTGCTCGCGGCGGCTGATTTGGAAAATATCGTTTATTTTGATATGGGTCGTGCAAGGAGTCCCATCTCATTAGGTGGAGGGCGTGTTTCGTCCGAGAATTGTCTCGCGAATTCTGGGAGACGTATAAGTAAGGATTAATGCCAAAATCAACTCGGTTTATATAGTGGTTAATCACGTGATTAATTATGGAACAGTTACATATGTTTTAATAACAGCGTTAAGTTAAAGTTGGGCATATCATTTAGGATTAAAAATTTTAGGCACCTCCCAAATTCATGTGGTAAGAAAGAGCTATGCCCATGGCTTATATATTTTGTATTTATTTTATTCGCCTATTAAGGCTAATCTGTACTGATGCGATGCGATATGCGGTATGTAATGAGACATACGTAATGCGTGTTGTGTGATTCCTTATATATGGAATGCAGTGGGTTTGTTTCTCTGCTGCTAGACCATTGTAACATGTCATTGAACTGGTTAATGCTGCAATGTTCGTTTGCAGAACAGAAGGATATGACAATGACAATTGCCACGGCATATAAATTGTCATAAATGCAAATCAAAATAGAAAGCATCGTTGGTCGATGCATTGAATACTAAAAAGCTAAAAATACGTCAACATGGTGTATGTAATCAATCACCTGATGAAAGAGTTTGGAAGGGGAGAAGTTCCAACAGTACTTCGGGTTGACCAGGGAAATACCTCTGCAGTGACGTCACTTGCGGGATTTTCCCATCCGATTCTTGAAAAAAATATATTCGCATCTGCACACATGGAATCACACGTATTAATTTCAAGCGTTTCCATTTTTTGTCGCAAAGCGCATCCACATGCCAAATCCGTATAATATTATATGGAATCGTAGCCTAATGCCAAGTAAGACCCTATTTAGTTATGAGTTCAAACAAACATGATAAAAAATAAATAGAAAACTAGCTCATAATCTGACCGCAAGATTAGAGCTGCTATTTATAACTCGTTGGCAAAAGTGGGTGTCCATTCCACAAATAGCCGTGAAAACGCAGAACATGTATTAAAACGGATTAGTTCATATATCGACCGAAGCAAAGCAAAAAGTAAAACGTTCCATTTATACCGCGCCCTCTAGCAGTCATTAACCAGAGCGCGTCACACTTAGCTCCCAGCAGACCTGTTCGGTCAAACACCATTTCAAATTCCGTTTAAACATTCCATCACTGGAATCACATCGCTGCATATTGCCAGGTACTCATTTTTACAGCTGAATCATCCACTATGGTTACTCTACATTGAATGGATAACTGGAATTACAAACATAACGTGTGCCACATAATTGCTTTGACGAACCAATTACGCCAATATCATAGGGACATCTAACCAGTTATTTCACATTTTTGTTTAGTCAAAGTACCCATGCCGTGGTACTGTTTCAAGCTATTTGTTATAATAATATGGGTTAAAAACTCAAACTGCCGTAAGTTTCTTGGCGTGCTTTTTCTGATAAAATCGTAACAAAGTTGGATTGGCGTCATGCTTCATCGTTTGATCGGTAGTTGATAAAAGTGCCATCTGCTGAGATATGTGCGGTTCGCTTTGCCCTACACTTCTTTTCATATTTTATTGTTAGCAGCTATAGACCTGTGCGCTTAAGAAGACCTGTTACAAAACAGCGTCAATGTGATTAATTTTGGTTTCAGATTAATTTATGGTTCAGCCATTATAATTATAGCGTGCTTTCCAATGTAACGCGAATAGTGACGCCTATATGCGGCCAGCGTTCTAATACAAATGTTAATGCTAGAAAATCATGACAAAGAATAGTTTTTTACACTATATTAAACAAGAAATGTGTAGGTTTGTAAAATTGGCCTATTCTTATACAGTCTATAGCCACGGGGGCGTCTAGGGGTTGTCCGATCCCTCGTCGGACCAAAACCGAAGTTAACTGTGGGGCTCTATACAAAAAGTAGAAATAAGATGTAAAACGATCGTTAAACTACGGAACGTAATACTGACTAATAAAGTAACATATCTCATTGCTAAAGTCGACCATCAATATCATATTCGTGAAAATGTTCATCAAGTTGGATTACGATTGTCTTCAACCACAACTATTTTGATTATTTACTCAACGTCTCTATATCATAGTTCCCACGTAAACATCATGGCTACACTTACAATGTTGTGTTCGTGTATTCGGCCTGTAGGTGAGTAATGGTATTCGTCGAATTCCTATATGCTTATTTTGCCGGACAGGAAAGGGCACAGTGGCGCCACATAGCGGGATGGGAAACAATCATGAAACACGGGCGGAGCGACACCTAGCAAGGGAATTGTGCAGAAGTGGAATTAATATGTAAAAAGCATGGGACGTGTTGCATTCTGAGAACTCGCGTTGGAATGAAAATAACAACTTTTTATGACGATGGTTTGCCTAACTAATACTGACTTCCGGTTCCGGAATATTGAACCGAGACCCAAATTCTCTTAAAATACTGCTTCCAAATGTTTTTACTTAGGCGAAAGCGACTGTTTGACAAATGGTTTGGATGTTGTACTGTGAGAGTGCATGAACTGTTCGGCTGGTATCTGCTATTTATTTTTGTAAAATATTCTAAGGACGGTATATATATATGTATAACTATACGGAAGGAACTTAACTCAGCATACGACATAAATATTATAAAAGCTTCACAGGCAAAACGTTATTAAATGTAAAGGCAAACGTTGTGGCTTCACGAGGTCGGATCTTGTTCGTTGGCTTTGAACAGTTCGTTTTGAACACTTCGATCCCGCGTGTAGCGGAAGGTGCACTTGATGCTCGCTCGGTGTTTGCCCTCGTCCTCGCGGACGTTTCGTTAATGTTCGGCTTCCTCCGCAAAACAAACACAGAACAGACATAGAACAGACACGTAAGACGAACAGACAAGCAACATTTCGTCTCGTCCACCACAATCACCACAGTCTGGATAGAAAACAGGCCCGCAATCGGCCGCACGTCTCTCACCGGAGATTACCACGGTCCCCCGGGGCAACCTCCTCGCATAAAATTAAAATACAGTGGTACCTTTGAATAGGTTTTACTGTGTACACAAAATCGAACCTTAGTACCATCGCGTCGAGGTAGGGCTCGGACGAAGATTGAGACACACAACCACAGCGAAGGAAGCGATGAAGCCGGATGTGACGGCAGCGATCGTGACGGAGCTGGATGGCGACGGTTTCCGTCCGATACGGAGGAAGTTTTCGTGGGGAACTGCAGACAGCGATACAACGGCACAAGCGCTCGTGGACGGCAGCGAATGTGACGTAGTCTGTGTCCAGGTGACGCAGAATGATCGTGACAAGCCAAGCGTTTTCCGCAGAATCGTGTGGATACGTGGCAGGCTAGATAGGCCGGTAGTGTTTGGAATTCCTATACACAGACACAAATAGATAGGTTAGTATATCGCAAGGCAAATGCTAAGCTCTACGTGATGTACAAAACAGTTAATGGTCCAGTGGGAATACCTTAAGATCAATACCTTGTTCGTGTAGTATTATCAGTAGGAGACAAGATTCTTTAACTTATCATATCCCTTACTCCAGATGCAGTTACCATTTATATTAACTATTCAATTCTGGAACTCCCTCCCTTAACACATTGTTAGTGTAAACAGGCTAGGCAGAATGTAGGAAGAAGAAGAACGTAATCGCTTACCCTGTGGCTGTGATTCTGACAGCGGTACTAACCATGACGGCGACGACGCAGCAACAATGGCAGAAACACGACACGGCCTTGACGAAAACGCATTCAACGAACTGACATCTGTCTATTCCGTGGTCGATTCGAACCGTGTCGTTTTGTTCAGTCGCCTGGAACGCTTTGATGTCCCCCTTTCGCACATTTTGTGTCTACAACTTGTATGCAGCCATTAGTGTCCGACCGCATCAAGAAAAACTTCAGAGGTATCGCGCTCAACTGATCCTTCCAACGTTCAAGTTCGAAGGATAATACGAATGACGTCACGCCACGTAATCGGACGAAGATCTCCATAGCCAATCAGATCAACGAATTCCTCGAAAGGGGCGGAGCGAAACACTGCATTGGCCAATCATAGGCGACCTTCGAATGCTGCTATCGAGAAATAGCGCGTAAAAAATTGCCGCGAGGATTCGCCAAAAAGTCTGCTCCGCGAAGCACACCTGCTCGCCATATTCTAGATTGCAATTCAAGTGATACTACAACGCCAGTGTAGCAAGAAATTAATTTCCTTCATCAACTTCATGAAAACTTATTTTAGGCTCGTATTTCGTTTCTCCAGGTTACTGCTGATGTTGCTGATACACCGTAACCTGAGCATTCCTTCTTCGCGGTCTCTTTCCTGTCGTCTTCATACCTTTATTACAAAACCATCTTCTCTTCTCAGCACAGGATCAATTAAATTTAGTCATTTTGATCATTCACGTAATTGAGGTGATCTTGGTTTCCCTGTGCATATGATCATTTCGCCATTTGCCCCATTTGGCGACACCTTGCATAATTCGTTAGATTTTGACGTACGCTGTAGCTCCGCGAAAGCATCTTCCAAGACTTAACGGCACGCGGCGCCCTCCTTAACTGTGACGTAATCTAAACAAAATGGCGAGCAGTCGAAACAGCTGACACCGTGGCGCTGTTACATCACGTTATTTTAACAGCATCGGAAGGGTGAATGCTACTAACGACACCATCGGTCTAATGCTGATTGCAACATTAATTTTGGACTATATTGTTAGCATAATCCTAGTAATTCATGGTGGGCTGCAACATGACTTTAACCCTACTATCATTATACGGACACGGGCTAGTACAGTATGCTGACTTTGTCCAAAATCATTGAGCTATCACGGCACACTAAAGACGTGTTATCACTGCCCGTTGTTTTCTTGTGTCGCTTCCCCCCCACCCCCACCCCCCCACTAGGCACATGAGCTGTAAACTGCCGTCGTCTTGGCTAGTCAGCATGGCTCTGATAAGTGAGGGTCTTCTCTAAGATGTCGCATCGTTTGATGATCGTCTCCACGGTCACATTAGGTAGGGCCTTCATGATTGTATCCTCACTTCTGCGTTATGTCTCTGCAAAGTCCATCACCAGTCCTAAGGCGGTTGAGACACTGCCAGGTGTGTCATGGCTCACTGGTTCCCCTGACTGGGACTCCTCCGGGTCACGAGACAATGTGTGAGATTTTGATTACCATCCAAGGGCTTAACAACACGAAGGAATCAATTCCAGGAGTGCAACCTCTTGGGTGCTGGTTCATGTTGGAATAGCGGTTGGTGAGGGTCACTTTCCTGTTATTGTTGCTTAAGTTCTCTCTATTGACGAGAAGGATGTCCTTCCGATAGATGTTGGAACAATGCCAACCAGAAACAGCTCTACAGGCCATGTTAATGATGGATCCATCTTCTTGATGTGTAGAACAGGACAGGCATATCCAGTAGCTTAGTAACACAGGGCAGGTGCAGTACTTTGTATGGTATCTCCCCATTTTGAGTAGGACAGCTTCCTCGGGATGTTGTTCCTGGCTCCCACGTTTGCTAGTCTGTCGGGTTCAAAGAACTTAACGTCATTCCGTGTGGTTGATCAACTTAATGCCAGTTTGTGTGGTTGATCAACTTAATGCCATTTTGTGTGGTTGATCAACTTAATGCCATTTTGTGTGGTTGATCAACTTAATGCCATTTTGTGTGGTTGATCGCCAGTTAGTAGGCGAGACCGAGGCTAGTTGTATATAGGAGCGCGTTGTTGTTGTTATTATTATTATTATTATTATTAGTAGTAGTAGTAGTAGTAGCAGTAGCAGTAGCAGTAGCAGCAGCAGCAGCAGCAGCAGCAGTAGCAGCAGTAGCAGCAGTAGTAGTAGTAGTAGTCGTATACGGTACTAGCATTAATTATGTCTAAGTTGAGGCCTAAACATAAAGTCAGAATTAATGTTGTAGTCAGCATTTGAATGACATTTGAATGACATTTGAACGACATTTGAATGACATTTGAATGACATTATCTTTATTTGTATTCACCCCACAGATGCCGATAAAATACCGTAAGACAACAGTGTCACGCCCAAGCTGTTTCGGGTGCTTGCCATCTTGATTTTCTAGATTACGTCACAATCAGGAAATACGTCGCAGACGTAGAGCTTTATTTTTCGGAACATGTTTCGCGGGGGGTGAGGGTTCGCAAAATATTGAAAGCCCAACGTAGCGGCTGGGGCCGGGGGTCTGACTTTTCAGATGTTCTCTACTGAGCAATATGTATTCTGGTATGTCATCATTTGATATGGTTTACGTTCAACAAAAAGGTTATTTTTATAATAAAAAACTAAACTACGGTAAACCACTGCTAACCTAAACAAAAGGCCTGCTGTAGTGGATTTTCGTTAGTGCCAGGACAGCGAGTCTTTCTGTTGACATAGTTGTATGGAGATATGTTTTCAGCAGTTCCAACACACTGTTTGCGCGTTCATTCTCTGTGGATGTGACAGGCAGGGTGCACGCTATGCTCAACAACACATGCATGTTTGTATAAATATCCGGATCATAGGCCTAAAATACCAAAACAGGTTAAACTGTAAGCGCAGTGCAAACATTTTCATTTGTTAACTAACAAGGCATTATGTTCTGCGTAAATTATACAAATATACAAAGGTATGTCCAGCAGCCAAATACAAGGGCCAGTTATTAAACAAATTACTTTGTGAATCAAGTTTACTAATTCAATTTAGGTGGCAATGTAAGATTTTTTCATTTTGTCAAAGTTATATTATAGACACCATCTATGAAGTTAGGGATCATCCACAAAATACGTACCCGCCCCCTTGTCACGCTTCGCAACGTTGGCATGCACACCTCCCCTAAAATTAAGTTCGTTTTTACAAAGATCTCCCCCTGGGATGCATACATCTATACTAATTAGTATAATCGATGCATGGCTGTATTGATTCGTTGTTTACACATAAAATATAAGTCTGTAAAGGTAATAAAATAATACCTTGCTTGTTTGATATCGACAGCTCGACGAGCCAATATTAAAAAAAAATTAAATTAAGTTGCTACCCACAAAATACACTTGTCCAGATTAGCGTTGTCGGTGACTTCATCACTGAGAATACTGAAGAACTTTGTTTCTGCAATTTCGTCTATGATGTCGCTCCGAATGACATCGGCAAAGACTTGTATCGACTCATTATGGATACTCTTCCTGGTGTTCTGAGCATTGTCTTGTCCTTCTTCGATGTGCTTCTTTAACACTGTGTCCCCTGCTTCCGTGGCATACTGCATGGAAGTTCCCTCTGTTTCCCGATGCCTCTGGTGATCCGTCCTCTCGGTGTCCACGCAGAGGTATTCCTGGCTTGTCACACAACTGGATTGCTTCAGCAACATATTTTATACTTTATATGTTCCTCTCAGCGGCTGTTTTCTTGCCTTGGTCCAGTTGGGTGTTGATTGCAGTTTTTGGTTGAGTCACTCTCGTCTTAAAATTGGCAAATGCCACTAGAACATCAAAGTGATAGCTAAGCGCCTCGTGAACTCGGCACGTATCTCCAAGTTTGGTCCATTTCTTTATGTAAACCGAACAAAGGTGCCAAGTTTGTTTCTGGTTGCAAGTAAAATACAGCATCCATTACCTCACTGTAACCAACCAGGGGTAGCGACCAGGCTTTGTCCAGTGTGTTGAAAAGGAACGGTTGCATCCATTAATGCTTGTTTTGGGAAACACATATCGAGTAGTAGGTTGAAACCGGTTTTGGACGGTAAGTTTCTTTGTTGCTGCTAATAACATAGGATTCACCCCTGAAGAAAACAGTTGACACAGTGACAGGGCTGTGGGACGGGGTTCCTGCTAACTCAGATGACACAGTGACAGGGCTGTGGGACGGGGTTCCTGCTAACTCAGATGACACAGTGACAGGGCTGTGGGACGGGGTTCCTGCTAACTCAGATGACACAGTGACAGGGCTGTGGGACGGGGTTCCTGCTAACTCAGATGACACAGTGACAGGGCTGTGGGACGGGGTTCCTGCTAACTCAGATGACACAGTGACAGGGCTGTGGGACGGGGTTCCTGCTAACTCAGATGACACAGTGACAGGGCTGTGGGACGGGGTTCCTGCTAACTCAGATGACACAGTGACATGGCTGTGGGACGGGGTTCCTGCTAACTCAGATGACACAGTGACATGACTGTGGGACGGGGTTCCTGCTAACTCAGATGACACAGTGACATGACTGTGGGACGGGGTTCCTGCTAACTCAGATGACACAGTGACATGACTGTGGGACGGGGTTCCTGCTAACTCAGATGACACAGTGACATGACTGTGGGACGGGGTTCCTGCTAACTCAGATGACACAGTGACAGGGCTGTGGGACGGGGTTCCTGCTAACTCAGATGACACAGTGACATGACTGTGGGACGGGGTTCCTGCTAACTCAGATGACACAGTGACATGACTGTGGGACGGGGTTCCCGCTAACTCAGATGACACAGTGACAGGGCTGTGGGACGGGGTTCCCGCTAACTCAGATGACACAGTGACAGGGCTGTGGGACGGGGTTCCCGCTAATTCAGATGACACAGTGACAGGGCTGTGGGACGGGGTTCCCGCTAACTCAGATGACACAGTGACATGACTGTGGGACGGGGTTCCCGCTAACTCAGATGACACAGTGACAGGGCTGTGGGACGGGATTCCCGCTAACTCAGATGACACAGTGACAGGACTGTGGGACGGGGTTCCCGCTAACTCAGATGACGCAGTGACAGGGCTGTGGGACGGGGTTCCCGCTAACTCAGATGACGCAGTGACAGGGCTGTGGGACGGGGTTCCCGCTAACTCAGATGACGCAGTGACAGGGCTGTGGGACGGGGTTCCCGCTAACTCAGATGACGCAGTGACAGGGCTGTGGGACGGGGTTCCCGCTAACTCAGATGACGCAGTGACAGGGCTGTGGGACGGGGTTCCCGCTAACTCAGATGACGCAGTGACAGGGCTGTGGGACGGGGTTCCTGCTAACTCAGATGACGTGTGCTACTCCGCCCTTATCCCATTACGTGTGCTACTCCGCCCTTGTCCCATTACGTGTGCTGCTCCGCCCTTGTCCCATTACGTGTGCTACCCCGACCTTGTCCCATTACGTTTGCTACCCCGCCCTTGTCCCATTACGTGTGCTGCTCCGCCCTTGTCCCATTACGTGTGCTACTCCGAACTTGTCCCATTACGTTTGCTACCCCGCCCTTGTCCCATTACGTGTGCTGCTCCGCCCTTGTCCCATTACGTGTGCTACTCCGACCTTGTCCCATTACGTGTGCTACTCCGTCCTTGTCCCATTACGTGTGCTACTCCGTCCTTGTCCCATTACGTGTGCTGCTCCGCCCTTGTCCCATTACGTGTGCTGCTCCGCCCTTGTCCCATTACGTGTGCTACCCCGCCCTTGTTCCATAACGTGTGCTATTCCGCCACCGTCTCGTCCTATTCTAGCTGCATGCTATACCGGATCTTTGACAAAGATTACGTAATTTTTAACATACATACGCTAACTCAATAATAGTTAGACGCATTGTACATACATCAGTTCATAACTCAAAACATACATACGCACAATACAACACATATAGAAATCATGCATATGAAACCATAGAATAGGCCTACATTTTGTTAATCACAATCATAGTGTGCTATAACCTTATGCTGGGAAAGAAAAAAAAGAAAAGTGCAAATGTATCACTCTTCCCTGTTACATTGATTTATTCTATGTATTTATCTATTAGTTATTTGCATTACAATCCTTTGCATAGCAATTCAATTACTAATTTTGTTTCAGAATATTAGTTTGAACAAATAGTAATATTGACACCAAAAACTAGGCCCTACCTGGTGATACTAACCCAAACTTATATAGTGCAACTCTCCAATATGACCAAGAAGTAGGGCCCACCACTGCTGCTGTCGTCACACTGTGGACAAGACGTAGGACTCACCACTGCTGCTGTCGCCACACTGACTCACCACTGCTGCTGTCGTCACACTGTGGACAAGAAGTAGGACTCACCACTGCTGCTGTCGTCACACTGACTCACCACTGCTGCTGTCGTCACACTGTGGCCAAGAAGTAGGACTCACCACTGCTGCTGTCGTCACACTGTGGACAAGAAGTAGGACTCACCACTGCTGCTGTCGTCACACTGACTCACCACTGCTGCTGTCGTCACACTGTGGCCAAGAAGTAGGACTCACCACTGCTGCTGTCGTCACACTGTGGACAAGAAGTAGGACTCACCACTGCTGCTGTCGCCACACTGACTCACCACTGCTGCTGTCGCCACACTGACTCACCACTGCTGCTGTCGCCACACTGACTCACCACTGCTGCTGTCGTCACACTGTGGACAAGAAGTAGGACTCACCACTGCTGCTGTCGTCAAACTGTGGACAAGAAGTAGGACTCACCACTGCTGCTGTCGTCACACTGTGGACAAGAAGTAGGACTCACCACTGCTGCTGTCGCCACACTGACTCACCACTGCTGCTGTCGTCACACTGTGGACAAGAAGTAGGACTCACCACTGCTGCTGTCGTCACACTGTGGCCAAGAAGTAGGACTCACCACTGCTGCTGTCGCCACACTGTGGACAAGAAGTAGGACTCACCACTGCTGCTGTCGTCACACTGTGGCCAAGAAGTAGGACTCACCACTGCTGCTGTCGTCACACTGTGGACAAGAAGTAGGACTCACCACTGCTGCTGTCGTCACACTGTGGCCAAGAAGTAGGACTCACCACTGCTGCTGTCGTCACACTGTGGACAAGAAGTAGGACTCACCACTGCTGCTGTCGCCACACTGACTCACCACTGCTGCTGTCGTCACACTGTGGACAAGAAGTAGGACTCACCACTGCTGCTGTCGTCACACTGTGGACAAGAAGTAGGACTCACCACTGCTGCTGTCGCCACACTGACTCACCACTGCTGCTGTCGCCACTGTCTGTAACCAAGAAGTAGAGCTCACCACTGCTGCTGTCGTCACACTGTGGCCAAGAAGTAGGACTCACCACTGCTGCTGTCTTCACACTGTGGCCAAGAAGTAGGAATCATCACTGCTGCTGTCGTCATACTGTGGCCAAGAAGTAGGACTCAACACTGCTGCTGTCGTCACACTGTGGACAAGAAGTAGGACTCACCACTGCTGCTGTCGTCACACTGTGGCCAAGAAGTAGGACTCACCACTGCTGCTGTCGTCATACTGTGGCCAAGAAGTAGGAATCACCACTGCTGCTGTCGTCACGCTGTGGACAAGAAGTAGGACTCACCACTGCTGCTGTCGTCACACTGTGGCCAAGAAGTAGGACTCACCACTGCTGCTGTCGTCACACTGTGGCCAAGAAGTAGGACTCACCACTGCTGCTGTCGTCACACTGTGGCCAAGAAGTAGGAATCACCACTGCTGCTGTCGTCACACTGTGGCCAAGAAGTAGGACTCACCACTGCTGCTGTCGTCACACTGTGGCCAAGAAGTAGGACTCACCACTGCTGCTGTCGTCATACTGTGGCCAAGAAGTAGGACTCACCACTGTTGCTGTCGTCACACTGTGGACAAGAAGTAGGACTCACCACTGCTGCTGTCGTCACACTGTAGACAAGAAGTAGGACTCACCACTGTTGCTGTCGTCACACTGTGGCCAAGAAGTAGGAATAATCACTGCTACTGTCGCCATACTGTTGCCAAGAAGTAGGAATCATCACTGCTGCTGTCGCCACACTGTGACCAAGTAGTAGGACTCACCACTGCTGCTGTCGTCACACTGTGGACAAGAAGTAGGACTCACCACTGCTGCTGTAGTCACACTGTGGCCAAGAAGTAGGACTCACCACTGCTGCTGTCGCCACACTGGATTTTATTAACCAAATACCCCAGCTTGGTGCTCTCTTCTAAACGTGTCACTTTTAGGACATTTCATCCCAGGATACGTCCCATTGCTTGTATGGCGATCGTCATCCACCCATGTCCCACTCTTAGCAAGCGAATCCAAATTCTCCGGCCTTATGAACTCCTACATGGGATCGGGTGCTTCCTAAAATGGAAAAATCGTTTTATACTATTTATTATAACAATACACACTTGATTGGATGCGTAGTATCATTCTTTGCTGCATATTCCAGTTTAATTATACTTTATTAATTATGTTTAAAGCATTTGGCGGTTTTTTCGTGTAGGGTAACCTGGGGCAGGGCGGCCCTAAGGAAAACCTTCAAATTGTATACCATTCAACTATGTTAACATGACTAATGTGCTCATATTGTAGATAGATATGTATGTTTCCTACTGGTAAATTATTTTCAGAAAATTTAAAACCTATATGAGTTGCATTTGAAAAATAGCAACTGTACACAAAAAACCGTCTTACCCCACCCTTGGGGCAAAACGTCCATATAAGCGAAAACCCCATGGTTTTCGCTTATATGGACGAACCACTGCCTAAACATAAAATGTGTACATGCAAATGGTATGATAGCAATATTTTGGGCTATTGTAGTTGCTAAATTTAAAATGCAGGTAACATATAATATACACCTTGCAATCCATACATAATATAATATTGTCTTAGCAATATTCGATCATAATTACAGCCTACAGGCTAGCAGAACGTAAATTATACAACGTTCATATTATATTAAATTTATTAAACATAATTGGTCATGTGTAATACATTTTAAATGACCATGTGTGTACGGTATAAGATATCGGAACCGTCTTGCCCCATATGCATAGGGACCGTCTTGCCCCACACGCACTACTTGTGCCTTAGTACGATGTAATCAAAACACAGCATACAAGTGCCCACGTTGTATTGTTTGACCTGTCAACTGATTAATGTTATTATAATGTCACCAATTAAGTTCACGATTCATATTGTTTTATGTTTTGTAGTGAATTGCACCATTTTACTATTTCCAAGATATTAGATCAGAGCGTATAACAGTGCATAGAAAAGACAAAAGACATACTGATTTAATTACGTCTATCTCCTGTTGCAGAGCTTTCGGGGTGAGTATCCGATAGATGTTAACTTTATTTTGCACCAGATTTTGGGACGTTCATAGTTTTACATTTTGCCACACGTTCCCCTTCAGCTGGTCAACAGATAAAGCAATACGTCACGACATGCATGTGAATATCGCCCATTTAGTAAGTAGAATGTGGGGATAACATGTTGATCATGTGCCAAAACAGGAGAGATGCTCTTACCAAGTTCTGGAGGAATACAACCGAGTCAGACAGTAGCTGCCCTGCACTTGGCGCAGGTAGACCTAGTCGATCCAACTGTACTTGGCGCAGGTAGACCTAGTCGATCCAACTGATCCTCTACGCAAGAATAGAAACAGTTCCCATCTCCTGGGACATCGCGACGTATCTGCATTTTCATCTCCATGACGTTCTTTCCTAGTGGCTGACAAAATGACACTTCCTTGGCTCTTTCAAGTTCGTCTAACATTAATAATGAGCACAATACGTTTTCATGTGAATGTTGTAGGGCCTACTGATATTTCATTATACTACTATTGATGGACTTCAAATGTAACTTGCTTAAGCTTTGTATTAATGTAATACTTCACGAGTATTGTAAATATTAAGATGATTATGTTATGATATATGATTTAACCTACCAAAAACGACCACTTGTTGTGTTGTGACAGAAGAAAGTCTGCTTGTAGGCTTCTTTAGTTGGAGTAAAAAAATACTGGTAAGGGCAGAATGAATAACTGTCCGTTTGGGGGGTTGGGGGGGTTGGGGTGTTGGGGGGCTATGTTCGAACGTTTGCTCGGTGGGATTATCCACAATGAAAAATATGTCAATATAAAATGAGTATGGAGTCGTCGGAGGCAGAAGGTTAGGCAGTGTGTGTGTGTGTGTGTGTGTGTGTGTGTGTGTGTGTGTGTGTGTGTGTGTGTGTGTGTGTGTGTGTGTGTGTGTGTGTGTTTGTGTGTGTGTGTCTGTGTGCGTGTGTCTGTGTGTGTGCGTGTGTGCGTGAGGGTGTGCGTGCGTGCGTGCGTGCGTGCGTGCGTGCGTGCGTGCGTGCGTGCGTGCGTGCATGTTCTACTACTTCATATGATAAGTATCATGCATATTTTTTTATTCCTTTAAAATATGTAAAATATCTGCTGTGTCTCGTTTCATTAAGATTAAGAAATAAGGAAAATCCATCAGCCCTTCCGTCTTGTAGCGTTATGATCAAGCTGGCTTTCGCATGATCTCCTCTTTCTGAAAACGTGTTACTGCTGCATAATCTGGCTATGGATGATGTGTTCCATCACCTTGCTGCATACTGATGTTAGTGATATGGGTCGGTAGTTTGCCGGACTTTTGCGGTCGCCCTTCTTGAATATTGGGCTGATATTAGCTTTCTTTCAGTCATCTCGTGTTATGTCCTGGTGCAGTGGTGCTCGGGAGATTAAAATAAGTGCTGGACTAATTTCTGGTTTTAGGAGTCTGGTCGGGATGTTGTCTCGGCCAGCAGCTTTGTGTGGTTTAAGGCCTTGGAGGATCTTCTGGATGACAGCTTCATCTATTGTGAACTGGTGCATGTTCGGGAATGGTTCTCCACTTATGGATGGCATGTTGGTGCTGTCGTCAGTGGTATAAACGCCACTTAACTGCTCATTCAGTATAGTGGCCTTCTTCTGTGGGTCACTGTCTATCTTCAGGGGGCAACACCACTGCTGGCACATCTATTCCCTTCGATGAAGGTGTAGAGTTTCTTTGGGTTTCCATCCATTATAGGCATTCCTGCATCCGTATCTGGATTCCTTGTTCAGCCTTCTGTATCAGTGAAAGTCGTCTGGGTCACCAGTCAAGCGAACCTTGTGGGAGGCTCTTTTCATCCACTTGGATATTCTCTTCACTTGCCTGGTGACCCAGAGTTGGCTGTATCTTGGGGTAGACATCTTTGATGGAACTCTGGCTTCCATCAACTCCAGACACGAGTCTCTGAAGAGACATAATTCGTTGATGTTAGTTTGGTTTGTGCTGTTTTGGGTGAAGGAACTAGTAAATATGTTTATATCAGCCCCCAATATATCTGTGTCAGCGTTCTTCCATAGGAAGATCTTCCTTCGTGGTGGTCTGTTTCTCGTGGCACGAGGGCTGGTCTCAACAAACACAATGTCATTATCACTAATTCCAGGAATGGTTTTACACTCCTGAATTAGGCTTGGCCGGTTTGTGATGAAGACATCTAGTATGTTGCTGCCTCTAGTTGGGAGTCTAACAATCTGTTCGGAGCCTATGTCATGCATGGTATCGAGGAAGCACCGGTTAATTTGCAAAGGGTTGTTGTTCTCGCTGATCATATCAGTCTCCCAGTCAATGCCGGGGAGGTTGGCATCTCCGGCAATCCATATGGTGGCACGGCGACTGTCGTTGTGTAGTTCTCTGATATTGAGGCTCAGCTCTTCCATGTACGACTGGTCAGTGTTGGGCGGGCGGTGGAGAAGTGGAGAATTTCCAGGGCATTCAAACAGCGCAGCTGTGAACTCAGTTTCAGTTTCCATGTTGATTTCTGTTCCTGTGGTGCTGTCCTTGGCGATTATGGCAACACCTCCATGTTGGTCACTGCGGTCCTTTCGCAATGACATTGTAGCGGTCTAGGAGTACCTCCCTCTAACAGATCCCTTCATACAACCACATTTCACTTCCGATGACGATATCTGGGTTCGTTTCTGACAGCAACAACCATAATATAATATGGTACGCTGTGCTTTGATGCTTTGAAAGTTTACGGTGATGAAAGTGTTCTATTCGGTTTATAATGTGATGTTGCCACAGGTCTGGTATTGACTGTAGGTGATGACGTACGTAGGGGATAGAGGAATATGATTGTTAGATGTGAGCATTGTACATACTAAATACAACTTACAATTTGAACTGCCCAGATTTTAATAACAAATGTTTCCCAGACAACATTAACCTTCGCAACGCCGCGAAATCAGTGCACGAAACGCGTACCCCATGTCGGCTTACTGTATAGGGCGGGCTAACGCGTTGAATACAGTAGGTGCGTACCCCGTGTCGGCTTACTGTATAGGGCGCGCTAACGTGTTGAACACAGTAGATGCGCTGGCAGTAGGAGCAAGCAAGTGTGAAGTGACCAATTAGTTTTGCGAAAAGACACCACTGCACAACATTGCTACGGCGTGTTCGGAAGACTCGCTGTGTGGCAAAACGCAACACATTAAATGTATAGACATCGCGGAGCCGTTCGATTGCTTCCTGTGGTGATTATTATAAGAATAGTTGCGCTCATTATCATCCGATAAAGTTAAAATGTGTTGCATGTTTACAATTACCGATGTGTCCCACTACTGAGTCTGTGACTTGTGTTTCATACTGTATTATAAGGGTGATTTAATTAGAATGACGAAGTGTCCTAATCTGAGGAGCAAGTGCACGGTTCGAAGGTGCCACCTTGCGGTGTCTTGACAACTAATTCTGATGAAAAAATCAGGCCGAGATAAAGGGGGTGCCCGGGCACCTGATGGACACCCCTGGATCCCCGGGCATCTGATGGACACCACTGGATCCCGGGCATCTGATGGACACCCCTGAATCTGCCCATGATGATAATATGATGAGAATGATTAGTTTCGTGTTCTAAAACAAAGTTACTATACGGGAATATGACATTTCACTCTTCACAAACTATTGGAGAACTCTTTTTAGTGTGTACATGCGCCTGTTTGTGTGTGTATTATGTAACATTTAGTAATTTAACTAGTTTTTTTTATTACCCACTTCCATCCACTCTATAAACCCTCTCTGGTACACAGACAAAACACGACGAGGCTTGCAACAACTTTATTGTTGTGCATTTTTATTTTAGTAACATTGGAAATGCTAGAAAAGACTAACAATATGAGTGAATACCACAACAGAGCTGTCACGTCGTGAAGCTGACGCGACGGAGTCAAACACAATGAACGCAATGTAGTATTTTTATATTCAGCAATAACTTCATGTGAGACTGTTTGTCTAAATGGTTATGACACGACTAAATTAATTTGCATAATAGAACGTCCATCGGAAGATCGTAGCTTAATGTTGACATGTTACGAGGCAGATATGAAGATAAGTTCTATCAATGATAGCAATTCTTGTTGCTACGCAATATACTGCACAAGGTACCAAGTCTGACAGTGTTCATTGTAACATCATGTTAACTATATCTATTGACATCTCGAGTGCACAACTATGTTTTAATGAATAACAAATGCTTTAACATAATTTGCTGATGATCTCTGTTCATAAATAAAAATGTTGCCATTCAGCAAACAACGGTCAAATTACGTGAAAGAATCGCGGCTCATTAAAACACATTAGGACGGTCCAGACGCTAGAATTGATTATACTTTACATAATATAATATGATTTTACAATAAAAACAATCAGACTTTGTATCTTTGACGTATTAATTTAATTTGTCCAGTGGCAGTAACCACTTAACGAGTATTATATTCTCATGCCCTAATTTGTTACACTGACATCAGCAAATTTGCATTGCCACTTGTTCTCTGAATATCTGTAATGACTACTTGTAATACTCTGTATATTATACAAACAACTAGCTGCCTTGCTTGTTAGACTAACGAGAATGACAAACCATCAGTGATAATGATCACAGACACAGCAACAGCCAAACGGGAATGACAAACCATCAGTGATAATGATCACAGACACAGTAACAGCCAAACAAGAATGACAAACCATCAGTGATAATGATCACAGACACAGTAACAGCCAAACGGGAATGACAAACCATCAGTGATAATGATCACGGACACAGTAACAGCCAAACGAGAATGACAAACCATCAGTGATAATTATCACAGACACAGTAACAGCCAAACAAGAATGACAAACCATCAGTGATAATGATCACATACACAGTAACAGCCAAACGAGAATGACACACCATCGGTGATAATGATCACAGACACAGCAACAGCCAAACAAGAATGACAAACCATCAGTGATAATGATCACATACACAGTAACAGCCAAACGAGAATGACAAACCATCAGTGATAATGATCACAGACACAGTAACAGCCAAACAAGAATGACAAACCATCAGTGATAATGATCACAGACACAGCAACAGCCAAACAAGAATGACAAACCATCAGTGATAATGATCACAGACACAGTAACAGCCAAACAGGAATGACAAACCATCAGTGATAATGATCACAGACACAGTAACAGCCAAACAAGAATGACAAACCATCAGTGATAATGATCACAGACACAGTAACAGCCAAACGGGAATGACAAACCATCAGTGATAATGATCACGGACACAGTAACAGCCAAACGAGAATGACAAACCATCAGTGATAATGATCACAGACACAGTAACAGCCAAACAAGAATGACAAACCATCAGTGATAATGATCACATACACAGTAACAGCCAAACGAGAATGACACACCATCAGTGATAATGATCACAGACACAGCAACAGCCAAACAAGAATGACAAACCATCAGTGATAATGATCACAGACACAGTAACAGCCAAACAAGAATGACACACCATCAGTGATAATGATCACAGACACAGTAACAGCCAAACAAGAATGACAAACCATCAGTGATAATGATCACGGACACAGTAACAGCCAAACGAGAATGACACACCATCAGTGATAATGATCACAGACACAGCAACAGCCAAACAAGAATGACAAACCATCAGTGATAATGATCACAGACACAGTAACAGCCAAACAAGAATGACACACCATCAGTGATAATGATCACAGACACAGTAACAGCCAAACAAGAATGACAAACCATCAGTGATAATGATCACGGACACAGTAACAGCCAAACGAGAATGACACACCATCAGTGATAATGATCACAGACACAGCAACAGCCAAACAAGAATGACAAACCATCAGTGATAATGATCACAGACACAGTAACAGCCAAACAAGAATCATTTCTTCTCACACAGCTGCCAAATTGTGTAGACCCACAATAATCATTCTGCGTACAGTTGTAGACTTCCATCTCTGTACACTCATAATAGGGTGCAGACTCTCACACAAAGGTCTACAGACTAGTGTAGAGTATGTGAGAATTCCATCTCACAAGAATGCAAATGCCTTGCAAATGTTATGAAATTTGATGGTTTTATGGCATAGGAGACATTCCTTACAGTTCTGTGCATTGTTAGCAAGTCTGTTTATATTATGAGATACAGCCTGCATTTATCAATATGCATTCGAATAACAGACAATATGTTTAAAACACGTCCGAAGAGCAAATGCAGTCATCTGCACAGAAGTCTCACAAGATCCAATCAATATGTTCCAGTTTATATGGCAAGCTACTTTCGAGCATGTGTGACTAACCTGCGAATGTAAATAACCATATGGGTTCATTTGGGATCTTATGGATTTTGTGTTACGGATTTCTGCCTTACGGGTGTGTACCACACAGGGTTGGCACCTACAAAAATGCATGTTGTATATATGTGCATGTAGTGAATTTAGAGTCACCACAGTCATCAAGTGGACATATCTTATGTGATAAAGATGAAGTGAAAGACTAATTACTCTCCCTGCATTTATTCGACTGTACACCTTTAGTTGCTGTGGTAATACTGAAAGCCTCACTACACTCTCCTGAGAGCTGGTCTAATCATCTTTCTTTTAATATCGTCTTTTTATTTGATCCTGCTTTGTGTGCTAAACATGGCAGCACTACCCTTTTAGCACATGTATTCTTGTGCTAAACATGGCAGCACTACCCTTTTAGCACATGTATTCTTGTGCTAAACATGGCAGCACTACCCTTTTAGCACATGTATTCTTGTGCTAAACATGGCAGCACTACCCTTTTAGCACATGCATTCTTGTGCTAAACATGGCAGCACTACCCTTTTAGCACATGCATTCTTGTGCTAAACATGGCAGCACTACCCTTTTAGCACATGCATTCTTGTGCTAAACATGGCAGCACTACCCTTTTAGCACATGCATTCTTGTGCTAAACATGGCAGCACTACCCTTTTAGCACATGTATTCTTGTGCTAAACATGGCAGCACTACCCTTTTAGCACATGTATTCTTGTGCTAAACATGGCAGCACTACCCTTTTAGCACATGTATTCTTGTGCTAAACATGGCAGCACTACCCTTTTAGCACATGTATTCTTGTGCTAAACATGGCAGCACTACCCTTTTAGCACATGTATTCTTGTGCTAAACATGGCAGCACTACCCTTTTAGCACATGTATTCTTGTGCTAAACATGGCAGCACTACCCTTTTAGCACATGCATTCTTGTGCTAAACATGGCAGCACTACCCTTTTAGCACATGCATTCTTGTGCTAAACATGGCAGCACTACCCTTTTAGCACATGTATTCTTGTGCTAAACATGGCAGCACTACCCTTTTAGCACAAGTATTCTTGTGCTAAACATGGCAGCACTACCCTTTTAGCACGTGTATTCTTCTACCACACGTCTTAACTACCTCCCTTTAATGGTTTCACTTTTCATTGACTTGAACGTAAATGATTGCTATAACAGCAGCGGCACAAAGTTAGGCTACAGGCAAATTTATTTTATGAACTGGACACTCATGGAAATCTGCTGTTGTTATCAAACTCAGTTGGATTTTTTATGTTAAAATTATCAGTGTTTAAAAACTACTGAAACACATTAATGGAAAAAATCAAATAAACTTGACATAAAACACAATTATATCCAAATAATCCAATCACAGGTTGAGACAGAACATTATCAAATACATCTTTGCAATGAAAACAACAATTATCTCTTGCACATGCCCACAGATGGCGCCACCACACATTCCAATTACCCCTGTAATGACTCATGCTATATACAATTCATGCACTTGCACAATTAACATTTTTCTAGCACACATTTTCTCATACACTACTTGGAACTTTCATTTCTACATTTCTATGGTTAGTAACTCAGTATTTCGCCTTGCCCTTCGAGTGGGCGGCTGTATGGTTGACGAGGGGAATGTTTACAGGGACCATGTACGGTCCTCTTGGTCTGCTGTACATGGCCAGGTCTGGAATCACTGGTCCACCATAAGGCACAGCGGTCAGGAGGGTGGGGGTGTTTCCGTATGCCCTGGCAGGGGGTGGTTGTTGATGGGGTCCCTTGTAGAACAAGGGCACTGGGGCGGGTGATAGAGTAGTACCTGGAGGGTTGGGAAAGGCAGGATGGACGTAGGGGGAAGTGTCCAAGCTAGTCTGCTGGGAAGACTGAGACTGTATCCCTCTTTGTGTCTCCGTTAAATGGGTGTTCTGAAACAGGGTGGTAAAAAGTATTTAAAACATGTTCTTAGCATATTGATTATAACAGTGTCAACCAGTAAGCTGCACCTAGACTCGGTGACATATTAGAGTCTCTGTGCATGTTTGACGTAACGTTAAGAAATCCTTCGGCAAGACTTTTCAAGCTGACTCTCTGTACAATGACTATAATAATAGCTATGCTAAAATAACTTTGATCATGGGACACGTGTCCTGGCATATCAACAGACAGCAGTAACCTGCAAGGCAAAGTTACAATAACTAATGTATTATTTCTACTGTAGAACATTGTGTATAGTAGAAATGTTTACTATACAGTTGCATATCAACACAATGGTCAAGTTTCATTACATTTTGTGAAACAAAAATATATTCTGGAGAAACACGCAGTTTACAAAATGAGTAAACTTTAAAAGCTATTTATTAAACAATAATTTTAGTTTTACATAATTACTGATATTTTACCAGCCAAATCAATACTACAATACAGTGGCCCTGCTATCAAAGTACAGTGGCCCTGCTGTCCTGTGATCACAGTTCAGGGCCCTGCTGTCCTGCTATCACTGTACAGTGGCCTTGCTATCAAAGTACAGTGGCCCTGCTGTCCTGCTATCACTGTACAGTGGCCCTGCTGTCCTGTGATCACAGTACAGTGGCCCTGTTGTCCTGTGTCACAGTACAGTGACCCTGCTGTCCTGCTATCACTGTATAGTAGCCCTGCTGTCCTGTGATCACAGTACACTGGCCCTGTTGTCCTACAAACACAGTACAGTGGCCCTGCTATACTGCGATCACAGTACAATGGCCCTGCTATCCTGCTATCACAGGACAGTGGCCCTGCTGTCCTGTGATCACAGTACAGTGGCCCTGTTGTCCTGTGTCATAGTACAGTGGCCCTGCTGTCCTGCTATCACTGTACAGTGGCCCTGCTGTCCTGTGATCACAGTACAGTGGTCCTGTTGTCCTGTGTCACAGTACAGTGGCCCTGCTGTCCTGCAACCACAGTACAGTAGCCCTGCTGTCCTGCTATCACTGTACAGTTGCTCTGCTGTCCTGTGATCACAGTACAGTGGCCCTGTTGTCCTATAAACACAGTACAGTGGCCCTGCTATACTGCAATCACAGTACAATGGCCCTGCTATCCTGCTATCACAGGACAGTGGCCCTGTTGTCCTGTGTCACAGTACAGTGGCCCTGCTGTCCTGCAACCACAGTACAGTGGCCCTGCTGTCCTGCAACCACAGTACAGTGGCCCTGCCGTCCTGCTATCACTGTACAGTGGCCCTGTTGTCCTACAAACACAGTACAGTGGCCCTGCTATACTGCGATCACAGTACAATGGCGCTGCTATCCTGCTATCACAGGATAGTGGCCCTGCTATCCTGCTATCACAGGACAGTGGCACTGCTGTCCTGTGATCACAGTATTGCCATTGTACATTTGGACATCAAAATGTGAACTGCAGTGGCTCGAGACAATTGGGGGGATGGCGGGATTGTCTAACTGGAAATGATAAACCCAAGTTTGGCTATTTCTGCACATGTCAAAGTCATATATTTACTGTTGATGATCTAAGTCCAATTTCCGACATTCTGATATACTTAAGGACCCACGATTGTTTACTTGTTACATGTCTTAACTTCAGAGGTGCGTAGTGGAGACAGTAGTCACCTACGATGAACTCACCCCAGTCACTGAGGTCTGATACCCTGGTGCATCACAAGCTGCTGTCTGGAGTCTGGCGTTCCACATAACGCCCCCGGAACTGTCTCCACCCCATTGACTGGATGGCTGTGTCCTTGTGACCGGGGAATGTAGCCTTGGTCGAGTTACTACCAGGTTGATCGGTCCGTCTTCCACCATGACCGCAGCTGGTGGCGGTGGCTCTAACGTCCTCACTGGCTGCTGTGGACCGTCTTTCTGTAACTTCCGCAGTGTTTTCATACTTAAATCTTTGGGCTGGTCATCAGAGCCTACTGGAAGAACTGGGTTGTACGGAAGCCTGGCAGGTTGCAACGAGGCCATCCCCAGTGGCTCCGGGATAAACTGAGGTCTGGGGATCACATAACGGGGTGGCAGCTCACGTCTAACCTCTGACCCAAGTTGGGGTAGCGACAAGCATAAGTGATTACTGTCCACACTCGAGTTGGTCGTGTGAATCCCATTCGCGAATGTTGAATTTGGGTGGTTTCCCGGAACAATGTGGGATGGTGGACCATATATGGCAATGGGCGCCGGGTTCAGCACCGATTTATTCCTGCCACCATCACCAGGTGGTGCTGGTGGCGTGAGAGTTCGGTGGATCACTGAGGGCCGCGATGATGTCATAGCTGCGTCACATCCGTTGCTAGGCAATGTTGTATGTCGGCCACATCCGACACTGGGCGTTGTTTTGACCACGACCCTGGGACATGTCCCCATGTTGGTTGTGTCACTGCCAACTGGTTTAGTCCTAACGTACACGACTGATGGCTGTGACACAAAGTTCATCACGGGTCCACTGGGCAGGGGAAACATCTTAGGAGTTCCAATTTCCCCAGATTTCTGCTGCATCATTGCCACCAAGGGAGGTGCAGTGACTGCTCCCTGGATGACCTCTTTCTGGGTCAGTGCACTGCTCGGTTCAGTGACTGGCTGCATTATTAGAGACATGGGTGATGAGTCACGCACGGGTGGTTGTTCATTGACCCGTGACTGAGCAGCTATGGAGGCTGCTGTCTGGGCCGATGTCTTGATCTCTTCTGATGTATTTTTAGTTGGTTGTTTGGTAGCTGCCTGTTCTTGTAGCTGCAGTTCCCTTTTCACGGTCTTCCGTACACTTAGAACCTGCAACGATAGTCAGTTTTATAATATCACAAGTGTCAACAGCAACACTTTTGGGGAGGAAATATGCAAGTCCTACTTTCCGCTTTCTTGATAAAATGTCCCGCTTTTTGATAATTTTCACAAATATTAATTTTTACGGTCAAATAGATCTATTTGTTGCATATGAGGCCGTCCGTTCTAGGCCCACAGTGGACAAGAGTGGCAAATCAAAATGGTGACATAAAAAACAAACTGTGTGAGTTCCCTAACAAACTGTGAGTTCCCTAACAAATTGTGTGAGTTCCCTAACAAACTGTGTGAGTTCCCTAACAAACTGTGTGAGTTCCCTAACAAACTGTGTGAGTTCCCTAACAAACTGTGTGAGTTCCCTAACAAACTGTGTGAGTTCCCTAACAATCAATGACCGTGGAGTGAAGGAGGACGTTTCCTCTACAAATTCCCAGACCACGTTTAGTTTGGTTTACTGTTGGTTGGAGCAAGATGTTTTATATGCGCAGGTTCCTCAGCAATATTTCTCAGCAATATTTGTTCACATGTTAGGCCTTAGCACAGGGTAATTCGTTTTATATTAGGCATTAACATGAGTGTAAGTACTGCCATTACCATAATCAAATGCTACATCATTTTTATAGCTAAGAACTTTATTATTCATTACTGGTGTGTTTTCATACTAATCGTCAAATCATCTCATAACAGCTTTTTGTTCCCAGGACTAAGTGCAACTTGTGCAAGTGTGGCTGAGCACTAAATCTGGAACAAATTACCAATCACCTTAATATCATCTGATGCTCTATCTTTCCCAAGACATTTAAACAACATTGCATTTCCACCTTAAATCCTCTTAAACCCCTCACTCTGATAGTGACACCCAAGCATCCCTGCTCACAGTGTAATGACATCCATGCATCCCTCTTCACAGTGTAATGACACCCACGCATCCCTGTTCACAGTGTAATGACATCCACGCATCCCTGTTCACAGAATAATGACACCCACACACCCCCCTGTTCACAGTGTAATGACATCCACGCATCCCTGTTCACAGTGTAATGACATCCACGCATCCCTGTTCACAGCATAATGACACCCACGCATCCCTGTTCACAGTGTAATGACATCCACGCATCCCTGTTCACAGTGTAATGACATCCACGCATCCCTGTTCACAGCATAATGACACCCACGCATCCCTGTTCACAGTGTAATGACATCCACGCATCCCTGTTCACAGTGTAATGACATCCACGCATCCCTGTTCACAGTGTAATGACATCCACGCATCCCTGTTCACAGTGTAATGACATCTACGCATCCCTGTTCACAGTGTAATGACACCCACGCATCCCTGTTCACAGTGTAATGACATCCACGCATCCCTGTTCACAGTGTAATGACATCCACGCATCCCTGTTCACAGTATAATTACACCCACGTGGCCCTGTTCACAGTAAAATGACACCCACGCATCCCTGTTCACAGTATAATGACACCCACACATCCCTGTTCACAGTGTAATGACACCCGTGCGTCCCTGTTCACAGTATGATGACATTCACGCATCCCTGTTCACAGTATAATGACACCCCATGAGTCCCTGTTCACAGTATAGTGACACCCGCGCGTCCCTGTTCACAGAATAGTGACACCCACGCATCCCTGTTCACAGTATAATGACACCCACATGTCCCTGTTCACAGTATAATGACACCCACCCGTCCCTGTTCATCCAGATTAACAAATCTGGTTTGTTGCTCAGCTCAGATTCAAGGAGATTTAGACGCTGTAGAAGTTCTATTATTATTGATATTGTCTTTTAAAGGAAGTGTTCATCTAATTTTCTACCCTCCATATGTAATTATTACTTGTATTAGAAAATGTATTTACCATTTAATGAGCAGATTATCTACTTCCACTAATTTAACTGTACAATGTACTCTTAGTGGTGACGCATATACTACTTCTGGTTTACATAATAGCGTATAGAGCATTTTAATAAATGCTCTATACGCTATTATGTAATCGTGTATAATAATAATAATTCATTACTGTTATCCATATTTTTCATTTTTACTATGAATTTAATGCATAGTTCCATGTACCTCTGTCTGAAATAAATGGTTATCATAATTATTATTATGTAGCATAAAATGATGAATGACCTTGTCTTTGTTGAGGTGACTCTTGCGACGCACGGCCTCCCACTGTTTCTCCTTCTCTGTCAGTTTCAGATGGCATGTCACCTTTGGTTTCTGAACAAACAAACCACCTTTGAAAATAAAACTTAGGACATGAATACATTAAAACGTAGTGCTAAGGCTTTGGATGAGCTGGGTGAACTAAAACACTTATTATTTTATTAAAATTCCCTCCTCAATTGAATTAGGTTCATTGATATTCAAATCTATAGTGAGCGAATTGTCTAAGTAACAAGCATAATAGTGAATAGTTTAAGTAACATGCATAACAGTGAATAGTTTAAGGAACAGGCATAGCTTTGTTAAAATCAACAAAAGAACTGACTTTGATTGTGAAATCAGGCAACCTGCCAAAGTGTGAACAACCGTATGTTATAGCATATAGAGTCGGACCATTTTTGCCCCATTTTACCAATTTTTTTACCAGACCTTATTGTTGACCGGATCTGGTCAAAAGTAATTTTAAAGTTTGTCTGATGATTTCATCAAAACTAAAGAACCAAATTTGTACAATAAGTTAGTAGTGGATACAGAAAAGGTTAAATTTGTCACAAAATGATTATGAAACGAGATAAAAAAAACTGAATTGAGGAAGAACTTTAATTAATGGAACACTGCCGACTGGTGGAAACAAACTAGGAAATTAGGATAGGAGATGTACCGTCTTCTCTGGCTTCGTCTTCCCAGTGCTTTCGGTGTTCTCTACCACTGCCTCCTTCTTCACCACGGCTTCCCCCGTCCCAACAGGAAGTGGCTTGCGTGGCTTCACATATGGCACAGGTAGAGGCTTGTCTTCTTCCCCGCGGATGTGACGCTCAAATGGCAGTAGTAACCTGAATGGACAAGTTGTGCGCACTTTGTAAATATAAAAACTCCAATAAATGCAAAGCATCATGGGATCTTTGTCGACAATATTATGTGTTGTTCAAATGGCAATTTAGTAACCTGAACAGACTACTCGAAATGATACACATTCAGTTCTCACTTTTTTGCAGTTTTTGATCCTGTGAATGGTGAAGTGTTTTTGCCCCATTAGAAATTTATGTTCGCTTGTAAATGCCGTTTTTCTAATCTAATCTTCTTGAAAATCATACTAAAATGTTGGTAAATGTAAATGTGTTTACTACACCTGGGCATAGATACAACAGTTTTACTATAAAATACTGGTGACATCTAGTGATCTTTGATATGTTGGTCTGAAACCCTGACAGATCAGGGTTTAGGGTCCATAAAATTATCTAAAGAATGGACTTTTATTGCCAGATAGAGTAACTTGCAAATGTATGATTACTTAGCTACTTCTGCCCTTTTTTGGTTAAGTTAAACAAAAGTAATTTAACAGTTTGTCTGATGATTTCATCAAAACTAAATGAAACAAATTGCACAAACGAGCTAGCATGTTGTAGTTGATGGTTAACTTTTCATGAGACGAGCAAACAAATTTAACTGAGCTGCAGCTTAAACTACTTCTGTCATCCGCACCCATTGTTTTAACAGACCGACTACTGGACACTACAGATTGACTACTGGTCTAAGGACTTCACAAATTTCATTTCTAAAAATTGTTGATCGATTATTCTATTACCTCTCGTAATGTCGTCTAGTGCAGGTGGCAGCACTTGTGTTCGATGGGTGGCCCCCTAGGGTGTCGTATATATGCTTCCACATTCGCTTCTGAGTTATCTAAAACAGGTAAGGATTATTCAAATGACATAAAAAGTTAGTCGTGTATTCATGCTGAATGAGAATTAATTTAATCTGAACTATTTCAGAGGAACAATGCTCTACATAATAACAACATAATAACAACATAATAGTATCTGAATTACTATTTTTAATCACTAAATAATGCATAAATATAATTGCAAAACATCATGAACTTATATGCTCAACTATGAAATGAAAATATTACATGCAAAAGAGTTTGCCAATTTCATTTGTATTTTTTAAAAACTAATTGCTATCTCATTGCTGGAAATGAAACCTATTAGATCTTAATATATGGATGACTGATATAATTTTGATAAAATAGGTGATTAAATACTTTGTGATTGATGGTTTTGAGGTGACTGATGGCTTTGAGGTGATTGATGGTTTTGAGGTGATTGATGGTTTTGAGGTGATTGATGGTTTTGCAATGTATACCAAACAACCCTGATGTATACGTGACAGAAATAAAGATGTAGTCAACCAATTTGTATGTGTTATTCCTTGCATTTATCCCTGTTACAGCACTAAACTTTACTGTTAGTACAAATTTACAAAATAGTTTTCCAGACTGAATCTGGCTGCCCAAAACAGTAATGTTGACATTTATAAATTATGCAATCAGTCAATGAAATTATTTTTAGGTCGCCACCACAGGTGTCATGGCTTGAATAATATGAATTAACAACAGTTTACTAAACATCAGTTATCCTCTTCAGATTATTTGCATGGAGTAAATAGTCCACTTACTGCCTCGTAGCCTCCCAACTTGTGAGTATAGTTGTAGAAGAAATACAAATCAACTGAAATGGAACAGTGCAACAAATGTCAGCAAATGAAAATAAAAATTAAACCATAATGCTATCAAACAAAGAAATAAACAATTAAGTAGCATTTTTAGAACAAACCATACTTGGATACATGGTGATGTGGACCTGACTTCATCAATGTAAAATTTTATAAATACAACCTGGAAAATAAATTTAAATCAAACAACAAACATAATCTACAAAAATAATGCAAATTACCAGTAGACAAAATATTATGCAATCACACGTACATATTATTACAAGAAGGAATGTATAAGTGTATGCATTGGTTGTCTGTGTTAAAGCTGTATAAGTGTATTGGTTGTCTGTGTTAAAGCTGTATAAGTGTATTGGTTGTCTGTGTTAAAGCTGTATAAGTGTATTGGTTGTCTGTGTTAAAGCTGTATAAGTGTATTGGTTGTCTGTGTTAAAGCTGTATAAGTGTATTGGTTGTCTGTGTTAAAGCTGTATAAGTGTATTGTTTGTCTGTGTTAAAGCTGTATAAGTGTATTGGTTGCCTGTGTTAAAGCTGTATAAGTGTATTGGTTGTCTGTGTTAAAGCTGTATAAGTGTATTGGTTGTCTGTGTTAAAGCTGTATAAGTGTATTGGTTGTCTATGTTAAAGCTGTATAAGTGTATTGGTTGTCTGTGTTAAAGCTGTATAAGTGTATTGGTTGCCTGTGTTAAAGCTGTATAAGTGTATTGGTTGTCTGTGTTAAAGCTGTATAAGTGTATTGTTTGTCTGTGTTAAAGCTGTATAAGTGTATTGGTTGCCTGTGTTAAAGCTGTATAAGTGTATTGGTTGTCTGTGTTAAAGCTGTATAAGTGTATTGGTTGTCTGTGTTAAAGCTGTATAAGTGTATTGGTTGTCTATGTTAAAGCTGTATAAGTGTATTGTTTGTCTGTGTTAAAGCTGTATAAGTGTATTGTTTGTCTGTGTTAAAGCTGTATAAGTGTATTGGTTGCCTGTGTTAAAGCTGTATAAGTGTATTGGTTGTCTGTGTTAAAGCTGTATAAGTGTATTGGTTGTCTGTGTTAAAGCTGTGTAAGTGTATTGGTTGTCTATGTTAAAGCTGTATAAGTGTGTTGGTTGTCTGTGTTAAAGCTGTATAAGTGTATTGGTTGCCTGTGTTAAAGCTGTATAAGTGTATTGGTTGTCTGTGTTAAAGCTGTATAAGTGTTTTGGTTGTCTGTGTTAAAGCTGTATAAGTGTATTGGTTGTCTGTGTTAAAGCTGTATAAGTGTGTTGGTTGTCTGTGTTAAAGCTGTATAAGTGTGTTGGTTGTCTGTGTTAAAGCTGTATAAGTGTGTTGGTTGTCTGTGTTAAAGCTGTTTCCACAATTCATTTAGTCCACCATGAATCAGGTTCTTCATGTTCAAATCTGCAGTTTAATAACTTGTGAAGTGAAGTTTAATAAAAGAGTGTGTACGTTTGTTAAAATCATCAAAAGAATTGACTTTGATCATCAGATAGAAATTTGTTTTTATCACTCAAGAAAGATAATCGAACCAGAGGATATGAAGAAACATTACTAAAGGATCAGGATATGATTGGATATCAGGAAGTACTGGAACAAATTATCTACAGATTGTGTAACTACTAGCAGCGTGAATATGTATAAAAACAAGGTTGACACACATCTCAGGAGGGTGGACTACACATAGATTAAAAATGTTGGACTCTCGATAAGCCAATGGCTTCCTTGTTCACTTGCCATATGGGCCTTTGCCTTGGATGGAAATCTTGTTCCATCTGTTTATTTGTAAAAGTGTATCTCTACATATAGAGACAAAGCCACTTTCCCCTTTTTCACTGAATTTCAACTAGGCCCAGTCATAAATAATTTAATAGTTTGTCCATTGAGTTCATCAAAAGTAAATAACACATTTGCACAAACGAGGTAACATGTCATAGTGGATACTAGATACGTTTGATTTGTCAAGAAATGATTCTAAAACGAGACTAGTGAAAAATGTAATTGTTATAGAAGTTTTAAACATGTTAATTCTTATTGTTACTTCTATTGATGTAGAATAAAACAAAGTGTAAATGATAAACTCACGCTCTTTGAAGCCTAGCGTTGGGAGGCGAGATATAGGTGTGTTGCGTTCCTGCATAAACTGATACAGATTCTTCAGGAAGGTGTCTTCCTCCGGCTCCAGATGCTCTTTATGACTCGGCCTCAGAGCAAACTTGCACTTACGCTTCTGAGAATGTGACGTATGTAACAGTAACAGAAGGCACGTTACATTTGTAACAATAGAGGACATGTTACAGATGTAACAGTAACAAAAACACACAACAGTTGTAATAGTAAGACAATGCAAGTTACAGTTGTAACAATAACACAACCTGTGTTACAGTTATAGCTGTAGCAGATGTAATAAAACAATATTACAAAGTACATACAACATGTGTTACAAACGTACGCTATACTCACAGCAACAGCGCACCTGTTCATATCATGTGCACAATATATCAAGGAAAGTGCTATGCAAATAATAATATATTTGTTTGACAAACATCCCTACCAAGTACCAACCTTGCCCGCGTGATTACTGTTCTTTATAGAAGGCTGGTGATCTGTGGAGGAAGAAAGGGAAGTCTTTGGAACTTTCCGGTCAGCCTCATCCTCGGGTTTATCGGGATCATATCCCTCTTCCGAGTCATTCGTGTCAGAGTCAAAATTCCCAGATTTCTTGAAGTTCAGTTTTCGTTTCCTCGGTCTTCCCTTCAGATTGGGGGCTGGGCAGGAGGAAAACAAAACAGAAGGCAAACTTCAAACATTTATTGACCTGGTTAAACAAAATAAATTATATTTTCATCTATAAAAATGTATGTGCAAAACAATTATATAAAGTTCTCTATGGTTGAAAACAATACAACAGATAATTTCATGCTTTACATAAATAAACCAGAGCAACAATTAATTATGTTTAACAAGGTTGAACAAGATTGCCAGCCAAAGCACCAAGTTGCAGACGGCAAGTGGAGGCATTGGCTAATCGAGAGTTCAACGACTGTTTAATCTGTGTGTAGCCTGCTCTTATAATATATTTATTTTTTCTCTAAAAATATTCACACTGCTAGCATTAACGTAATCAGCAGATAATGATTTCCATTTATATATCGTCCTCTGTGAATATACCTATACTATATATATTTCCTATAATACAACAAAATGAAATACAGCCGTGACTTGAAAATTAAGAAATAAAATCTGAAAATAACACAAAAACACTTATCAAATCACCACGACAACAATGCTGGTATGATCAACACCACCAGAACAACATGTGACAAGTTGCAAAATATATAAGGTATAACAAAATACAAAAAAATTCTAAAAACCCACATATTATACTATGTATCATAATATACTCACCTTCTCGTCTTTGAAGGCAGAAAGCAGAGTAAATTAAAATGTACATTTTGTTTATAGTTTTTGTTGATACATATAGAAAGTGATGACCTATTAGGTTTTATAAGGAAGCCATTTCAGTATTACATACATACACAAACACGCACACGCACACGCACACACACACCTGCCTGTGTACGTATACAGATGAATAGCATCTCATATGTATATTGTTGTTGTCCATATTTCAAAGATGATAATCAATGTTATATCAAACTGACCACCCAAGGGATGATGGTATCTATGTATTTACATTTGAAAGCGTATTTTAACTTTTCAAATAATTATTGAGATGAAGGGGTACCAAATAAGCCTCCTATACAATAGCCTGCTAGCTGCACCATCAGAAGTTCCTGAAGGCAGCCAGCAGCTGCTGAAATGTAGTAGTAGTGAGTAACTTTATAGTTGACAGAAAATCAATATTATTTTTTTAGTTTTGCTAAAAAGAAAATTCTATTCATCTCATACAGTATTATAAATGCACGTTCCCTGTGGTCATCTAGAACTGACCGGCGGCCACTCACCTAGGTGGTTCTGTCGTGACGCGTGTTCCAGCAGACTAGGGTGTTCAACGGTGTCGCGACAGAAGAGAATGTGCGTGTCTGGGTTGGAAACAGTGAAGCCCCCTACAGCACTGATCACAATGTTTCTCATCCACATGTCGATACATGCCTCCAGCCTCTTCCTGATGCCGCGGTAACGACAGTATTGGGGAAAGCTGAGGATGAGGACGTCACATTGTTGCTTGTTGTCACAGTCTAAAAACATGCATGATAAAATTAAAGGTGCTTCTGCAAAATTTTTTTTCGCTCATCTCATTTTTAAAATAATTTTGCAAAAAATCTAACCTATCTAGTATCCTCTAAGGCATGCTAGCTCTAGTATCCTCTACGACATGCTAGCTCTAGTATCCTTTATGACATGCCAGCTCTAGTATCCTCTATGACATGCCAGCTCTAGTATCCTCTACAATATGCCAGCTCTAGTACCCTCTACGACATGCTAGCTCTAGTATCTATTACAACATGCCAGCTCTAGTATCGATACTAGTATCTAGTATACGACATGCTAGCTCTAGTATCCTATACAGCATGCTAGCTCTAGTATCCTCTACAACATGCTAGCTCTAGTATCCTCAAAGACATGCTGGTTCTAGTATCCACTACAACATGTTAGCTCTAGTATCCTCTACGACATGCTAGCTCTAGTATCCTCTACGACATGCTAGCTCTAGTATCCTCTACAACATGCTAGCTCTAGTATCCTCAAAGACATGCTGGTTCTAGTATCCACTACAACATGTTAGCTCTAGTATCCTCTACGACATGCTAGCTCTAGTATCCTCTACGACATGCTAGCTCTAGTATCCTCTACAACATGCTAGCTCTAGTATCCTCTACAACATGCTAGCTCTAGTATCCTCAAAGACATGCTGGTTCTAGTATCCACTACAACATGTTAGCTCTAGTATCCTCTACGACATGCTAGCTCTAGTATCCTCTATGACATGCTAGCTCTAGTATCCTCTACAACATGCTAGCTCTAGTATCATCTACAACATGTTAGCTCTAGTATCCTCAAAGACATGCTGGTTCTAGTATCCACTACAACATGTTAGCTCTAGTATCCTCTACGACATGCTAGCTCTAGTATCCTCTACAACATGCTAGCTCTAGTATCATCTACAACATGCTAGCTCTAGTATCCTCAAAGACATGCTGGTTCTAGTATCCACTACAACATGTTAGCTCTAGTATCCTCTACGACATGCTAGCTCTAGTATCCTCTACGACATGCTAGCTCTAGTATCCTCTACAACATGCTAGCTCTAATATCCTCGATCTACGCCATGCTAGCTCTAGTATCCTCAAAGACATGCTGGTTCTAGTATCCACTACAACATGCTAGCTCTAGTATCCACTATAACATGCCAGCTCTTGTATCGTCTATGGCATGTCAGCTCTACTATCCGCCATGACATGCCAGCTCTAGTATCCTCTACAACATGCCAGCTTTAGTATCCTCTGTGGCATGCCAGCAAAATTTCATATTTTTTCCAATAATTAACACAATAACAAAATAATGCAAAAATATTTCACTCACAGGACTGAAATTTGGCACGAGTTCATTTCACAACAGGCCCAATATCAGTGTTCGAAATATTATACTGATTTTTGCACCTGCAATGTATGTATGGTAATTTTGGTAAATCAAAATGAGGCATCATCACCTGGTGCTGATAAGTTGTGATCGCACATTGTGCTGTTGGTAAAATGAGAACCAGTAACTTTGCAGCCGAACCAGTAGGACACTGCCCAATATGTATGCCAAATTACATCAGAACTGGAGGGGGGTAAAGAACACTACTGATTGATTTCATGTGGAATGACTCACATAAAAAATGGAAATTACATGTTAATGTTATTTGAGTTTGAACACTGTCAAACTTGTTATTACTGAAATGTGGTAATGTTTTACATAGAATCAAATAAATGTGCAAAGAGAGAGATATTTTCCCACGATAATTTATTAAATGATAATACACTTTTAAGTGGGCAACAAATAACAGTGTTTGTGATATGTTGCTATCAATCTTCATTGAATTTTGTTATTTCGACATCATAAGTAATTGTGGGAAATGCGAAACAATAAAATGTCAGATTCTGAATCATCAGTTACAAATTCTCTAAAATCATCCGAAGAAAAACATTATTATATTTTACCTTCAGAACTGAAGACTGAATGGTCTAATTTTTTTATTGCTGTACAACGAAAAAAAAAACATAAAATGATTAGTGTTACACATACTACAGCAATAAAGATTAAAACATGATGATGAACTACTGGTATAACATAATTAATTTAGATATACTTTGAGATAAAAAATTCTGTATTATACAAAACCCCAACTAGCTCCGTATCATTTAATCAATGAAAATTCTTGTACAAATGTAACAAATATCTACCACATTGAAACCAGAAGCTCCAATACAGAACAATAACGTTCATTATCAAGCATTACATATCAGCAGTTACACTTAATGACCTAGTGATATCATTGCTTGTTGTCATCAATTAAAACACACCCACTTACGCTGACTTACCACATTAAAGTGATCCAGTCACTGACATATCCTGTTTCCAGACCCAGCCATGATATAATATATTCTCTTTGACCTTTGATAATTTTGAAACAGGTACATCAGTGAACAACACTGTACTGTTTTGCCGTGCGCCGTTGACCTAGATATGCACTCCCCATAGCAACAGGGCGCATTTGTCCACTTCTTATTAAATGTGAGTTAGTAACAGGGTCGAAAACCTACTAGGGTAAAGTGTTGAGGTTAAAACGTATTTGTATCTAAATACGCTGATTTTGCATATTTATATATATTTGACCCAAGCCTAAATCAGGGTCCAAAACCTACCTTGTAGCAATGTGTCCTGATCAATATCCTTTGACGATTCATAGAGGCCACAGTTATTCGCCGCGAACATCTTCGCTAGTTCTGCATGATCCTGAGATGGTCCCTTGACATCTTTCTCACAGATGGCCTGCAGCCCTTTGGTCCACTGGACATCACACATCCATGACACAAGATCCTCGATCTTCAGCACCACTTTCTCACTTGCAGACAGAATCTCATCCTGTCAAAAACGCGTATAGCTAATAACATTTTTGAAACACGTATAGCTAATAACATTTTTGAAACACGTATAGCTAATAACATTTTTGAAACACGTATAGCTAATAACATTTTTGAAACACGTATAGCTAATAACACTCTCAAAAACAATATTGCGAAGTGAATGTACTAAGTTAACTGATACAGAACTAGTTGGGATTTTTATATAATAAAAATACCTAATTCTCTGATTTTTCTTTATCTCAAAGTACATCAAAATGAACAATATGTTAAACTTCATATTTTAATCTTTACTGCTATTTATTACATGTCAGACATGGTATAAAACAGGTACTCCACAGACCAATAATTCATCTGATAAAACCATTATATTTCATCTTCACATGTGATGATTAGTTGGTCTGTTTTGTATTGCCATGAAGTGGTCTCTATTATATATATATATATATATATATATATATATATATATATATATATATATATGTTATATATGTTATATATATATGTTATATATATATATATATATATATATTATATATCTTGTAAAATTGGCATATTTGATTTCATCGACAAATCGTGTATTTTCATAAATATAAACATTTGAAAGAACATGATAATAACACATTTTTGTATGGATGTTATTTTTAAACAACTGATCTGTAATAATTACTAATGCATTCAGTGTTGCAATGTCCTGTATAACAGCTGTGTAGTTAAGCAATAAAAATCACTGTACATTCCCTTTAAAGCTAACAATAACAATCACTGTACATTCCCTTTAAAGCTAACAATAACAATCACTGTACATTCCCTTTAAAGCTAACAATAACAATCACTGTACATTCCCTTTAAAGCTAACAATAACAATCACTGTACATTCCCTTTAAAGCTAACAATAACAATCACTGTACATTCCCTTTAAAGCTAACAATAACAATCACTGTACATTCCCTTTAAAGCTAACAATAACAATCACTGTACATTCCCTTTAAAGCTAACAATAACAATCACTGTACATTCCCTTTAAAGCTAACAATAACAATCACTGTACATTCCCTTTAAAGCTAACAATAACAATCACTGTACATTCCCTTTAAAGCTAACAATAACAATCACTGTACATTCCCTTTAAAGCTAACAATAACACAGGCAAACAGCTGAAAACTTTACACCATCAACAGTTCCATATGCAGACTGCTTGTACTGTTAACATGTCTACACAACAAAGTAGTTTGTAGATAACAATCACTGTTATTTTGACATGCCTGGCTGCAGATACCTGTACCAAGGCTATACATGTCAATGCATGTAAAATACAGTAGTGTTGACTGCACGTTTGCATCCATCCATGTAGTGTATGCTGTATATCGCTTTCCTTCTTACAGTTAGCCCAGGGATCATAATTATTGCATTTTCAACACAATAACATTTGCACTTCGCCACTAGCAATATAGCTCAGAAACTGTGAATTTTGTGAAAACAAAATAAGCCTTTTGCAGTTGAGTTTATTAAGCAAATTAATTATGTTTCATATTCAAGGGTCTGACAACTTATCGGTCGTCAGCTATGGTGTACCACTGATGTTGAAACATTACATGCACTCGATTGCGAACAGAGGCACGAGTTGCGGCAGGAACCGATTATTAATTAATGACTCAATTGTGTGAGTCACACAGAAATGAAACCTATACTTTTGTAATGCGAGAATGAACTATAAAAATATTAAGGGATCTATTTTCAGGGTTCAGTCAGTCCTCAGCATTGTGGTCAGAACCTGTTAATTGTATTGTTTAATAACTTAAACATAATGGTCAGAACCTGTTAATTGTGTTGTTTAATAACTTAAACAAATGTTGTTTCTTTATTAAGCTGTACTCTCGGCATAGTTGATAAAATGATCAAACTACAAATAATTATATTGTAATGTAAATCATATGCTAGCACACAGTATATACACCATACTTTTCACAATGCCTATTTCCTATGATCGATAAACCCATTTATATACAAAATGCCAAAGTCACATAAGTTCATTTAAGAATAGTTCTGTGATGCAATCAATGTGAAAGTGGTTGAAGCATTTATTTAGCAGAAAAATCCCTTACACGTCATACTATTGACTGATGAAATAATGGTTTTCCTATGTACAACTAAACAACTTCAATAGAAAATATAATTTATCTCGAAACAAACAAACTGGATATAAAGAGTTTTGCAGATAAATGTTTCATTATTTCTTATTCAGTAAAGAATGTTGATAAGAACTGATCTAGCTGATAGATTACTACTTAAATTAAAAGCCCATGGTATCGGGGATGGCATAACTGACTGGATAGACCAATGGCTGACTGACAGAAGACAACCAGTTGTAGTAGATGGAGAAGTTTCAAATTGGAAATCAGTTTTGAGTGGTGTACCTCAAGGATCAGTATTAGGACCTATATTATTCTTAATTTATATCAATGACTTGGACGACAGTATAACAAGTAACGTACTGAAATTTGCGGATGACACAAAACTGTTTAGAAAGGTTAATACTGATGGTGATAAACAACATTTACAAAACGATCTAGACAGATTAGTGAAATGGTCTGAGAAATGGCAGATGCTGTTCAATTTTGGGAAATGTAAATGCCTACATACAGGACATGGGAACTTGAATGTAAACTATAAAATGGGAGATACTGTTCTGGGTACTACTGTAAAAGAAAAGGACTTAGGACTTACAATAAGCGCTGATATGAAAGTTTCAGAGCAGTGTGGTATTGCAGCTTCAAAGGGTAATCAAATTCTTGGATTGATTAGAAGAAACATAACATACAAGGGAAAAAAGTTAATTATACCTCTTTATAAAGCAATAGTTAGACCTCATTTAGAATACTGTATACAAGCATGGAGACCATATCGTAAGAAGGATATAGATATGCTTGAACGCATACAAAGGAGAGCAACTAAAATGATTCCAGAACTTAGAGACCTTAGTTATGAAGAACGCCTGAAAGAATGTGGTTTAACAACTCTAGAGACAAGGAGGTTAAGAGGAGATCAGATTGAAGTTTTTAAGATATTGAATGGGTATGAAAATATTGATAGAAATATGTTTTTCTCACTCAAGAAGGATAGCAGAACTAGAGGACATGAGGTAAAATTAGTAAAGGATCAATGTAGATTGGACATCAGGAAGCACTCGTTCTCACAGAGGACAATAAATGAATGGAACAAATTGTCAACAGATTGTGTAACTGCTAGCAGCGTGAATATGTTTAAAAACAAGGTTGACACATATCTCAGGACGGCGGGTTATAAGTAGGTGAACATTGCTGGACTCTCGATAAGCCAATGGCTTCCTTGTCCACTTGCCATCTGGGCCTTTGGCTTGGATGGCAAATCTTGTTAAATGGTAGTTTTAACAGTACAAACACATTTCTGTTATTCTTTATAGCAGTTAGTTTCACTCTAGATGATTCTATAATGGCACCAGCAGTAGGTAAACATCTCAAAGTCCAACTGTCCTGGCTAGGTTAACTTTTAGATTGATCTTTAGGGATTGTCAAGTAAAATATAAATACAAGCTTTAAAGCTCCGTCCTCAATTGGTTTAGCCCATTGCGAATCAATTGGTTTAGCCCATTGCGAATCAGGTTTGTTGATGTTAAATTCTGTAGTGTGTAAACAGTTTAAAAGTGCTTCATCAATTAAATTTTTTTGCTTGTCTCATTTCAAATTCATTTTGTAAAAACTAAAAACCACCTAGTATCCACTACGACATACTAGCTCGTTTGTGCAACTTTTGCATGTAGTTTTTGTGAAATCATCAGACAAGCTATTAAATTATTTAATTCTGGATGCAGAATTTATTGAAGTGAAAATGGAAACGCTGAAAACTCACAAATTTTGCCTTAGGTGAAATTTCATAACTTTGTCATGTGATCAGGAAGTCATGCCCATGATCAGCTTTGACCCTATAAAGTATTTACCGTTTTGGATATCTACTATTTTGAGCCTTACCAGACCTAATGACTAAAGTCAATTCTTTCAATGATTTGAACAAAAATACGCACTTTTTAATTAAACTGATTAAGTAATATGAGTAGTCGGTTTAATAAAAGAATGTGTACTATTGTTAAAACCATTGAAAGAACTTACTTTGATGATCTGTTAACTTATGAAAGCATGAATAGCGCTATGTTATAACTATATATGTTATAACTATATATGTTATAACTATAGAGCTCGACCACTTCTGTCCTTTTTGCCCCCAGTTTTGACCGGACGGAAAATAATTTAATAGTTTGTCCAATGATTTCAACAACACAAAATAGCAAATCATTACAAACGAGTCGGCATGTCACAGTAAGTTTAATTTTTGAAATGCGTATGAACTATTCGAGTGGAAAGAAAATTGGTCATAGACTTTTAATTGATCAATAGGAAGATATTGGCACCAAAAAAATACTGGCATTACCTAGTAAATAAAATTTACAAATATTGCCTTATCTCATTTACTCTGGGGCATCGAACTTTGAAGGCACAGTAGTTTACATGACCTCAGTTTGATGGTGTGAATGTAATCTAAGCCACATCCCATGGCTTCCAACTCAGTCATCTTTATTGCCTATGATTACTGATAACTACACCAGACTGGTTTGTGTGACAGCATCAGTGACTATTTTTAACCAAGAAATTCCCTATTGTAGTTCAGCACTTATGCAAGTGTACTGGCAAAGTTATAAGATGTGTATTATTTTTGTAAGACTACACAAGTGGCAGAGGACAGAAGTAAAGGCCACAACAAAGATGTAAGGACATTGGTACTGCGATGGGAGAAAGAATTTGATTTTGCAAAAAAGAGGATCTGCAAAGGAAGAACTAAATAAAAATTGTTAAATGAAGCTCAAAACCTACTGTGTCTGGGTTAATTTACTTGGTCTCCCACTTCTTTTAAATTAGTCTCTTTCATATTTCATTACATTACAACCTCTCTTCTCTGTATCACATGGCATTTCAGGGTTCAGCCCTGGTTGGCGGCAACAAAAAGCACCTGGTTTCCTATTCAAGCTTGTGCTAACTATTCTCCCATTTCTTTGAAACGCTAAACGTTACAGCTCTTATATAACAACTGTCTTATTAAATGCAAATTAAAGTACTTTACATTTCACCCCCACCCCACCCAGGCTGTTCTGTTCATTCCAACACCTGTTCCACTGTCTGCAGCCAGACACTCGGTTATACTGATGTGTGAACTGAAGCAAACTGGAATACCATATTCAATCTAGTAAGACTGGAGCAAACTGGAAGACCATATTCAATCTAGTAAGACTGGAGCAAACTGGAAGACCATATTCAATCTAGTAAGACCGGAGCAAACTGGAAGACCATATTCAATCTAGTAAGACTGGAGCAAACTGGAAGACCATATTCAATCTAGTAAGACCGGAGCAAACTGGAAGACCATATTCAATCTAGTAAGACTGGAGCAAACTGGAAGACCATATTCAATCTAGTAAGACCAGAGCAAACTGGAATACCATATTCAATCTAGTAAGACTGGAGCAAACTGGAAGACCATATTCAATCTAGTAAGACCGGAGCAAACTGGAATACCATATTCAATCTAGTAAGACCGGAGCAAACTGGAAGACCATATTCAATCTAGTAAGACCGGAGCAAACTGGAAGACCATATTCAATCTAGTAAGACCGGAGCAAACTGGAAGACCATATTCAATCTAGTAAGACTGGAGCAAACTGGAAGACCATATTCAATCTAGTAAGACTGGAGCAAACTGGAAGACCATATTCAATCTAGTAAGACTGGAGCAAACTGGAAGACCATATTCAATCTAGTAAGACTGGAGCAAACTGGAAGACCATATTCAATCTAGTAAGACTGGAGCAAACTGGAATACCATATTCAATCTAGTAAGACTGGAGCAAACTGGAAGACCATATTCAATCTAGTAAGACTGGAGCAAACTGGAAGACCATATTCAATCTAGTAAGACTGGAGCAAACTGGAATACCATATTCAATCTAGTAAGACTGGAGCAAACTGGAAGACCATATTCAATCTAGTAAGACAGGAGCAAACTGGAATACCATATTCAATCTAGTAAGACTGGAGCAAACTGGAAGACCATATTCAATCTAGTAAGACTGGAGCAAACTGGAAGATCATATTCAATCTAGTAAGGCTGGAGCAAACTGGAAGACCATATTCAATCTAGTAAGACTGGAGCAAACTGGAAGACCATATTTAATCTAGTAAGGCTGGAGCAAACTGGAATACCATATTCAATCTAGTAAGACTGGAGCAAACTGGAAGACCATATTCAATCTAGTAAGACTGGAGCAAACTGGAATACCATATTCAATCTAGTAAGACTGGAGCAAACTGGAATACCATATTCAATCCAGTAAGACTACAGAACGCTTGAAATAAAATTAGGCCAAGGAATCTGTTTTTGTCAACATACACCAAAATGTCTTTCTCTAGACAATAATGTAACTGTCTAACACTAGTTGTGTCATTTGGTGACTAGTGTAGAACAACTGAAAAGTGGTGCCAACTGTTTAACACCAGAGGGCGACACTTCTGAGTTGATCCACACAAGTAAAATTACAACAGCTATGGATCTTGCCGATTAAAAAAGGGGTGTACGCTAATTAGGGCATATACAGTAACTGGAATTGTGCAAGCTTTGATATGGTAGCAAGAGGAATATGTTGAATGTGGCTGCCTCTCTACGCTGTGTCAGTCCAATACACTCAACTGCTTCATGTCCCCCCACTTGAAACCTTACACCAATTTCTTGGGTGATGGAATCTCAAGGTTCAGTTTGGACAGGGACAAAAACCACCAGGTTTCTTAATATATCACCAATTTAAAAAAAACATCTGCCAAGCAGTTTTCCAGAAATTATATGAATAGAGAAATAAAGGAATTGTTGGTATTTTGATATCTTTACAGTTGTGTTAGAGTATGTGCAAATGCACGGATAGCTGATTTCATTCCATAAGAAGTCAAGTCTCACACGGTGACATCAAGGTTATTTGTAATGTTCTTTGGTTCAAAGGTTATTGGTTATACCAGTTATCAGGTTATGGACAAATAAATCTGTTCAGAAAAGTGCAGTTCTGTTACAGTACAGGGACATTTTGTCAGCCACCCTGAAAGAGGGTTAACTTTAATAGTTGTGTCAAAAAGAAAATGTTAATCTAATTTATTTCACAACCTCATTAACAATTTCATGAACACCCTGGATAATTTTGGCAATGGGCTTTTCATAAATTTTTTTTGTGTGATTTTGTCAATATTTTTTTATATTTTAAATAAACTTTAAATATGAGGTATTGGAACTTTTGGCAAATATCTGTGTTTCAACCATTAGATACAAACTGGTGCCTGTTTTGCTGTTCATTAGACTTGATAGGCGGAACAAATGTAAACAATGTTGACCTGGACAGCCCGGTATTACTACGCTGCAAAACCAGGTGGACTTTGAGTTTGCCATCTGAAATGTGTGATTTATGACGTAAGGTTCCCCAGATACGGAAATAGTTAATGGTCCATCATCCATACAGAAGAGAGAATCCACCAAGTCTTAGGTATTATCACACGCGTTTTAGTCTGTGCATGTCATTTGACATGTTAACTTTTCTGATTGTTCTGGCCTTTTAGTGTTTGGCTAGAAACAACAACATCTAGATGCATTTAGTGTTTGGATAGAAACAACACCATCTAGATGCATTTAGTGTTTGGCTAGAAACAATGACATCTAGATGTATTTAGTGTTTGGCTGGAAACAACATCTAGATGTATTTAGTGTTTGGCTGGAAACAGCAACATCCAAATGTATTTAGTGTTTGGCTGGAAACAACAACATCCAGATGTATTTAGTGTTTGGCTGGAAACAACAACATCTAGATGTATTGTGATGTGTTATATATAAACACAAGAACAACACCTATACATCATACATCATACACTTATAAGTTTGCATAGTTAACAAAACATTCAGTTCATAAACTGTAAGTAATTGAAAAGTAATTGAGACACCTATTCCAATTCTGTAATTAGCATTTCAATTCCATGCAATTACAATGTAAATGACCCCAAGACTAATTGACATAACAACATTTGTCGTACCTGTCAATGCGGTTCTAAAGCTGTGAAATAACACAATGTAATTTCCAAGTGGTTTTGTTTAGAAACGCAGGCAGTTACAGCAACGTTCACGTGCTAACACGTTTACATGCATGTCTTGTCCCACTTTGTATGTACAGTAATTGTTATACGCTTAACTCTGAATTCCACTGATTCAGCTGACTGATTGTAACCAGAACAATCAAAACAATAATTACAACATCCGTGTAATGTTTGATTAAAATTAATGTGACCATCATTTGAATTTTATTTCAAGAGAGAAATGTTCAATATTGTTGTTCACAAGATTGTTCTCATTAGATGTAATTAATAATAATAATGACATCTTGCATAGCGTGAGCGCCACAGCTATCCGCCAACATAAGATGTCCAGGGCATTTGTTCTAAATTGGATCACTAAATTAGTCGAGTCTATAAGTACAACATCAAATTATTATCATAGCTATTCTAAAATCATTTAATATACTTAAATCATTATCATGAATATTGTAACATCATTATCACAAATATTTTAACATTATTATCACAAACATTCTAAACGCATTACCATAAATATTGAATGCTTGAAAATCATTATCATAGATATTGTAATATCAAAATCATCATTATAAATATTCCAAAATCATTATTATGAATATTCTAAATTCATTATCATAAATATTTTAAAATCGGTGCGCTTTAACTTAATTGACTGCACATGATTCTGACGCAGGCATCTGAATCTTTTTTATGGCACAGAAAGTTTCCAGGAGTAAACTAATCCAGTTGTGCCGAGTTCTGTTGGAACAGGGAGACACAAGCTACATTGACCCCTGACACTAACATGTAAATGGGTTCAACACACTACACCCTTTTACACACATCTCTGTCAAAGTAACAATTTCAACCAGTTTTATTTATCCACTGATGAATTATTTCATTACAAACACCAATACAAAAGTGCACAGTTTCTTGAATTATAGTGTTTATTTGCTAAGCCTGTTGGCTTCTGATAACTGTGTCACTGGTTGTTATTGAAATTGCAAGATATGTTTGACTAGTACTTGTGCAACGGACTATAGCAGTAGTGAAAGATGAATCTATATTACACAAACAACAGGTGGTCTCCATTTTGGACAGTGGCCAGCTGGTGTAATGATACACATTATACACACATGTATATCAATATTCTGTGTACATAGATTTCAATATTTTACTTTCAAGAATTAAAAAATGTTCAATATCAACATGGAACAAAGACAGGCCTTTCCAGGAAAGACAGCTCACCAGCATGTCACCAGCATGTCACCAGCATGTCAACAGTATATAAATACATTGACATTTACACAAAATGCACAATGCGGTCTTTGAACATGGCTGAATAAACAAAGTGATATATATATATATATATACACACACACACATATATATATATATATAATATATATATATATATATATATATATATATATATATTATATATATATATATATATATATATATATATATATATATATATATATATATATATATATATATATATATATATATATATATATATACACATATATTATATATATATATATCAACAGGCACAAAATTTCAAAGCATTTCCAAGATATCTTCAATAAGTTTGAGATACCAATATTAGGTTGTATGCATTTAGTTTTTTACTGATAATTTTGAGTTTCTAAAATACAATTGTTTTAAATCAAATCCATCGACCCCAATTTGTCCAAAAATTAATTACAAACGTTTTGTAAATATACATTATATAAATTATCAAAATGTAATAAATATATTGCATAGAGGTGCATACAAGTTATGCTGTAATATTTAATCATAGATTAACATAGGTAAATGTTCAAGATGATTATACCTTCTGGTCAACCAATATATTTTTGAAAGGTGTAGTTTAATTTAGAATATTCTTCAAAATATTGTGGGCATTTGAAGATATAAATTAGATTAGATTCTGGCAGCCATTTTGTGTGACTTTAATTATTTCCTATCAGGAAAACTCTATCTACCCGGGTATATGGTACATATATAAATATTATTCAGAATGCAGGCTCACTAAAGATGACCTACAGATACCAATCCTATACATTTGAGGTTATCACATGTAGCTGCTCGGGTAATGCTGACACACTAAAACATTAAAAGTACAGTACACAATTTGCACTTCAGGCCATAATAACTAAAATAGCCATCAGTGGGCAGTAACCAGAGGCTTACATCACTGATTTATGCTAATGACAGTGCAAGTGTATTCAGACCAGTCCTGATCAGCAAGGGTGGACTCTGGCTTATGTTAATTGTTAATTCCTGCAGGCAAGATCAATGCACAAAGACTGGAATAATGTCAAGCAGAATACCACTGGGGAGGGGGTGGGGGGGGGTAGGGTTTCAACAGGTCCATTGGGAGGACAAGTGAATGATGGATGGCTAGATAGATTGCTTGTGCACTGGGTTCTGGTGCAGGCTTTAGTTGTCAGTAACCAAGCAGGCTTAATGTTCCTAACTGTTCAAGCTGTTACTAGGATGACAAGCAACATTAAGTGACAGTGAACATTCTGAATAATTACTGCTTGTTATGTCAAAATTATACAACATACATGTGCACATTTAAATATGCATTCCCTCACAAATTAATAATTATTATTATGATATTTCTTTTGTATAGTGCTACATTCAATACAGTTCACAGCATGTACTAATAATTGTGATTAAAAAAGCAAACTGCGGAAAAACAATACTTGCAATATCATTGTAAATACTAGATATTTCTTTTTTAAATAATTAAGATGGCCACATAAATGTATTAGTCATGAGTCATATGAAAGGTTATCAAAATTGTAACCAGTTGTGGGCAATAGGACATTTTGGCAATATCATATTAAATATTATTTTGGTAAAATAATTGATAATAATCATGAAAAACTTTATTTACTTGAAAATCTTTATTACTTCAAATGCTTTTCAAAAACGGAGTGTAATAATTACTTTTTATCCTTTATTGAAATTTGTTTGTGTGACTTTTTTATCACTAAATGAAATTGAGTGAAAATGAATGTGAACTACGGTTGTATAATAAAGTGACAATTTATTCTAAATGTAATGTAACGCCTGGAAAGGTGGCAAGTCTGAATGCTTGAAAATATATTGTTAAATGGTTTAACCAATTGACAGGAAAAGTCACGGAAAAAGTCACAAGGAAGTAGTGTCACAACATTGTTTTGTTTGAAAACTTGCATATATACTAAATATAAAGGTACGGTCTTGCACATTTTCACAGACAGTTATGTGCAATAACATTTTATAATTCAGACGAACACCCCCCATGTGGGTTAGATTTTTACACACAACTATAAAGTCATAATGGTTATTATTAGTTTATTACAGTAGTACTTAGCATTATATCTTGTTTTGCATTTATTTAAATATAGCTGATGGGATAATCTGTTACACTATAAAGTTCATGTAACCTGTTTTATTAAATAAACATTGGACTGTAGCCATCAACATACTCTGGCTTAGACTGGGTGGTCAGCCTCCAATGGCCTCCAACAACAGATTCAGCATTAAAAGTGTCTTCTCTAGTGTCAATAGTAAAGGTGGCCAAACACTTCTGTGATCTGTAATCAGGTGTCACTTTATAGTTTGTTTTGTATTTAGTATTTAACTTATGTTATAAATACAAATAATTATATATTATACATTTTATGCAACTCAAATTGACAAAATATTTACTTAGAGTAAAAGAGTAACAAAGAATTGTTTTCTCATTATTTTCAAAAATGTCCTACTGGCCAGTACTGCCAAAATGTCCTATAACCAAAATGTCATATTGCCAAAATATCTGTGGTCCAAAGTGTCCTTTACCAAAAAGTCCTACATTCTATTAAAATAGCAGCATGAAACATAAAATAGTGATCATAGAATAAAATAAGTTAGGCTGAATTTAAAACTAAACTAAGTTATACAACAAATACAATATATACACACCTCTGTACATAATAAACATAATTTGAACACAATGTGACACTGGCAACAGTTATGTCTACTTCTATTGTTATCCTGTTTTATGTATTTACAAGATTGTACATAGTATCTAGTCTTTAGATCTGGTAAGGATCAAAACAGTGGATATCCAAAAATGGTAAACACTGTGTGAGTCAATGCTGATCATGGGTGTGACTTCACCCGTGACCTCCATCCTGTTGCCGATCGAATCACGGACAGTTGGTCACCGGTAGTTGCTCACCGGACAAATGACCACGGGACAGTTGCTCACCAAGGAAATGAAAAAGTGGACAGTTGCTCACTCTGTGTTAATGTTATTTGATGTACAAAAGACGAACAAGTAGGAATTGCAGAAACAAGGTTTATTGAGGGAACTAATGTAAAAATGTAATTTCCCTTCCCCTGCAAAATGACAATTAATAAAATAAGTGACAGCAACATAATTCAACGATCCTTCCGTTTCTTAATGGGTAAACTTTACATTTGGTCCAATCTGATGTATTGTCATTTTCTATATTTATTATCCTTAGCTATGTTGCTTAAAAGTTAAAGCCTCAAGTTGTAGTATTTAATAGGATGGTTATTTGTACCTTCAGAGCGACACCTTATGAACTTTTTGCAAAGCTCGTACATTGCGACGTCTCTGCACGCATGGACATGCTATAAATTGAAATGTAGTTTTTTATTTTGATCGTTATAATAATATATCATTGATTAAGTTTTACAACCAAATGAAGCCGGTGACCCTGCTGAATCCACCAGCCAGCCACCAGTATCCAAACAAAACCATTCCTACCATTGGTACTTTGGCAGACAGGTCACACAAGACCATTTTGCCAGTTTAGGGAAGCCATTTTACATTCACTTAAATCACATTTCCAGATTGTACCAATAATTTCTAATTCTACCGCAATGCCAAATGGACTTTCTGTGAAGCTCATATGTTGCGTTTTAAAATGAAATTCTCAAGGGTGAGCTGTGGCATTTTAAAATTAAATTAAAATTTTTTGTAAAGTTGAGCAACTGTTTAACTGAGAGACCTTAGTTATGAAAGCCGCTTATTACAATGTGGTCTGACAACACTAGAGACCAGGAGACTAAGAGGAGACCAAATAGAAGTGTTTAAAATAGTGAACGGTTATGAGGATGTTGACAGGAATATGTTCTTCAAATTTAAAGAAGGCAGTAGAACCAGAGGACATAAAGCAGCATTAGTTAAGGAGCAGTGTAGATTGGACATGAGAAAGTACTCTTTCTCATAGAGGGTGATAAATGAATGGAACAAACTGCCAAATGATTGTGTTAATGCTAGTAGTGTGAATATGTTTAAAAATAGAATTGACAGATATTCGATTAGGGGGGGCTACACATAGATGAGAAAATTGTAGGACTCTCAATAAGCCAATGGCTTCCTTATTCACTTGCCATCTAGTTGTTTGGGATGGCAATCTTATTAAATCTTCTTAAAAAAACTGTCTGCTTTTTCATTTCTTTAGTGAGCATTTGTCCAGTGAGCAACTGTCCGAGCATCTGCCGATCACATGACAAAGTTAAAAAATTTCACCAAGGAAGAAAATCGTGATTTTTCAGCATTTCGATTTTCATTTCACTTCAATTAATGCTTGAACAAGCACTAACTAATTTAATAGTTTTTTGATGATTTCACAAAAACTACATATAAAGCTTGCACAAACAAGCTAGCATGTTGCAGTGGATATTAGGTAGATTTGGTTTTTCGCAAAATTAATTTGAAATGAGACTAGCAAAAAAATGGAATTGAGTAAGCAACTTTAACACCAAATAATTTAGAGTAACATAGTTACACGTAAAATTACTTACTACATGTACACATTATAATACAGAATGTAATTTTCCCAAATTTATTTCAACAGGAATTTATTTTCAGAAAACCTAAAGCCTTATGGGGAAACCACAAATGCCCTTATCCAGATGAAACCAGTTAGGAATAGTGAGTGAAGTGGGTCTCATATATCACACAGAACTCTCAAAGCATAAATTAGCATGTCACAGTCACCACAATCTGGCAATCACTGGTGCTATAGTCTCTTTCAGAAACATTATCAGCTTGGCAAAATATTAACATAACACATTCCACTTTTGATTAAAATGTGACATTTGCTATTACTAAATTTGCATAATTACAACTTCAACCAAATAGGAGTGATGTTAGCAGACTAATCACATAGAACCACCGTATAACGTTCTGTAATTTGGATTCGGCTTGGGTGAATAATTTCCAACAAAGCCATTCACAGGTCAGAGTCTGGCCTGATCAGAGGCTGCTATAGTGAATGCAGTATTCTACTATATGTAAAGGCCTATTCATGAAAATAAGCGGTGTAAATTAAGTGTATTCCACCTTATTTTTCTTCAGATTTTGACATCACACAGTAATAAGTAATACACTTTATAAAGTAACTTACATAAGTGTAAGAAATTACATTAGATGAATATGTTATTCAAACTATGTCACACAGGTGCAACACAACTTGAATAAAGTGAACACAGTTTATAATTCAGTAGGTATTATACATATAAATAATATAGTGGTTTAATTGTCCCGTTTGTTGTATGTTATTGAGGCAGTGTTCAGTTTAGCTAACCTGCAAGTTCATCTATGTTGTTTATGTCAAGATTTGAACAGCGATCAAATATTGACAAAAAATACACATACCTTTCCTTCAAAGCTGTAGATTTATATTTACCAGTTGTAAACAATGCATTGTTTCTGAATTACATTTATGACTGATATTTAATACACAGTGCAACAATGGAAGAAATAATAATTAGAATGAGTGATTCGGTAAATGAATGATTGAATATATATATATATTTTCATTCAATCATTCATTTACTGAATCACTCATTCTAATTATTATTTCTTCCATTGTTGCACTGTGTATTAAATATCAGTCACAAATGTAATACAGAAACAATGCATTGTTTACAACTGGTATTGCCCACTGGTAACTATAAATGTAAATAGTAATAATAAGTTTATTTGAATATTACATGTAAGTCCAAGTATTCAAAGAAAATGTATCAAACATTAAAATTATTTCAATAAAATAATAGATCATTAAATTGCATAATATAATAAATAAATAAAATTACAGTAATTCATATAATAAAAGTCACTGGCACAATTTTTTAAAAGACAATACCACCAGCAGCAATGTTAATATAAAATTATCACTACCACTTGGTGGTTATGTACAAGTAAAAATTAACGAACGAACGAACAGTAAGAATGTTCATTGTTCAAAGCAACACAGGTTTGTACTTGACATTGGAATGTGGCTGTGGACAGAGATTGGTGACAGAGATATACTGAACAGAGTATAGACACATCAAATAGGGAGGTTTATCAGGGCTTCCAACAAACAACCTGATCCTTCTCACTGGAGGAGGCACCTGGCATCTCCTAGTCAGCAGTGTGCAACCCAATATATCCCAATACTTTCCCATTTCACCCTGGGGCAAGCAAGGCACATGGGTAAAGTCAACAAATATGATGTACACACTTACTATAACTCTGCTGATAATATTACCAGGTAATGTGTTAGGTACGTTAATGCTGACACGTTTTTATAAGTTTAATTTGATTTGTGACTATAGAGGTTGAATATTACATGTTTTAATGAAGTATATATTAAACAAATATAAAACATAAATAATAAAATCAATATATATATTATAAATATATGAATAGATAAAACGAAGGCCTAAATAAAATTAGGCCTGGACCTGTATAGTAATATATAAAAAGGCATAAGTGCAATTTTAAAAGAGACAATATAAAGTTAAAGTGAAACAAGTCATGGTTTTTGGGGCACCTAAGAGATAATAAAAACTAATCATGTACAACTAAAATCAAGAATATCACACCAGAGGTTTAATAAGAATGTGTTCTAAAAGTGGGAGATTCCTGTAATTTCTCCGAATGACCAAGGGCTGACATGTTACCCAGCGCACCTCTAAGCGCATGCGCAGTTCTAGGAAATCGGGGTAACCTATGTTATAGGTGACATATCAAGGGAGGTCAGCATACACAAAACCAACACAAAGTCTCAAATAAACCTGTTATTTTGTCAGAAAGAGGACTAGTTTAGTAAACAAAGGCCAAAATATGTTGTATACAGGTGTGCGTGCGTGTGTGCGTGCGTACGTGCGTGTTGAGTTTGAATCAAATAACATGGTCACATCCTATTGGCAAGACTAGGAATAGGTGTACACAAATATATTTTCATTTGGCATGCAAATACTGCCAGAATACCTCACTTGCGATGTACGGTTATCTAACAGTATGGCGCGGGCCCATGAAATTAAGATGTTGTATGCTCAAAAAGGTTTTTCTAGTAAACCACTGGTGTGATATTCTCAATTGTAGTTACAAATGGTTATGTTTTAGTAAGTCTCATAGATGCATAGCCTGAAAACCATGGCTTTTGTTTCGCTTTAACATAACGTGTGGGGACCGGTGGTCTAATGGTTAGAGCACCCGCCTGTCAATCAAGAGGATAGTGGTTCGATTCCACCTCTGCAGTTTCAAAGCTTAGGCAATATCATTCACCCCACTTTGCCTGTGTCTTTTGGAAGAAACACTAAAAGCCGTTGGTCTAAACTCTGGTGTTAGCTCAAGATTGGGCTGTTTAGAGTATAATTATTTGAGACTTAAGACATCATCATTACTACTCGATTAATTACAAACAAAATGCAGAACATTTATAAAAATAAGTTCTTGATCATTGTCAGTGGTAAAATCCATGATATAAGATTTAAATAATGCTTAAATATTGCAGGTCTGCATCAGTAATGCCTAGTATTCTGCAATGTTACTGTGTGAAGCCCCAGATATATTTTGGGAACACTGTAAATACCAGTGATATATGAGAGCTATGTTGGTAAAGATACAAACATCCTCTTCATAAACAAGTGAGTCACTGGTTCAATAGCGCACATCTTGTTGTTTACAAATTCTTACTGCTTACAAGACCTGCTAGCAAATGGAACCATAAACAGCTACTCAGACTTACACAATTATTGATAGTTACGTTCCAACATCAGATTAATCATGGTTTTATGAAAGTATCAATGCACATAAGAAGATGAATTTGGTCCAAGGCATTTAAATGAACATTTTAATGACCCTCAAAGGAAGTACATTAAAATGCTCTATATAGACTAATGTGTGTGTGTGTGTGTGTGTGTGTGTGTGTGTGTGTGTGTGTGTGTGTGTGTGTGTGTGTGTGTGTGTGTGTGTGTGTGTGTGTGTGTGTGTGTGTGTGTGTGTGTGTGTGTGTGTGTGTGTGTGTGTGTGTGTGTGTGTGTGTGTGTGTGTGTGTGTGTGTGTGTGTGTGTGTGTGTGTGTGTGTGTGTGTGTGTGTGTGTGTGTGTGTGTGTGTGTGTGTGTGTGTGTGTGTGTGTGTGTGTGTGTGTGTGTGTGTGTGTGTGTGTGTGTGTGTGTGTGTGTGTGTGTGTGTGTGTGTGTGTGTGTGTGTGTGTGTGTGTGTGTGTGTGTGTGTGTGTGTGTGTGTGTGTGTGTGTGTGTGTGTGTGTGTGTGTGTGTGTGTGTGTGTGTGTGTGTGTGTGTGTGTGTGTGTGTGTGTGTGTGTGTGTGTGTGTGTGTGTGTGTGTGTGTGTGTGTGTGTGTGTGTGTGTGTGTGTGTGTGTGTGTGTGTGTGTGTGTGTGTGTGTGTGTGTGTGTGTGTGTGTGTGTGTGTGTGTGTGTGTGTGTGTGTGTGTGTGTGTGTGTGTGTGTGTGTGTGTGTGTGTGTGTGTGTGTGTGTGTGTGTGTGTGTGTGTGTGTGTGTGTGTGTGTGTGTGTGTGTGTGTGTGTGTGTGTGTGTGTGTGTGTGTGTGTGTGTGTGTGTGTGTGTGTGTGTGTGTGTGTGTGTGTGTGTGTGTGTGTGTGTGTGTGTGTGTGTGTGTGTGTGTGTGTGTGTGTGTGTGTGTGTGTGTGTGTGTGTGTGTGTGTGTGTGTGTGTGTGTGTGTGTGTGGTGTGTGCGTGTGTGCGTGTGTGCGTGTGTGCGTGTGTGCGTGTGTGCGTGTGTGCGTGTGTGCGTGTGTGCGTGTGTGCGTGTGTGCGTGTGTGCGTGTGTGCGTGTGTGCGTGTGTGCGTGTGTGCGTGTGTGCGTGTGTGCGTGTTTGCGTGCGTGCGTGCGTGCGTGCGTGCGTGCGTGCGTGCGTGCGTGCGTGCGTGCGTGCGTGCGTATACATATATATATACATATATATATATATAATTTTACATGACATCCTTGCATAATTTTATATTGTTGTTTTAGTGTTTTTTTCTGAAATATTTTGTGGCATTTTTGTTTTATGAACAACAAAGCATATTAGAACACTGGTTTGTAATGATTATTTAACAACATTAACACTTCCATAACTTACTTCAATGCTTGACTTTTAAAATAGTTGTTCTGTCATGGACAATACTTTGTTAATGATCAAATGAAAATTCTTCATAATTAAATCATAATTTACAAATGGTTTAAGTTTTATAATATGATAGTTTTATCTATTTAAGCAAAATTTTGTACTGGGTTCTGTTAAAATATTACAGGTTTGGATGCATTTGCACAGATACTGGAAGACACAAGCTGAATCAATAGACAGACCATTTTCAGACTTTGAATGTATAGTATTTTTCAAACGAGTATCAACACAATAAGTTTAAATTGACCATATTAATTCCTCATAAATAATAACCAAATATATGTAACATTAAACATTTAGTGAAGAATTAAATCAATAGTTAATAGTGGTTTTGTATCTAGTTGTCAGTGTAAAGCTGTAAAAATAGACATGCAATAACAGCAGACATCTGCCCAGATCCAGGTTAAGGTCATGGGTGAACACTGGGGCCATATTGTGCACATTCACAAAACTACTTTAGTACAACTTTGCACAAAACAACACAATAAAGGCACCGTGCTGGGTCTAAGCTAAGCAATAACGTATATCAGCTTGCACAGAAACGTGTTTTATGACCTTTGGTCACACCGGGTTGATTTCAGACTATGTCTGGTTAATATGGATGACAATACTGAAGTGCCATCAAAAACAATCCTCAGATTCAGATGGAATTCCACAACACTAAATTACGCACAAGTAAAATTATTATTATGACGATATGTTCAAATAGTGTGAACAACGACTGTTCGTTTATTCAGGTCCTGTCCTAGATATGTTGTCATGGCCTACAGTGTTCACTCAAGTGTGAAGCTGCATGCCTTAGACCATCTGAGTGAGCCAGAACTATTTCCGATGGGTCGGCTTACACTTTGGTGACAGGTCCACATCTGAATATATATATATATATATATGGGTCCATTGGAACAACAAAATCACAATTTATCACACAGAACGTATTAAATTGTAGTGTGGCACTTTCGAAAAAATATTTTTTGGGGAGATGGAATAAACAATGCAGTATTGGAGGGGGTGTATGCATAGAGAGATCAGTTGAGGTGGCAGGCTTTGAAAGTTTTCAATGGTGACCTTTCATGTCTGAATGGTATTTTCCACACACACGCATAATATGCATTAGCCTAGCAGTAGACATTTCAAAGAAACATTAACTGGTTTGTGACAATGACCTTCAACTTGAACTATCCTGGTATAAACAACTTTATATGTATTTTTTATTATCTAACTTAGTCATTAATACAAAATGTACTGAATATAAAAGGTCACTGCGGTGATGAATAAAGTTTTTTTAATAGCAACATTTAGTACACATCTGATTTAAAAATACACCCTTCTGCTACATACAATATGTATCAGTATTTTAAACTGTCATACTTATACATGATATATATCTCTATGTAAAATGTAACTGATATATTATGATATATGCATCACTGTGTAAATGTAACTGGTACATATGATTATGCATCACTACATAAAATATGATTATGCATCACTACATAAAATATAACTTAGTATAATAATGTATGCATGCATGTATGTATAATATATATATATATATAATTAATTAATTCATCTTCCACAAATATCCCTGTCAATATAAGAATTGATACAACTATTATAATGCATCTGGCAAAATATGTAGTTAACTTGACAGAACTGACAGAAATGCAAATACAGTCCAGACAATGAATAGAAGACACAATACAAACTGACAAATGAACATGACACCACTGACTAGAAAACTGATCCCTAATTACTATATCAATTGATACCTGAGAGTTATAAATAGTGTTATGAACATCTTTAAGCTGTGGAAACTATGTTCTATTTCAAGAGCTGGTATTAAATGGGCCACCACACCTTACTAACTAGTACTAAGTAGTTGTTTTATTTCAACACTATTTCATTGCTGACCTATGGATTAAAAGTGGTGGTCTACTTTTTAAATGCTTTGTAATAAAAAGGGAATATCAAGTGTGAAATATTACAAAATGTGGGAAAGCATTAATGGTGTTTCAAAATAAAAGAAGAGTCTGGTTCAACAAACTATTTATTCTATGTAAGTAATTTTCAAAATGAATTTACTGAAGTAGCTTGAGCAATTATTTCTAACATGCGGTGCAAGTTTCCATTGGCAACCACCACTATATAGCATAAATAAAACACTTTCATCCCGGGCATAAAAGCAACAGATGTTGGTGTGATGTTTCTAATGATGGCATTTTTGACATACGTGTCAGTATTTACAAAAAATTCTGTTAGCATAGTTAGTATGTTGATCTAAATAATAGTCTCTACATTCTAGTTTGTGAAGGCGCTTAGATGATAATATGGAAATAATATTCTTTCAAAGCACCATTCCTTGAAATGTGCGAAGTTCAGTCTTAACAGTTGTGCACAAGAAACCATGTTTTATGCTCAACAATATTATGAGTAGAGCTACAAAATACAAACTGCATGAAGACAACACACATATTCTTGACACTTCAAACATTGTGATTAGGCATTAAATTGATAGACCGAATGACCTGTTTTGCTAAGTAATTATGTAAAAGACTAACACAATGAAAAATAATTATTAGAATGACAACTACATTGCACACTAGCCAACTGGAGATTGTAACAATTGTGGCAGTTATGATAATTAATTTATATGGACTTCTGTATTCTATTAATTTTTACTGTTTAAGTATGGAAATTAATAATTAGTGTTCTACATATTTGGTACAACATATATCAAATATATACTCAGATATATATATATATATATATATATATATATATATATATTTGCATTAGCTTACACAGTAAATTTCAAATTTATTAATTTGATAAATAATAATTTTGTTTTATTCAAGATAAACCTTATAATCTGTACACAGTACTATACACTATATTAATGTATTTGTCAATTGTCACTATTACAGGTCACTGTACATGGAGATAATGCATTTAGTAAATTATACAACACTGATATTCACGGTAGAAAGCTATACAATTTATTAAATAAAGTTATTCTATGGCATGTGACCGAATACAATATATTTTTTTACTATACTTTCAATACAGTACTGGCTACTGAGGAAAAGTATACTAGGCGGTAATTACACGCCTCATTCTTAGAACGTTATCAATGTAGATCTAAAAAGCGGCTGCATTTGCACCTTTGTTCGACGCATGTTGTGCCGAGAGAGCGCATATTATACTCGCTCCATGCCAGTCATTTGCGCTCATTGTGATCAGCCAAGTGTAAACATAAAGCTTACTTCACGGCGGCCGAGAACGACGTTGGGGCCAAGCCGCGTCGAGCGGCATCGCGCACGAAACGCCGGACAGACACTTTGAAAATGACTATAGTACCACAATCGTACAGCTCGTAGTATCAAACATAAAATACGCACACTAATTCTATAAGATAAACAAACAAAAGTTATCATACCTCCCCATGGCAGGCCAATCTTCCATCGGGCGTGTCTTCTGGGAGGAAATACAGCCGAACGCTGCACAGAGGCTGGCCGTCGTGATTTTTATGATGCCAAACAAGTTGTACGTCGCCTATGCATACGGGGGCATCGGGGGTTATTTTGGCGAAGAAAAATTGGCCGAGCGATAAAACTTTAGTTTTCTGGCCCTTCGTGAACTTGAACGCCCGGTAGAACGTGTATGAGCCGTGGTGACCACACGGGGGGCCGACGAACTGAAAGAACCGAAAACTAAATTAGCCACGAATTTATCGGAACACACTTATGGCAGGGGGTGTGTGTGATAACACGCGGCGCTTGTAACCAGCGAATGTGGAACACGGTCGAGGTCATGCACGCACCGCGCACTGTCCCAATAAAACACCGCTCAAAATTCACATTATTCACTCCGAAATTCACAGCGAACTATACACAACATGTCGACTACATTCCACCGTCGACCAGTCATATTTACCTGAATATCCGGCGGCTCCATTGCTGTAAACTTCGCGATCAATATTGCTCAGCTTGTTGAATAAATTCTCGCTACAATACTTTATATTTTGGGTCCTAATTAGTGACGTCACACACCCGGAGCACTTTGAATTATCATAATATATTCACATCTCATCAATATTCATGGAGTATTCGAATGCTAACCATTTAGCAGATAATAATACGGCAGACGATAAACTTTATCCTTCATTATTGTATTTTAGAGCCAGACAAACTAAGTTAGATTTATTTACGATGATTCTGGTGGTGTTATTTGCAGTGATTTTCGCAGTGACTCCCACAATTCCTTGGTGCTCGCTGGTGGTCATGTGCGCGTTTGGTACGGGGATGAAAGTTTTTGCGGTGTTGTCGGCGAAAATTTAACATATTTGGCTTTAGATCACCAACACATTGCTGCATGAGTATGGTTATTGTTTCATTGATTGTACATTTAGCCAGTGCGGTTTTGTACTAGGCTGTTTTCTCAGCATTGTGCTTCTTGACACCTGTCAAACGACAAAACTACCTTGTTTACATTTTGAACTTCCTCCTTTTTTCAGGATTGGGGAGAGCACGAGAACGTGACTCCCCTCTCGATGTGGCTCCCACACGAATAGTTTTTGAAGCTGTAAAATATGGTGCAGTCGTACAACCGACCACTTAGAGACACTAACTCTTCTCCCTACGTACTCATGCATACATGTCACTTTTAAATATCTAAAAGTTATCACCGGCCCATCAAAAAAACAAAGTTACATTTGCTTCCATATAACGATTAAAACTGAAAAATATCTAACACAAAACCTCATTATTTTTTTCTCTGCTTATGCTGAGGTGTTGTCATATATACATACACATACATACATATCCTCTTCGGTCTTCAGGCAAAATCTGATCTAATCACAATTCATAATAAAATCCTGAAGCAATATATATTATTATATAAACAGATGTTGAAAGGTCCAGAGCAATGAATCGTATTAAATTATCATTATTTTAACCTTTTCTTTTTTGTACTTCAGGATGGAGGTTCTTATACATAGCAACCTGCAGACTGTGCAGGGGGAGGTGACAGTGGAGGCTGATGACAACGACAGGATCGATTATCTCATTTCCGCCTTCTGCACAGAGAAGAATATACGCCACAAAAAACAGTTTGTCTTACGCAACGTTGACGATGATATTCTGCCAAATGTCAGGAAGTTGTCTTCCTGTGGCGTTAAGAATGGGGATGTGTTGTATCTAGGATTGAGAAGTAGGTACACTTTTGCTGCATCGATAAGTGGGATGCAAGTTTTGTAATGTTAGCAGTTAATTACTGGTAATGTCTGGTGTGCTATATAATGTCTGGTGTGTCTGGTGTGCTATATAATGTATGGTGTGTCTGGTGTGCTATATGTGGTGTAATAACACGGGTTAGAATGTCAGACTCTCAGTTGAGAGTACCATGGTTTGAATACTCTTGCTGCTGCTAGATAAATGACAAGTTTTCTATAAGCATACCCAAGAATTTGCCAGCTTGCATTGATAAGTTTAAATCACGATTATTTTGGTAATCAAATTATCAGCTTATTACATACAAACTCCAAGAAAAATGCATTTGTGATTGAAATGATTGTCCAGAAGTGATAAAGTATACATCATTTTGAAGCTCTTTCAACGATGCATCTGATAAACCAAAAAACTAAATATGTCGCACATGACTTGGTCGATTCTGACACCAGCGGACACGTGATGACAACAGGGGACGTGATGTTGCTGCAAAAGTTATATTTTTTAATCTATAACAAAATGATTTATTGCAGAATGGGAACAGTTTTGTATGGTTTAGGCGCATAAAATATTTCAGCCCATTTGTTTTCTTAAGGGGGGTCATGTGTTAAGGCTGGTAAGCCAAAACAGCCTGTCCCAGCTGACTTGCCGTGCTGAAAACACATCTGTAGTTAATTATTTAACAAAGTAATCCAACTGGAGCAAGGTGTCATAGTTACTATAAGCTATCTTTGTCTGTTTTTACTTTTCCAGCCCTCTACATTAACTTTTTTGTCTAGGAACCAACTGGCTCCTACCCACCAAAATTTTGCGAATGCCATCTCCTCCACAATTGTGTAAGCCGTGTTAAATTTAATGATGAGATCGTTTTGGGTATGTTCGGATTCTTTGGCCCGCTGTGTATCCAGCACCCTCAACAGCCGCCCTGTACGATCCAAGTAGACATCACAACACTTGCCATGTCCGCCGCTACTGGCATGCTTTGTCAGAGTTTCTTGTTTGAAATTGCTACGTCCTGTCGCAAAGTCTGTTTTGCCAGAAATATGTGGCTTTTCCATGAAAACAAACCACACATCATCAGCTTCTTCTTGCTATCATATTTCAACCAGTCGAAATCGCGTAACCAGTCTTGCTGAAACGTTCTGACTTGTCTTTAATGGCTGACGTCACGGCTGCAAAACTGCTGAGTTTTGGCACTGAAGCGTCTTTGACTTTGTCATCTTTTTGTTCGAACAGGGCAGTTTCTGCCGCTTTCACTTACTACATACACGATTAAAAACAGAATACGCCCCGTTCACACATGAAACGATAAGAGAAACAGCGCACACGAAAAAGGAGAATGAATCACACTACGCACGATAATTTCCGACAAACGACAACACATGATTTAAGAACACACGGTCTGTTATCATCGACTCGTCGCGGTCACCAGTGGGCGACCGTACAAAATGTGTTAGTTGCCAAACAGAAAAAACAGTCACATTTGCGACCAAATCAGTCGCAATGTAGAGGGCTGTTTTTCTATTTATTGATTTGTCATTAGGATGTTAGATTTTTATTATCCTTTGCCTTTGATTTGTCTCAAAGAATTTGTTCAACACCTTTTCTGATATGTAACAACACACAGCTCACGCAATACAACACACAGCTCACGCAATACAACACACAGCTCACGCAATACAACACACAGCTCACGCAATACAACACACAGCTCACGCAATACAACACACAGCTCACGCAATACAACACACAGCTCACGCAATACAACACACAGCTCACGCAATACAACACACAGCTCATGCAATACAACACAGCTCACGCAATACAACACACAGCTCACGCAATACAACACACAGCTCACGCAATACTACTAATTCATTATGTGATGCGACCTTTTGCTTGACCTCACAGCACTGTGGCAGAAATAACATCTGCTACTTGACAGATGCAGTCTATAATAGTCAGCTACAAAACACTGTGTTTTCACTGTTTGCTTATTGAAAATCAGAACCATTATCAACATTTAGCATATGAAGTGCATTTATTGGTAAAAATAAAAAAATATATCAAGCAGTGGGCGGTAACAAAGCGCCGTGTTTCACATGAAACCCAGAAAGCTGTTAATTTTTCAACACCATTTCCTTCAACAGTGTTACTGTGGTTTGATACGTTTGTGAGCATACCCCCTAAAATAGTATCAGTGGCATATAAAAAGTGAAACTGAGGTTAACTAGGGTAATTATAACATTAATGCACACAACATATTCAAGCATAAAATAAAGACTCCTCCAGCTTCTAGCATATACTATATTTCTTAAAACACAAACTTGGCAAAAAGTTTTATAAATATTCAGTGTAACCATTTATTACATAAAACAGCATAGGTCAGGTGAGTGCCTACTAATGTTTTATAATGTGTGATACAGACACAATTTGTTATTGCTTGGTTCCAAAGATCAAACCCCAATTGCTGATTTAAAAGTATAATCACTCATGTACCGGGGTCAGCATTCAAGAGTATTTGTCTGTGTTTCCAGCGCAGTCGTCCAGTGACTGGCCATGTGGATGCAACCAGTGGTGGCTCCTGGCGGTCATTGCTCTACTTATTGGAGCCGTCGGACTCGTCACCGTCACATTGACAATGACAGGAGGAGATGACACTCTATTTGACGTATGCTCTTCATTTCAATCTGCCAGTGCAAATCTTATTCTTGATTTTATATTTATAAAATTCATGAAATCATCCAATTTATCTGTGCTTAAAACTCTTTCCACAATTGATTTTGTGAATCTGGTTCATAGCAAATCAGGTTTGTTGATGTTCAAATGTGCGGTGTGTGAATAGTTTAAGCAATGTCTGCAATCGGTTTAATAAAAGATTGCACACTGCACACAACCGATTTTGATCATTTGATCGGTTAACTTGTGATAGTGTCAATAGCCTAATGCTGTAGCCACTGTTTTGCAGAATTTTGACTGAGCCCAGTTGAAAATAACTTAATAGATGATTTCATCAAAATTAAATAACACATTGGCACAAGCGAGCTAGCATGTTGTAGTGGATACTAGAGCTAGCATGGTGTAGTGAATACTAGAGCTAGCATGTTGTAGTGAATACTAGAGATAGCATGTTGTAGTGGATACTATAACTAGCATGTTGTAGTGGATACTATAACTAGCATGTTGTAGTGGATACTGTTGCTAGCACTTTGTAGTGGATACCAGAGCTAGCATGTTGTAGTGGATGCTAGAGCTAGCATGTTGTTATGGATACTAGAGCTAGCATGTTGTTATGGATACTAGAGCTAGCATGTTGTAGTGGCTACTAGAGCCAGCATGTTGTAGTGGCTACTAGAGCCAGCATGTTGTAGTGGCTACTAGAGCCAGCATGTTGTAGTGGCTACTAGAGCCAGCATGTTGTAGTGGCTACTAGAGCCAGCATGTTGTAGTGGCTACTAGAGCCAGCATGTTGTAGTGGCTACTAGAGCCAGCATGTTGTAGTGGCTACTAGAGCCAGCATGTTGTAGTGGCTACTAGAGCCAGCATGTTGTAGTGGCTACTAGAGCCAGCATGTTGTAGTGTAGTGGATTTATCTTGTGAAATGATTCTAAAACAAGATAAGTAAAAAGATTGAACTGATGAATGATCTTTACCTACTTATCCTCTTCATATCATAGTTGGTGCATAAGACAAATGAAGGAGATTTTAGCCAGTATAACATTGCTGCATGTACGACTTTACACTTTCAGTATGGTGTAGTCCTGGACGCTGGCTCGAGTCACACAAAGTTGTTTGTGTATCGGTGGGTGGCTGGCAAGGTCAATGGAACGGCCGTGGCCCACCAGATCCACACGTGTCGCTCTCAAGGTAAGAGGCCACCAAATCTATACAACAATATTCTTTAGTGCTATACATGTTAATAAAATAAAATAATAATAAAATAATAAAATAACAATACAATAATAATATTACATAAAACAATTATGGTGATGGGATAAAATATATGTGTAGTTCACCTGACCTAAAAAATGTCCTGTATATTTTCCATAAAACCGCTAATATTCGAATAAACTTTGAAGCCCTCACTGTGCTGCCCCTGAGGCCTTGTCGTAGTGCCATGGGCGCCCACTGTTTACCCATAAGTCTTGCTGTTTTTGTCAAATGTATGGTTTTATGGATGTAGGAAACAATTGTTTTATTATGACTTTGTGTGTTTTGAATAAGGATTTTTTACTATGGGATATAAGCTTTGTGAACAGCGTGTAATTAACAGATGTTCAGTTGAATCAGTATGGATTTCTGTTACAACTCTTACAGGTGCTACAAGTCTTACAGGTTGTGCAACACACACAGTTCGTAGCTATGTAACACACACTGTAGGTGGGACAAAAACTGTTAATCTCTCACTTCGTGTACATCCACAGACAGTATCGCAAGTTATTTTAAGGATAAAAATATTGTGTTTTTTGCTCATAACACATTTTTGTATCGGAAGCATGTCTCTCTGACACCAACTAGAAAGCATAAATTTAAGTTCAGAGGGGTCTCTCTGACACCACTAGAAGGCATACATCTAAGTTCAGAGGGGTTTCTCTGACACCCACTAGAAGGCATACGTCTAAGTTCAGAGGGGTCTCTGATACCCACTAGAAAGCATACGTCTAAGTTCAGAGGGGTCTCTGACACCCACTAGAAGGCATACATCTAAGTTCAGGGGGGTCCCTCTGACACCCACTAGAAAGTATACGTCTAAGTTCAGACAGGTCTCTGACACCCACTAGAAGGCATACGTCTAAGTTCAGAGGGGTCTCTGACACCCACTAGAAGGCATATGTCTAAGTTCAGATGGGTCCCTCTGAATCCATTATTTAAGTGTAAAAACAGGTAAATTAAAAGAATAAACCACCAGGTTGTCCAGGTAGCCACATATGTACACCAATGTATCTGTAGCCACACATGTACACCAATGTATCTGTAGCCACACATGTACACCAATGTATCTGTAGCCACACATGTACACCAATGTATCTGTAGCCACACATGTATGCCAATGTATCTGCTTTTTTGCGTCATGATTCACAACTTTGTGTGTGGGTCATCGTTTGCGACTTTCTGTGTACATACGTACATAATACATGTACGTAATGTACAATGCATTGAATAGGCATAGTGATTTGATTGTGCAATAGCATCATGGCAATATCTTATCAAAGTGTTGTCAGCAGTAAACAACAGCTTAGCGAATAAACACAGTCTGATGTCATGAACAGACATTTTTGTAGAAATAATTCTTAAAATGTTTGTGTTTGTTGCAGGAGGTGGAATCTCAAACTACACAGTGCACCCTGAGGATGCGGGGGCATCACTAGTGACCTGTCTCAAAGAGGCCTGGGACATCGTGCCAGTCGCCAGTCACTCCACTACTCCCATCTGGCTTGGGGCAACAGCCGGCATGCGACTACTACGGTCAGTGAGTGAGTGGGGGAAGAGGTCACTGGGGAGAGGGCAGAGGGGGGTACGCAGGAGGAGTCATTCATTCACACTGCTGTCTGTCAACCAGTAAAAACTAGAAACTAGAATTTTTTTCTCTGAATTACACATGTGAAGTAAAAAATACACCTGTATACATGCATCATGCACACTCGCACGCACACAATACCTATGTGTGCACATCTACATGCACACACTTGTACCCATGCATGCATGCACACACTTGTACCCATGCATGCTTGCACACACTTGTACGGTACACACACATGAATTTGTACTCGTGCACATGTACCTATGCACATGTGCACGCAAACACACATGCATGACTTATGCCCATGCATGCACACACATGCATACACATGCATATGTGGAATGGATGCGACACGCATGCAACACGCACGCATGCACATGTAATTCATGCGACGTGCACGCAATAGTTGCACTGATTGATGTATTGATGATTGTACAAACCAGTCTTGGAAAAAGGAAATACTATGACACAAAAGGAGTGGGAACAACGCTATAATTCCAAGGAGCTAATATGAGAAATTACATCCATTTCAGGGCATCTGACAATGTGACATGCAACAAGATACTAAAGTGTGTGCGGGCAGAAATAAAGAAGACACCGTTCAACTTCTCAAACCCCACAAGTCAGGCTCGCATCCTCGATGGATGGGAGGAAGGCATCTTCTCCTGGATCACTGTTAATTACCTGATGGGAAACTTTGGACAGGTAACTGTGGGAGGGGAGTTGGGGTGGGAGGGGAGTTGGGGTGGGAGGGGAGTTAGGGCGGGAGGGGAGTTGGGGTGGGAGGGGAGTTAGGGTGGGAGGGGAGTTGGGGTGGGAGGGGAGTTGGGGTGGGAGGGGAGTTGGAGTGGAAGTGGAACAAACATTTAATCGTGCGTGCGTGCGTGATGCTTGTGTGCAGTCTAAGCATTATCACACACGTTTTAATGATGTAAGTTCAATTGATAAATTACTGTTGTAAAACGGATTATATTAGTATGTATGGTGCAGTCAAAGCTAGTCTAACTGGAACAAACATTTAATCTAGTCTAAGCAATTTTAATGTAATTGATAAAAAAATTACAAAGTTAGACATTTAAAAAGGTATTGCCTTCTGGCTTCATTTAGAACTGGAAAAGTTCTAAAATGCATCGTGGCTGATAAGGATAGGAAAAAAGGTGTATGTTGGTCACACATTAAACTACAATGGCTAAAATAAGTAATCATGGTAGACCTACAATAGTTACATTTGTTTAGAAAATAGCTAATATTGTCATGGTGCCATCTTAAGATAAAGCTTCTAAGATGATGTGTACGCCAAACCCAAGCTGAGAGAATGCATCACAGAAAACTACAAATACCTGATCTACCTATTTCCTACCCTTGCAGTTTGCCACAGTGTTAATGCCATCCCAACTTTGGACGCCGACCCGGATGACAAACGGGGCACTGGACATGGGAGGGGCGTCCACCCAGATGACCTTTGTACCTGAGGTTAACAGAAACACGAGTAGTCTGCGTTTGTATGGCCAGGACTACCACGTGTACACCCACAGCTACTTGTGCTACGGCTTCAACGAAGCCTTCAGGAAGTACCGCGCTCTCCTGGTCAAGGTATGGCATTCATGTACACCCTTGTTGTTGGGGTGAATCACACAAAATAGTTTCGCCATTGCAGGTGATTATATGAAATAATCGGACGTAGCCTACAGCCTTGTCTGATTATTTGTGCTACACCACCAGCCTTCAAAGATGTTTACAGGGGACGTAGCCTACAGCCTTGTCTGATTATTTGTGCTACACCACCAGCCTTCAGAGATGTTTACAGGGGGACGTAGCCTACAGCCTTGTCTGATTATTTGTGCTACACCACCAGCCTTCATAGATGTTTACAGGAGGACGTAGCCTACAGCCTTATCTGATTATTTGTGCTACACCACCAACCTTCAGAGATGTTTACAGGGGACGTAGCCTACAGCCTTGTCTGATTATTTGTGCTACGCCACCAGCCTTCAGAGATTTTTACAGGGGGACGTAGCCTACAGCCTTGTCTGATTATTTGTGCTACACCACCAGCCTTCAGAGATGTTTACAGGAGGACGTAGCATACAGCCTTATCTGATTATTTGTGCTACACCACCAACCTTCAGAGATGTTTACAGGAGGACGTAGCCTACAGCCTTATCTGATTATTTGTGCTACACCACCAACCTTCAGAGATGTTTATGGGGGCACGTAGCCTACAGCCTTGTCTGATTATTTGTGCTACACCACCAACCTTCAGAGATGTTTACAGGGGACGTAGCCTACAGCCCTGTCTGATTATTTGTGCTACACCACCAACCTTCAGAGATGTTTACAGGGGATTCTGATCAGAAATGTACCATTCTATATTTATTTCACATTCCTACTGATTTGAGGTTTTAAAGTTTGGGACTATGTTCTCTAATGTCACAATCGGTTGCCATTTGGTTCTAAGACAATTCAAATGTTCAATTCAAGTATATCTTATATTACTCTTTACAGTGTATTAAACATCAACGTTTTTTACATGTATATCTCGTGTGAATCGTGAAAATTTAATAACCGGTTTTTCATTAAAACTATTTTTATACTTACAGTCGAGCCTCGTTATAACGCGGTGGTCGGGGTCCACGACTTCGTTAGGTGTTCTCATATCTGCCACCAGGGAGCTACTAAACAACAGCGATCGCCGCCCGCTGCACCAAGTCCATGAACGCTGCGAAGCCCTGTGTGCTTGCAGCAATGTCTCATACGCCAATATGCAGTTTATGGAATTTATTTAACTTATTATACTAGCATCAACATGTATTATTTTTAAATGTCACACCCTGTTGATTCTTGAACTGAATAAACCACATGTACGTATACCGTCATGTATTAGATCTACTACGATGATTATGTACTGGACCAATAGGCCTACGAATCGAAAATAATAACCTGGATCTGAGCAGCCAAAAACATATATGATTTTACAAACGTAGTATGTAATCTGATAAAACACAGAAAACGACAATAGGTAGAATTAATAATTGTTTCACTTCGTCTTTCAACCGATCTCGACCGAAGCATAAATTTATTACGCACCACTTAACATTGATTCATCGTTTCATATGCGGAAGACGAATTTGTATTTTCCCCCCCTGTTAGAGCCTTTGGTTAGGAATTTGGCATGTTGGTTTCGCATCGCGAAAAACGATTAAATTTACGATGTAATGGAAGCATGTCATTTCACCCAAGTGTAATGTTGGTATTGCATACTAAATGCATTTAAAACTTTATCTGATTCTTACGCGAGGCGTATTTGTCAATCTCGATTGCAATTTACAAACCGTCGAAGTGAAGCCAGCGACAGCGATTGATGTCGGCGACAGCGCAAAACAATCTACACGTTGATACTCATCCATTGACATTGTTCGCCTAATATTTCTTGAGAATTGTCAAAGCAATTCTAAGTATTAATCATAATTACCTCTCAAGAAACTTGCAGTTTGTTGTTGGATATTTCGACTGCATCTCGCAGTCTTCTTCAGCAGACTGAAGTTACGGATGTGTCACATGACCAATGTCATGTGACACAAGCTGGAGTAGGACTGGTGGGAGCTCCTGGCCGACGTCTCTGTTCAGCGTAGGTTTGTTTCTGTGGATGTTAATCGCCTCCTTTATTTTTCTCCTGTGCCAGCAACAACAAACTGCAAGTTTCTTGAGAGGTAATTATGATTAATATTAATAACCAAGAAACCGGATCATCTATCCATTCAAGGACAATTCTAAGTAGGTTTAAGCAGGCCCATTTGGCATTTTCTCCTGGCGGCAGAAAATCGGGGTCCACAGCCGACCGCGTTATATCCGAATCCGCGTAATAACGGGGCGCATAATAACGAGGTGCGACTGTATTTAGTAATATTTTTTATTTTTAGGAGGCACATCTGCCATGTATTTTGGTTGAAGTGCATGTTTTTACTTGAAAATCTGTACAAATCCATATACAAAATTGTCGTGTGTCAGGTGTGAGGAGGGTCTACTGTGATAAAAGTAAGCCGAAGCACCCATGTTGTCTCAGTATCGTTAAAAGGAATATTCAGCAATTTTCATTGGTTAACAGAACGACTGTCTTATGGGACAATGTAATACTGAATTTGTTAGTATTTATAACAAATAATTAGTATTGATAATATCTTGATTGGTTAAAAAAGATGACAGTCTAGTATCATTGGTGTGAATGTTTCAGTCTAACAAGACCCATTCCGCAGGAATCAGTGACCCATGTCTACCTAGGGATGACAAAGACACAATGACGTACTCAGACATCTTTGAAGTACCCTGTACCATGAACCTTGCCCCCATTGGCACCAGGTCAAAGGTTAGTGGTTGCTTCAGTCATTAACACTGATAATCAGTACAAAGATACAAACAATTAACCAAACAAGTACATTCCATTTGTAGGCACAATTGGTAGTAATAAATAACTGAAATAAGAAAGGCAATCCCAGTCCGCCCTGTTCCACCTGTTAGGTGGCCCCTCTTCATCAAGCAATGTGTAAACTTGTGATTTGACTTGAATAGTTAAAATAAAGTCATGGTTCATGAAACCACATTTGGTGGCGTATATTGTTATCATCATCGAAAGACTTCAGGATTTGATGGCTCGCCATTCATCTCTCTCCTTCCTACATGCAGTTAACTCCTCTGTATCTGTCACACCAGCATCCGATTTTAGGTACCCGATGTAGCTAAGAACGGGCCGTCCCCATGAAGCGGGCTGGCCCCTTGAAGCGTGTCCGTTCGTTGGCATCCAGAATATTATTTTAACAATGTTGTCCCCGCTTGCCTTATGTTGTGCCCAGCAAACAACATCCTGCACTCCTGAATCTTGTCTGTTACCCTCGTCATTGTTCCATACAGCTCTTTGTTAGTCACATGCTCTTTCCAGTGAACATTGAACACTATTCACAGTAGTCTGGTGTAGAAGCCGTTCAACTGCTTTTCCAGAGATTTGGTCAACGTCCAGGCTTCCAATCCATGCAAGAGTACTGATTCCACAGTATCTATGTTATATTAGATCAACATTATATAAGATCAACATTATCACAGTGTACATTTAAGCAATCGTGGAGTGTTTCTCTTGTAGAACTACACATTTGTGGGAGTAGGTGACCCGGAAGCGTGTCTTGATGCTGTCGACAACATGTTCAACTTCACATGTAGACAACGGCATACACCATGTTCCTTTAATGACGTCTACCAGCCAGACATTAATGGGCATTTCATAGTAAGTGCAGATGAAGTAATAAGTTATTATATACAAATCACAAAACTTGGGCCACAAATCTTGATGTAATCACAAAACTTGGGCAACAAATCTTGATGTAAACCAAATACTTTGGGCCACAATGAGATACATAAATAAATAATAAATAGTTATATAGCGCCAAATCTAGTTAAAAACTACTGAAACGCTTTACAAACTACATAATTAAATTAAATTTTAAATTTGATAATTAAATTAAAATTACATTGACATTTTCATTAAACAAATTCATTAAAATAAAATAATTAAATTACATTAAAATAATACAACATTAACATAAAAAACTAAGATGAAATAATTAAATTGCATTAATACTAAATAATAATTTTTTTTTATAAATAACTAAATTGTAATACAATTAAATAGTATGGTTAGTAAATTTGTCTTAAATACATGCAGGTCATATAACAGTTCAAAACTAAAAGGACTTAAAGCCAAGTCTAAAAGTAAGAGTGTTTTTAAAGTCCTTATAAAAGTGCCCTCACTGGTGAGGTCATGTCGTGACACTGGCAGGTTGTTCCACAGGTCTGGAGCGGCCGCCACGAAGCTCACGTCCCCGACCTTGCATCTTGTTCTAGGTCTAACAAGTAGATGTTTTTAGCTGACCAAAAGGACCTGGTAGGCTTGTGGAGTGAGACAAGGTCGCACAGACACATTGGCCCACAGTTGTTGACCGCTCTGTGGGCCACTACAAGAACCTTGAAATGAGCACTCTCCCGTACAGACAGCCAACCCAAATCTCTGAGTACCTTAGTAATGCTGGCATATTTGGGCACCCTTACAATGAATCTGGCAGCCGCATTTTGTACGCACTGTAGTCTGACGAAATTCTTGTCCATTTGCCATACAGTAGGGAGTTAGAGTAGTCTAGCCTCGATGTGATTGGTGCATTTACTACCCTCTCCCTGGTCTTTCTTGGCACACACTTATTTATCTGGCTGATATGATGAAGATGGAAGTAGCAGCACCTGATGATCATAGACGTGTTAGCAGACATGTCCAAGCGACTGTCCAGGTAGACACCAAGGTCTCACATTATCCACTGCCGGGATGAGTGCTCCACCAACAGTGATGGCAGCCCATCCGGGATGAGTGCTCCACCAACAGTGATGGCGAGCCCATCCGGGATGAGTGCTCCACCAACAGTGATGGCGAGCCCATCCGGGATGAGAGCTCCACCAACAGTGATGGCGAGCCCATCCGGGATGAGTGCTCCACCAACAGTGATGGCGAGCCCATCCGGGATGAGAGCTCCACCAACAGTGATGGCGAGCCCATCCGGGATGAGAGCTCCACCAACAGTGATGGCGAGCACGTCCGGGATGAGAGCTCCACCAACAGTGATGGCGAGCCCATCCGGGATGAGTGCTCCACCAACAGTGATGGCGAGCCCATCCAGGATGATAGCTCCACCAACAATGATGGCGAGCCCATCCGGGATGAGTGCTCCACCAACAGTGATGGCGAGCCCATCCGGGATGAGTGCTCCACCAACAGTGATGGCAGCCCATCCGGGATGAGTGCTCCACCAACAGTGATGGCAGCCCATCCGGGATGAGTGCTCCACCAACAGTGATGGCAGCCCATCCAGGATGAGTGCTCCACCAACAGTGATGGCAGCCCATCCGGGATGAGAGCTCCACCAACAGTGATGGCGAGCCCATCCGGGATGAGTGCTCCACCAACAGTGATGGCGAGCCCATCCGGGATGAGTGCTCCACCAACAGTGATGGCGAGCCCATCCGGGATGAGTGCTCCACCAACAGTGATGGCGAGCCCATCCGGGATGAGTGCTCCACCAACAGTGATGGCGAGCCCATCCACCAGTTTCTTTGCTGACGCAGGAACCACTGGAAGGAACTCAATTTCCTGATCATTCAATTTGAGATAATTGGCAGTCAGCCACTCCCGAATGTCTGAGATACAGACTTAAAGAAGCTGCAGACACATTGTAATACCAGAACCAGAAATGTTTTCAAGTATTATTCAATACATTTGTGGTAAAAAAACTTAATAAAATCTTAATAACATAATTGTAATAACAAGCACCAAGCATGCGACTGAATTGACTGAAAATGTGTTGTTATAAAAAGGGAGCAATCTTGGTAAAGGCAATCATGTCATAACATTCTGAATCTGTAAAAGCTATGAAATCTGGTGTACCTATAACAAGTGTTGCATATTTTGTCAATGAAAAAAGTACTTTACCAGGCAAATTAAAGGGCTAGAAGTGCCATTATACACAGCATATCTGGCATGTTGTAGTAGATTCCATTTTTCTTGAAGTGAATGTGAAACGAGAGCAGGAATGTAAATTACAAAAGAAATTTAAGGCTGCATATTTACGAAGTAATTTATCTCCCCATCTGAGCAGCCGTAACTAGTTGCACGATGCCTTCCACCTTGTCTTGGGCCGCTTGAACAGCTCTATCCCAATTTAGATGTTATTGTGTCAGTCACTATTGATTTCGGTTGGCCTTCTTTTCTGACCACAAATCCATCTCCATTTCGTCACTTCTCGCAATATGTCATTTAAACATTTTCAGTTTTCTTGTTAATATTTTATTGATTAAACTCTTTAGAAGTGTCACTTCTGTCAATACCCATTCATTGGTTTTCATTGGTCAATAATTTTTCTGTTTTATTTTAATTTTGAGATAATTTTGTACTTGTAGGCTTTTGCTGGATTCTACTATCTGGTGGAATCACTCACCGGAACGAAGAATGTCTCACTGAGCCAGTTTCGTGCAGCGGCAAATCACAGTTGTGAAAATAACACAGGAATTGAGGTGTGTTCTTACACATTATAAGCATTAAGTGAATGACAGGGATTCACCACCAGCTCAACGGTCTAATAATAAAGTCCACAAGGGTCACGTAATTTTTTAATAATACTTTTGGGAAAAGTTGAAATTCTGTCAATATGTTTAAAATTTTAGCTTTATGTAGGTCATTAAAATAAACCACATCAAAGGAATACTTGTGTGTTCTGGAAAGTCATTAGAAGGAAACCATTTGTTATTTAAAACAGTTTTGGTAGGAGAAAAGCCCTGATGTAATGACAAGGAAACTGAACTAAGGAGCACTATAATATTTATTTAATAAATTTAACTACCATTAATTTATTTAACCACATTACATATTTTTATATATTATGTAGATGGTTAATTTAAGGGGACATACTTTATTTATTTTCATTTTGTATAGGGACATTTTATGGTCATCAGATTTAACCAACTTTATCACAGTTGCTAAATTTACAACCTCATTTAAATTTGTGTCATAGTGGTGTGTGCATCAAGTCCGAGCGGTGTTTACTTTTGTCATTGTATGTAATTAGCAAGTTACTAGACAATGACTTGGAGAACATTCAGAGTGGTATTTGCTTCAAGTTCTATACTTTTTTCGCTATAGGTAACTGGAGAGTTACTAGATAATGATTTGGAGAATATTCAGAGTGGTGTTTGCTTCAAGTTCTATACTTTTGTCGTTGCATGTAATTGGCGAGTTACTAGACAGTGACTTGGAGAACATTCAGAGTGGTGTTTGCTTCAAGTTCTATACTTTTGTCGTTGTAGCTAACTGGAGAGTTACCAGACAATGACCTGGAGAACATTCAGAGTGGTGTTTGCTTCAAGTTCTATACTTTTGTCGTTGTAGGTAACTGGAGAGTTACTAGACGATGACTTGGAGAACATTCAGAGTGGTGTTTGCTTCAAGTTCTATACTTTTGTCGTTGTAGGTAACTGGAGAGTTACTAGTCGATGACTTGGAGAACATTCAGAGTGGTGTTTGCTTCAAGTTCTATACTTTTGTCGTTGTAGGTAACTGGAGAGTTACTAGACGATGACTTGGAGAACATTCAGAGTGGTGTTTGCTTCAAGTTCTATACTTTTGTCGTTGTAGGTAACTGGAGAGTTACTAGACGATGACTTGGAGAACATTCAGAGTGGTGTTTGCTTCAAGTTCTATACTTTTGTCGTTGTAGGTAACTGGAGAGTTACTAGTCGATGACTTGGAGAACATTCAGAGTGGTGTTTGCTTCAAGTTCTATACTTTTGTCGTTGTAGGTAACTGGAGAGTTACTAGACGATGACTTGGAGAACATTCAGAGTGGTGTTTGCTTCAAGTTCTATACTTTTGTCGTTGTAGGTAACTGGAGAGTTACTAGACGATGACTTGGAGAACATTCAGAGTGGTGTTTGCTTCAAGTTCTATACTTTTGTCGTTGTAGGTAACTGGAGAGTTACTAGTCGATGACTTGGAGAACATTCAGAGTGGTGTTTGCTTCAAGTTCTATACTTTTGTCGTTGTAGCTAACTGGAGAGTTACTAGACAATGACTTGGAGAACATTCAGAGTGGTGTTTGCTTCAAGTCGCAGTATGTCTTCACCCTGCTAACACAAGGCTATGGGTTCAACGAGACCAACTGGGACAAAGTACACTTCCAGAACTCTGTCACGGTGAGTCAAACGCTGAGTTCTGCTCCTGTATGTCGAAGGCAATTAAGGTTTCCGTCTAAATCATAGACATGAGAAGCTTACACGAATAGCTGTGGATGTTGTTGTCAATTATGGGGTGCAGGGGTTTGTAAAACATCCCCCACGAGTGTAACCTGTAGGTGACTCTCTGACTCTAAACCAGCGCTAAATGTACTCGCACACAGCCCCGTTATATATTGGAAGAAAAGAGAAGAATCTATGAAACAAGAACATTTTTTAGCAATAAAGTCACAGAAATAAACTCAACGCAGAAATAAAGGCGGTTAGTGTGTAAGTTGATTTTTTTTCTCCGTCATAACATGCTAGGATATACTGAACTAAACGTTGATATCACAAAAAATCAACCGGCACTAACGTCATGTTCAAACCAGCTATATTCATTCGCCGTGAAAGGCAACCACATTATCTGCCACTTTAGGCTGTCATTCAACTTTTGCTTGATTCATTCACGGTGGTGTAGCAGACATAATTGGTTAATGTTAACGAAAATCTGCCATAAAGTTATCAGTTACACTGTCATGCTTATATGTATGTCATTTATTTCTTTGGGGATTTTCTCAAAACGATTAAACTTCGTTTATAGTGACTATTTTTTCACATTTACAAAAATGTTTTAAAAACCATGTAACATAACCAAATAAATGAAAAACTAAGTTTTTTTTAATCTGGTATAGTACATAGTATTTCAACTACAATCTGTGAAGAAATAGTTAATTTATTTTTAAAACTTGTACTGAAACTAATCAATTCAAGACAAGCATATAATAGCCACCCCAACTACCTTAAACATGGAATAAAAAGATTTTAGCATGACAAATGTTATTTTCCAAATTTATTAACCCATTAGGCCCCAAGATTTTATTAAAACATGCCACCATGTTCCCAGGATGTCTGGCAAATTTCAAACGATTTTACCTCCTTGTGTTCAAAAATCTGTAGAAAAAACTATTCAATATTGACAATTACAAGTTGTGTTTATTTTGAAGAGTAGTAATTTCTCCACATGCATGTATACATAGAAATAGGATGTATTAATAAAATGTTGACATTTAATCACAATTTGCAAAGACAAAATAGTACATTTGTTAAAACTTTGAAAGTTGCGACTGACATTTGACAATGATCCCATGCTATAACCCTATGCAACTCAGTGAAGAAAATGTAGTTATATGTGTTAGCTTTGCACCACTGAAAACATCAAATTCTGACGGTTATTTTTCAGATTACACCATATTTTATCAAGACAAATATAGAAATAAAAAATTTCGAGATAGCATGAACAAAACTGATGAAAATCAAGATTTCCGAAAGGACAACGCATGCACGTAACGAGCTGTTGTTGTTGCAAAATGTATCCGCTAGGGTGTGGCAAAATTGGAATAGAGGATCCTGTATGCGGCCGGCGGCGGCCGTTCCAGGACTGCACAGAGTGGCTGGCCACGGCCATTGTGGGGTCTAATGGGTTAACCAAACATCTCTTCAGCACATTTTCAGCTAAATTAACCGACCATAAATGTAGGTTATGCACTTTTGAACTTAACTTTAAAAAACACTGCTTGTTTATATTGTGCATAACACCAGTGATTACTAACAAGTTTCAAATACTGCAATTACAATTTATTACATAACTGTAATTAGTAAGATCTGAACAATTACCTAGTTTTTTATCAAGCACTATCATCCAAGCAACCAACATATTTATATTCACTGCTCATTGATGAAAAGCAGCCTAGAGAGTTCCAATCATCTAATCCTAATCTACTTGTCGTTCCAAGTGTTAAGACAAATGTCGGAACTAGAGCGTTTTCAGTTGCTGCCCCGACTCAGTGGAACTTAATCCTTGTTAGTGTTAAGTTTGTAGGAAATATAACGATGTTTCACCATAAACTAAAAACCAACCTGTTTAAACTTGCTTATCATCCATAGTTCCCAGCATATCAATACAACTGGAACTGCTTATCGATTAAAAACTGCTTAATTAACCCCTTTTGTTTTGGTGTGCTGCCAAGCCTAGATCTCTCGAGGATTTTATCACAATAGAAGTGTTTTATATTGTATGGCTTGTTTTTCACTTGCAGACATCGCAGCCAACAGACATTGGGTGGACCCTGGGTCTGATGTTGAATGCAAGTAATGCGATCCCCGCCGAACTTCCGACCCCGACCACGAGTCTCGTGGTCTATGTGCTGATGGTGTTACTGTTTGTCGCCTTCATCATACTGTCTGTGGGATTCGCGTGTCACGCTCGGAACACTAGGTCAGAGGTCATACCCCATCGAAGGCTGTCTACATATGGTGCAGTGTGATACGTAACCATCCTTGACAGTTGATGCCTTCGTGTGTCATCGACTCATCGCAGTTTGTCTGTTAAATGCCAATTTATTTCATTTAGCCAAATTTGTAGTGTGCGAATAGTTTATGTATAATGCACAGTCAATTTAGTAGAAGAGTGCATAGTTTTGTTAAACAAATTATTGAAAGAAATTACTTAGTTAAAATGGGTAACTTACAAAAGTGTAAATATCTTATCATAATATATACAGGAGGAGCCACTTCTTTGCTGAATTTTTACTACCGGGTAGGTCCAATCAAAAATAATTTACTAGTTTGTTGAGGAGGGACCTTTAAATGATCCCTCTCTTCAATGAACACTCCGACCAATGAACACCTCTATAAAGTGGACAGTTTATGGAGCATGAACATTGTTTCAGTGCAACACCCCCAATGAACAAACACCTCTATAATGTGGACATGGAGCACGTACATTGTTTCAGTGCAACACCCCCAATGAACAAACACCTCTCACATAGGGAGATTATTTCTTGTTTGCAGACGTGTCTATTAATGACGGATCACTAATCAAGCTTGAAAAGTTTCTATATTAAATAGAACAATATAATAACATTATTTGTGTTTCAAAAATAAGTTTGTTGCCTGTCGGAATACTTGTTGTGTTCAACGGAGCTGTTGTGAAGGTCTCGAAAGCTCTGTTGAGCACAACAAATATACTGACAGGTAACAAACTTATTTTTTACTATTTGTGTTGTAGAGCAAATATGTTCCACTAGGTGGCACTTCTGTATAGAGATTATGCATTTGGTGCCGATGTTAATTTATATGAGAAACTAGGTTTTATATTTCTGCTGTTCATATTGAGCAGTAGATTTTAATACAGGTTTAGCTGGGCAAACCTGATTGTACATTAATTTGATTTTCTTACAGGGCATAGCACATATAAAGCACTTACTTACAGTGTGTAATAAGTATATTTAATGAAATGCAAGAAGAATATATGCATAGTTGTTTGATTAGGATGCATTAGGTTGCATTAGGTTTTGATTCTTGTAGCATATTTTCAACTAACACAATTTTCAGTATATTTTAGCATAATGCCATTACAAATAGGGTAAAGGGCATGGTAAGACTCAAGAATGTGTCATAAACAAGCGCATACTTTTATATTTATATAGGGTGTTTGTCATTATTGTCAGTTTAGTGATATACCTATATGGCCTATACGTGCGAATCCTTGTTTATTGCATATATTTATTGTATTTTAATAAGGCTCCAAATTTGCTTTAAAAAAAGTGTGTTTTGGCTGGCACGGATAAAAAACGAAAGGCTAGCTCTTGCTTAGTGAGGTCAGTCATGCAGGCCTTAATAGATGCATCATTATTTTAGCATAATTAATTCGTCGTTTTAATTAACTGTTTTATCCGATCATAATAATTTTGTCATGTCAATTGTTTTTATTTTTGCACAGCACTGTAGAATATGACTATAAATTTGGGGATAAATAAATCAATAAACATAAAAAACCACGTTATTTATCCAGTTAATAGAATACATAAAATAACAATCTTACCTTAACTCAACCTGATTTAACATGCTGTACTTGTTAGAACTCTAAAGGTACAAAATCTAACCATTGTTTATCGTAATATAGCGTTGCACTGTATTCATTTATAGTAGAAACTAGATGTATCTGTCTGAATATCGACCTTGCCATTCAGCAAGCATTGTTGACACAACATTCAACTTAAAACATTCAAATTAAAGAGATGACAGTCAAATTGTATTAAACAATTGGTTGATTAATCTGTGGGTTATATTACCCAGAAATCAGATCCTCCACAATGTGATACTGAAGAACATTTGGGTGGTTGACCTGTTCGGATGGATAACAATATAGTATATACTACATAACAGTATTTCTTTAATGATCAAATACAGTCAATATACTTGGGCAATAATATGTTTTATTTTCGACTGGCAAAAGATAGTTATTACTCGCACAAATTGATGCAACGGTTCATTAGTTCTAAACTACTAAACCAGGTGCCAGCATGTTACGGTTTCGTTCTTATGAGAAGAAATTAAAGCGGGGAGGTTTGTCATATTGGCTCTTTTATAATGATATCACGTAATATGGGCATGCTCATCATACACAGTAAGGGTAATTGATTTAACTTATCGAGTAATTGGTCAAATAACTATGTAAGAATACAGTTCACCCCAGCCCTTTAACAATTCTTGCATTTCAAAATGACGTAGGCTTGATTGTTTTTTTGGAGGGCGAGCACCATCCAAGCGGCAACCATATTCCGAAAATATAAAGAAAGATGAGATTCTTAATGAGCAGTTCCAATCTGTTTTCACGCTTGAAGACCAATTAGACGTCACCACAAGTCACAAATTCCCATCAATGCCAACTATGGAAATCACCTTGGAAGGAGTGTTAACATTGTTGAAGGACCTTGATGAACACAAGGCTTCAGGCCTGGATGAGCTACCAACCAAGATCCTGAAACTGACAGCAGATGAAGTTGCACCAGTCTTGGCACTGATTTTCAACAAGTCTCTAAGCACAGGAGTAGTTCCAACAGACTGGCTCATTGCTAACATATCTGCAATCTTCAAAAATCCTGTATAGCAACATTATGAAACATCCTGATCATTATAATATCTTAACCGACAAACAACACGGATTCTGCAAACATCACACTTGCCAGACCCAACTTATCCAGACTAAACATGACCTGGCTCACTCTCTTGAATAGAACCCAGCTAGACATGGTAATGATGGACTTCTCGAAGGCCTTCAATACAGTACAGCACAAATGGTTACATCATAACATCAACAACTATGATATCTCTGGAAGCATATTCAATTGAATTTAAAATTTTCCTCACTAAAAGGAAGCAAAGAGTAGCAGATGGAGAGAATTCAGAGCGGATCCACGTCAAGTCAGGGATGCCCCAGGGAACAGTGCTCAGTCCTTTATTTTTTCTATGTATATTAATGATTTGCTAGATAACATCAGCTCCACAGTCGGACTGTGTCATGTTTACCCCAATTAGAGGCTCACCAGATTTCCAGCAACTCCAGTCATATCTCAACACCCTGTCCAAATACATGGCAGATGAGATTTAATACTTCAAAATGCTTTTTATTACGTCTGCCACATGCTAGTTCACAAAAACAATTCAAATACATATTAGGCAACTAAACATTACAAGAAACAACACAGCACTCATATTTAGGTGTAGAAATCACACACAACCTCAAATGGGAGAATCATGGTGATCAACGCTATTACAGCCGAAGCAAATAGGGCCCTGGGATTTATTAGACGTAATCTTTATTCATGTCCACCTCAAATAGGGCCCTGGGATTTATTAGACGTAACCTTTATTCATGTCCACCTCAAATAGGGCCCTGGGATTTATTAGACGTAACCTTTATTCATGTCCACCTCAAATAGGGCCCTGGGGTTTATTAGACGTAATCTTTATTCATGTCCACCTCAAATAGGGCCCTGGGATTTATTAGACGTAACCTTTATTCATGTCCACCTCAAATAGGGCCCTGGGGTTTATTAGACGTAATCTTTATTCATGTCCACCTCAAATAGGGCCCTGGGATTTATTAGACGTAATCTTTATTCATGTCCACCTCAAATAGGGCCCTGGGATTTATTAGACGTAATCTTTATTCATGTCCACCTCAAATCAACAGTCTACCAAACCCTTGTTCGCCCACACCTTGAATAGTCATCGACAGTATGGACACCAACTTGAAGATCAAACCGAGAGAGTATAAAGAAGATCTGCCTGCTGTGTATGCAAAGACTACAAGTGAACCAGCAGTGTAACATCAGTGCTGAAGTCACTCCAAAGACTACGAGTGAACCAGCAGTGTAACATCAGTGCTGAAGTCACTCCAAAGACTACGAGTGAACCAGCAGTGTAACATCAGTGCTGAAGTCACTCCAAAGACTACGAGTGAACCAGCAGTGTAACATCAGTGCTGAAGTCACTCCAAAGACTACGAGTGAACCAGCAGTGTAACATCAGTGCTGAAGTCACTCCAAAGACTACGAGTGAACCAGCAGTGTAACATCAGTGCTGAAGTCACTCCAAAGACTACGAGTGAACCAGCAGTGTAACATCAGTGCTGAAGTCACTCCAAAGACTACGAGTGAACCAGCAGTGTAACATCAGTGCTGAAGTCACTCCAAAGACTACGAGTGAACCAGCAGTGTAACATCAGTGCTGAAGTCACTCCAAAGACTACAAGTGAACCAGCAGTGTAACATCAGTGCTGAAGTCTGTGCAATGGGATATAGAAAAAAGGAGGAAGGTGGCCAGACTCTCCGTATTCCATAAAATCCACCACAGCCAGACTGCCATGTGTGATGTATGTGTGATGCATGTGTGATGGATGTGTGATGTATGTTTGATGTATGTGTGACGCATGTGTGATGCATGTGTGTCTTGTGTGATGCATGTGTGATGCATGTGTGATGCATGTGTCATGTATGTGTGATGCATGTGTCATGCATGTGCGATGCATGTGCGATGCATGTGTAATGTATGTGTGATGCATGTGTGATGCATGTGCGATGCATGTGCGATGCATGTGTGATGCATGTGCGATGTATGTGCGATGCATGTGCGATGTATGTGCGATGCATGTGTCATGCATGTGTCATGCATGTGTCATGCATATGCCATGCATGTGCCATGTATGTGCCATGCATGTGCGATGTATGTGCGATGTATGTGCGATGTATGTGTGATGTATGTGCGATGTATGTGCGATGTATGTGCGATGTATGTGTGATGTATTTACAACAGTTCAGGAGCAGCCAGGCCTCGGGTATATCAACCTCATTAACAAAGTAACACTGTAGCTCAGTTACCACAATACACGTTTTATATACTAAATGATTTTAATATGAACTTGTTTTCCCTTGAAGTTCCTTCTGTGTAGACTATGAAGCAGTTAGATTAGTTTCTATAATGTTAGTATGTTTTGAATGTGATTCTATTTTTTGCTGATTTCTACGGTTTTAATGTGTTTTTCTACTGCTTAAAACTAATTTATTCCTTTCGTGAAAAAATTCCTATAGCTACAATTACAGACATTTGGATGTCCAGGCATTAACGCGCTAATGCGATACTCGCTAGGTGGCAGCACATTACGGTGAACACTACGTTTCACTCACGTTCTGTACGAAATAGTCAATAAAATTATCAATGTCTTTCATGCCACGCTGATAATCAGTGGCGTATTTGGGCCCCCTTGGCTAACATATTTAGTTCTTTCTACATGTTCGGGTTGCGTCGCTACATGGTAGCATGGATGACTAGACGTACTCCCTCTGACCTTTGACCTCCCGCTTTGCTAGATCGATACGTCACTGCTGATAATGATAACACTAACTTACTACAGTTTGCATTAAAACCAGTCATACTAATAGGCCCTAACAATTGATTTAATGTGGAAGCTAGACTTAATTATTGCTGAAGTAGGGGAAACTGGGGCTAGTTGTATAAAGGGGCAAGTTGTTACAGGGTCATTTTGCGAAAACATAGCACACGTATTGAGATACCAGCGACAGTAGTTGGTTGGAAGTCCACCGTACAAAAATCGGGAGATAAGAAGACGAAATTAACGAAGTATGGACAAAACTGACTTTTAACCACCTAAAACTTTTTTTGCTATGCCCACATAATATCATCTCAGGCAGCCATTGTTTAGGTTTCGTGAATGAAACTTGAGACATGTCTAGTATAAGGGGTTATGCCAAGTAGAAGTTTAACTAAAAAACAGGATTTGTTATCGTCTTCGTGCGTTCAACTGCAAAAATTTGGCTCAGCCAACGAGTTGTGTGCTAACAATGACTGAAAGAACAAACCGTATTTAATCACAACGTGTGAACGTTTTATTTCACTTGTGAAGCCTAGCGTAGTGGTTTATAAACAGTAATATAAATGCAAACAGCGTCAAACAAAATTAACAAATTTCTCAGAAGGACCGGTTACACAGATGAAAAATGGTTGGACTCTCGATAAGCCAATGACTTCCTTGTCCGCTTGCCATCAGGGTGTTATGCCTTGGATGGCAATCTTGTTAAATCTTGTATTTTTTATGACACAGTCCTATTTGAGCAATTAATAAAATTAATAGTGTACGATTAATCGAAATGTGGATGTTTGTGCGTATGTGTGTGTATCATTCAATCAAGTAGAAGTCGCATTACATATTATATATTGTCATTCACTATCTCATACTCCATTCAATAATTCATGTTCCATTCACAATTCCTTTTTGTAAGAATCCGGGAATGAGTCCCACTTTGGTAACTAAACATTGATACAAATAATTGATCTAACACACTGTTCACAAAAAAGTTGGTTTAACTGAAAATTGTAATAACTAGCCGCGGTCTCCCTGGGATATGTTAGTTGGGCGATTGTTCGGAATACCAAGGGAAATATTTATATAATTAATATATAGGCAACCTGCTCAGATAACATATAGACCTGTTAAATAATTAACATGATTTTAACCACTTAATGCAGACATTTAGAAAGCTGTTTTGGGTTTAACTATTTTGAGTAAACGAACACGGCTTATATGATTGGCGATGGCGGCAACATTCATTTAAGGGTATCAACAATATGGCAACATTTATTTATAATTATGGTCTTGTTTTCCGTTTATTATACATGTTCATTGTTCAGTTTCATCCGCTCTAGCGGCAGGTTTTTGAATCGTTGTCGCGGAATGACGTCATTCGTTTAGTCATGAACTGGACACTGATTACCGCGGAATGACGTCATTCACATAGGTAATACATTGTAGCGTCATATTGTCTGCACCTGTGTGACGTCACCCTAGTCCCTGAGTGTAGCACCTCGCTTAGTCAATGAACCGGACACCGATTACCGCCGGATGACGTCATTCGCATACGTAGCGTCATACTTTCTGCATGATTGCATTTAATAATAATAATAATAATAAATACTAATAATGATAATAATTAATTTCTATGCTACCTATATCCTCAGGAGCTCAGAGGTGCAACAAAACATAATCATTAAGCATAATCGTGAACAGAGACACGCAGAAGTTATTATCAGAACGAGGGATTACCGAATATGTTTGGTGGAAATGCAGTTTGGAATAAATTGTATTGATTTTTTTGGAAGGTAGCTTTAGTTTAAGATGTTTTCAAAGTGATGGGGGTTCATTTTATACCTTAGGCGCAGCGACAGAGAAAGTACGTTTGCCCAAGTTTAGCTTAGTTTTAGGAACAATAAGTTGTTGTGAAATGGATTATCTGAACTGCCTAGGGGATATTTTAAAGATGCAAGAGACTAGTCAAGTAGGGTGGTTAACTGCTGTATAGATAGAGCACGATATGTTAGAGTGGACATTTGAAAATTGATTCGATAAGTTATAGGAAGCCAGTGTAACTGTCTAAGTAGTGGTACTGATGGTGAATACGTAGTAGTTGCAGGTGGGAATCAAAGTATACTGTACGAATATGGCCTGCTGGCTGGGGCCATTTTTGCTGTACCTATACTATATAATACATTATCATATTATAACTAAAATTCCAAATTATGCAATATGCATGGAGCGCATATATTGGTATTTGGGGTGAATTACTGAAGTTCTACGTACGTGCAATGCTTTCTGGTTAGTGAAGAGCGAGGACTTGCTGCTTCGTTCATCCTCATATAATTGCAGCGGTTAGCTTTTCTCAAGGAGTGGTTTAATCACACAAGTTAATTCTAGCAATGAAAATAAGAAACGCGAGACCCTTGAGTTGAATCACCACAGCGCGGGCGGTACTACATACTTCAGGAGCAGTACGAGTTTACAACGTGCTCCTGCTCAAACGCTATCTAATAAAACTCCTTGTGTCTGTATAACTAAAAAATTTACTCGACAACGTGTACATTCATTGCTTATTGTCACATTACATCTTCATTAGGAAAATAACATTATTTTCACACTTATTGTTCAAATGAATGCAATAGATGTCTTCCCAGCACTGTCATCACTAATCTCGCTCCTTGCATTAACACCCGTGGATGTCGCCCCCACACTATCTTCATCGTCCGTAGCAGTGGCTGTAAGACACTCCAGGAGTGCACCAGTCATGCTCCAAGCAGTTTTCAGTCGGGTTCCATCCGTAGTCGGTGGTACTCGCCTCACCAGTCGGATCAGTCAGCTCGGTCGTCTTCCAGGTTCTTGCCATAAAGTGGACCCTTTCGACGTGGTTCGCTCGGATCTTGGTGTATGGCGGAAGAGAGGCACAATCTTCTTTATTCCAGGGTTTCCTTCACATTGCCACCACGCATGCGCATGAAGGCCTTGTACCTTGCCTCGTTGATGTCGGGGGTTTTGTAATCGTCCAACGCGCAGACACAAGGTGGTGACAGCTGGAACGTTGACTTCCTCAGACGTGAGTGATCGAAAATTCGCAACGCCATCACATGTGTATGCACTGCATCTTCCCCCAGCAGCGTGAATGGTTTCCGGAGAAATTCTCTTCACCCTGTCCGCCCTACACCACTTTGAGGCGGTGTCACATTCACGACTACAGCACAGATGTTGAACAGAGGTCAGAGCCCGATTGAAGGGAAGCCAAGATAGACTGTACGCGAATAATCAGATGAATGATGATTAATTTTTTTCGGGGGGGGGGGCTTTTTTGAAGCGTGGTAGATGACCAAGTGGGTTTGTTTACCACGACCAGAACACACCTTCGCCAAACGATCCATGTCCATAACTGCACCTGTTGACTTGCTGTGCTGCAGCGCGGTTTGACGGAGGCCGCCACCAACCACTGTTTGTATCCATCGCGTCATTCCATCAAATTAATTCCTATTTTCCTCACCCTTTGGGGGTTGCTGGCGGGGGAAATGCCCCACCCAAAACTGCTAGCATTGGTCATTCCGTACTTATTAGTTATGAAAGTCGCTTATTACAATGTGGTTTGACAACACTAGAGACCAGGAGACTAAGAGGAGACCAAATAGAAGTGTTTAAAATCGTGAACGGTTATGAGGATGTTGATAGGAATATGTTCTTCAAACTTAAAGAAGGCAGTAGAACCAGAGGACACAAAGCAGCATTAGTTAAGGAGCAGTGTAGGTTGGACATGAGAAAGTACTCGTTCTCACAGAGGGTGATAAATGAATGGAACAAACTGCCAAATGATTGTGTTAATGCTAGTAGTGTCAATATGTTTAAAAATAGAATTGACAGATATTTGATAAGGGTGGGCTACACATAGATGAGAAAATTGTTGGACTCTCGATAAGCCAATGGCTTCCTTGTCCACTTTGCCATCTGGAACTTGTTGTTTGGGATGGCAATCTTGTTAAATCTTGTTATGGAACCTCAAGTGAAGATTTGACAGTTTTTAGCCTTGGCGCCATTCCCATAGATAAATGCCTTTTTTCACCTTTTGGGGTTACTGGCAGGGGGGAAGGCCCCCACCTAAAATTGCTGGCATTGGTCATTCCACACCCATAATTATCTTAGCCATGGCGTCATTCGAATAAATAAATAAATGCCTTTTTCTCACATTTTGGGGGTTGTTGACAGGGGAAGCCTCGCCTAAAATGTTGGCATTGGTCAATCCATGTACTTCTCCATGGGGACATTTCACATTGTTTTTATCCTTCGCGTCATTCAATTAAGTGTCATTCCATATTAAACAAATGCCCCCTTCCTCGCCCTTTGGGGGTTCCTGGCAGGGTAAGCCGCGCCTAAAATTTCTGCCATTTGTCATTCTATATACTTTCCCTTGGGGACATTTGGCATTGTTTTTATCCTTCGTGTCATTCAATTAAGTGTCATTCTATATTAAATAAATGCCCCTTCTTCGCCCTTTATGGGTTCCTGACAGGGGAGCTCTCGCCTAAAAGTGCTGGCATTTGTCATTCCATTCTCGGGGGACCCCGCAGGAACATTTAACATTATTTTTATCCTTCGCGTCATTTCATTAAATAAATGCCCCATTCCTCATCCTCTGTGGGTCGCTAGCAGGGGGAAGGCCCACCTAAAATTACAGGTATTGTTTATTCCGTACTTAGGGAACACCACTGGGATATTTTTACAATGGTTTATTTCCCTTAAATAAAAGCCCTTTTAATTTCACCCTTTGGGGGTTGCGGGCTAGGGAAGGCCCCACTTGCTCACTGGCATTGGTCATTCCATTCTCAGGCAACCCCACGGGAAGGTTTGACATTGTCTTAGCCTAGGCTCCTGGTGTAATAGCAACGCAGCGTTATGTCAATAGAATGATTCGCGGAGCATCGTGGTCTGACAAACCATGGCAGATCTCTTGGAACTGTTTAGGTTTCTTCAAAAGCATTTGAAACGAATGTTCTCATTGGTCTATAAGACAGGCTTTCCTTCCAGAACGTTCTACAAACGTTTAAACCTGATTGGCCGATAAGATATAAGGTTGGTCCTAAAGATTGGTTGGAGGTGGGAGGTTGGCCTAAAAAATAGGTGGGAGGTCGATTGGCTGGATGTGGCAGGTGAACTCTCAAAAACTGGTGAGAGGTGGGAGGTTGGTCCTCAAAACAGGTGAGAGATGGGAGGGTGGCCCCGAAACAGGTGGGATATGGGAGGTTGAGATACCTGCCACACCCCTCTCAAATGATTCGGTTCGACTGAGTAACGTAGCAACGACCCCACGCGACGTCGCTATAAAAACCCACGTAAAACGTTAGAGGCAACAGTTGGGAGCTAACAATTAGACGTCGATACATGTTCCAATTTTGTTCTCTGCTGTTTCCAGGACCCCTGGCCCTGTTGTCGTCTTGAACTTGGACTACATCGAAACATCTTGGTCTACAACCTCTATAACGCTGCTACCGCAACGCTGCTCTTCCGTACGTGGTAAGTTGCTGCCGGTGTCTTAGGTTCTATATTAACGGTCGCTGATGTCTTATTTGATTCGCTCATTGTGTTATCGCTTTCTGGCACCCGTAACTGTCGCTGTCAATATAGCTGACTCGTTTGTCCTCAGATACGTCCCTGTCAACACCTCGAAAACGATGCTGCCGTAACCGGGAAAGTCGCTGCCGCCGTAACCGGGAAAATCGCTGCCTCCATAACCGGGAAAGTCGCTGCCGCCGTAACTGGGAAAGCCGCTGCCGTGCGACCTGTACGGGTGTACGGGCGTGCGGCCGATTGTGGGCCTGTTGTCTATCCAGACTGTGGTGATTGTGGTGGACGGGACGAAATGTTGCTTGTCTGTTCGTCTTACGTGTCTGTTCTATGTATGTGTTTTGTGTTTTGTTCGATTTGCGGGAAGCCGAATCACCAAAACGTCCGTGAAACGAACAGTGAAGGAACTCGATAGCCATGGACGATTTAAATCTGCAATGTGAGCTTGCGGAAATAAAAACATTGGACAATACGTTGTCATGGTGACTATAACAGTGTTTCACAAGTAAACATGCTTACTTCCATTTAATAAAAAAATGTGAACCTTTAATAATGTCTGTTTTGTTTCTAGTAAGTTTCCCTTGGTTAACTCTTAATCGTGAGTTCTATTTACACACATTTAAAATTATAATAAGGGTCCAGTATTGACACTAAATCATCCAGACAGATTCCAAACATTGTCCGAAAAGTCATTCGCCAAAATATATATATATATATACGAGATGTATGGCCATTGCGTAAGGCATTGTCCGCCATCTTGCCACACTCCTGACGTCACATGTGAATGTCGGACGCGAACACGCATCATTCTGGTATTTACCCGAAATGCCCTTCGCTTCGTTTGATAATTTCCGGTTCCAGTGTTTGATGGGAGTTCGCACACTTCCAAACAGTGGCGCCGCTCCCCATTATATATTTTTGCGCATACGCGGTGATTTCGAACAAACTTCCATTTCCGGTAGATGCAAAAATAGCATCACATCGTTTTGATCGTAGGTATTCGAACATCTTAGGTCAACAATTTACACAAAAACGCTTTTTAGAACACATATTTAGAACCAGGGAGTAATATCACAATATTTCACACAATAAAACTGTGTTTAACCGTAACTGAAACAAAGAAACAGGCAGCGATTGGGAAGATATTTTGGTAATAGCGGGTGTTCTCAACTGCCTTCCCGATCCCGATTTCGCCATATGCGTGCCACATTATCGCTTCTTGTGTTTATACGATCGGGGCCATAACATTATCAGTAAAAGAATCAGCGATCTAGCGTGCTCAGTCGGTTAGTGCATTCCCTGTGTATCTGACGTTCAAATTACGGTCGAATCACTGTTTTTGACTGATTAGAGGCCATCCTTAAAGTACGTGCGCAGGGGATGGGACTGTCCTGTTAAGTGTTACGGGGCGTTACATGGGGTTAAAGGTGTTATGACGGACGTTACGTTCGTTGTAAAAAAGTTTGCCCGCCTAGCTGTCGATGTCAGACTGATTGCATTGAATGCTATGCCAGGTTTGGTGTGTATTTCAACTGAATTCCAGTGGAAAAGGAATGCGGCTCTACCATGCATCAATGAAGTCGGCAGTGGCGCTCGAAAAGTCTGCAAACTTGGTGTGCTGGCAAAATGGCTCTACACGATACCAGCCTGTTGATTCCCAACCCCTGGAAAACGCCATTCCTATGCGTACGTGGGTGATGTTGAACATGGCGCCACCGAGTGGACAAGGGACGGTCGTGATATTATAATTACGAATAAAATTTGGTTTTCGGTCCGGAGTCAGAACTGGTCCGGCAGGGTGCGTGTCTGTTGCATTAGGCCCCTCGCCACGTGGACTATGTCTACTCGCCACGTGGACTATGTCTACTCGCCACGTGGACTGTCTACTCGCCACGTGGACTCTGCCTACTCGCCACGGCGCTCTGCGTCAGGTTGATGTCTAAAAACTGATTGATATGAAAGACACCAGCTCCACAATAATAACTGCATTCCCATATCTCAGCAACCCTTCAAGATGTAAGAAAGTGCTGAACTCTGACGACTATTTGAAGTAAATTATAACAAAATCCTATTTAAGTGATCCATGCCGGCGATATGGACAAAATGTTACATTTTAGTATAAATAAAATGTCCATGTTCATTTTGATATTATACAAACTTGTGAAAACAACATACTTATTCTTTGAATGAACAGGAATTCTAGTATATGCAGATATGAGAGCAAGTGTCTTGAGATGCAAACAATGTCAAATTTGCTTATTATTATTGATAAAGAACAAAAACATATTTTCTAAACAGTTTATTAAATAGCACGAAGAACATCTTGTCTGTCATGAACCTCGGAACTGATCACAAATTGGGGTGAAGTATTCTACTTTTTGAAAAAAATATAAAAAGCTGTTTTGTTCCACCCCAGAACAGACTGCAACAAACATGGCATAAAGTCATGTACCTTACCTATATTGTGGAATTGCCAGCATCCACAGTCCGTCACAGACGTCATACTGGTGCATTTTCCTAAGAGACCCCACACTTGGGTCTCAAACCTAAGTCTCCTTTCATCATTTTCTTAGGTCAATTTTCGTACTGGAACCCAATTAATTTAGTGTGAAAATTTATGATAAAGCATCTAATTAACCAACAATTTGAACACGTCCCATTCCGTTTACAGCCACAGCATCCTTTCTACAGATGTTCAACGAACTCTCTTACTTAACTTTCATGAGACATTGAAAGTTACCTTTCTATAACTAGGTAGCTGCCACGTTATATAGAGGTAACATATGCATATATACATACATATATAGCTGAATCAACTTTGTGAAGATGCCCTAGTTATATCTGATTGAAAGCTTTAAATGCACAAGGTATATATAACTAGTGGCTTTTACTCGAAGCAAAAAACACTGCAAAACAAGTTGCTAACCCAGTACCTAACATACAGAGTGGTGTACATACCACATGCTTACACTGGCACAGTGATATACAGAGTAGTGTACATAACACATGCTTACACTGGCACAGTGGTGTACATAACACATGCTTACACTGGCAGTGACATACAGAGTGGTGTACATAACACATGCTTACACTGGCACAGCAACATACACGTTTCCACTGGCAGTGATATACACATGCTTACACTGGCACAGTGATATACAGAGTGGTGTACATAACACATTTCAGCAAAAGTGAGTTATAAAGTGGAGGTTTTTTTCACAATGACAAGATGACACGACCAATGACATGACTAATGAATACTTTAAATATCACATTAAATGTTTATTTCTACGAGTGTTTCTTGTAATTGTGCTATTGTATATGGGTGTTTAGAGGGTATTTTTATCCCAGGGGCTTCTGACTTGGACCCGGTGTAACCATGACCATGTAACCAATTTGAGAGTCCACCTGCTCCAACTTGGAATGGCTATGTCTTTACTAATGTGATTTTGCACGACAAGCAATAGACATTGTTCCCTGTCCAACTAGCAGCGGGCCCTGCCCAACAACATGCTGCTTCAAATTCCACAAAACAACGTCTTCGTGCATAGCAGCACATAGTAGGTTCTGCAAAATCGTTTTCAACACGCTCTCATTTATAGCTGTTCGCAACAACAAGTTCTGAATTGTCATCATCTGAATGTGCGTCATTTATTTCCCCGCTACTTGTACGCCGCTACTTTTGGTAGCTACATCATACGCCATTGTCTTTCTTGTACATCTGTTTGGCGATGACGCGTTCCAGGATGCGCCGAGCCTCACACTGCGGGAAGTTGTCCATGTTGTAATACTGTGGCGCCGTCTGGATGAGCCTAAAACGAACAAAGTAGATATTCAGTCTGGGACTCAGGCAACAACTGTGTTCAGTTGTATGAATTAAAGGGAACGTACAATGTTCGTTGGTTGCTGAACGGCCGTTTTACGGGATATTGCAACACTGAATTTATAACATCTCGGATAGTTAAACATAATATCTATACAAAACATATCATGATCTTTTATCTCTTAAAGCTCCTTGTTCAATTCAATGTTTGAGTAGTCTCATTTCAAATTCATTTGCAAATAATCAAATCTACCTACATAGCTAGTTTGTGTAACTTTTGTATGTAGTTTTTATAAAATCATCAGACAAACTATTAAATTACTTAATGTTTGGTCAACATTAATTGAAGTGAAAATGGAAATGCTGAAAACTCACAAATTTCAATTTCGGCAAGAGGATGGAAGAGGACCAGCATTGACACGAACAGTGTTCACTATTTTGGATAACCACTATTTTGAGACTTACCAGATCTAACGACTAAAGTCAACTGTTTTGATGATTTGAACAAAAATATGCATTTTGTATTAAATCGACTGCGGATGTCACTTAAATATTTTAGAAAAAACATGACTTGACAATGAAATAAAATATGCCAGTTTTATTACATATATGACGATCACTGTACAATTATTCAGGCCAATTTTTCACCTTTGAAAGTGAAAAATAACATGTTTCATAGAGTGAATTTTGGGTCCGTCAAATTCCCGTTTTCATAAAATGTCTGACATGAAGTATATTACTTTTAATTTAGATGTACTTCATCATTCAGGGAATTGGGGCATTTTAATTACATGAAACCCCCAAGAAACCCTCAACTAGCTTCGTAACAGCTGACCAGTGAAAATCATTGTACATTCTAAATAAATTATTTTGATGCGCAGTCTGAATCTGGTAGATAAATCCTCTTAATTTTTTTATTATTAATTAAATCAGATATAACTTAATTACAAGGGTAGTGTGTCCTACTAAAAAATAAACAAAGACAAACAATTAAAAGCTCAAAATAATAGTGGAACTAATTTTGACACTAAATATAATAATATTTATGAGGTAGCCTTGATTCTGAGTTATACGTTTAAGTGTTTATATCAACATTGTGACCACTGACCACTCTGGCTTGACATCAGTCACTGTGCGGATGTAGTTCTTAGTGGTCAGTACAAACTCGTTGTAGAGCACCCACTCAGGTTTGTGGTCAAGGCAGGTGGACGGGTGCAGCTGCACCACTTGGTTGTCCTTGACTGTCAGGTAGTGACCAGTGCGCTCCAGGTGGGCCACCTATGGACAGGCAAAACCATGGTTGTGGTTGAGCTGACCACAAGATAGGAGGACGGGTGATGGAGAAAAAATAAGATAAACAGAAAGGAAATAAGTGTTAGGTAAAACTGGAAACATTCCACTCGATATGTGAACATATAAACATAATGTCTTATTTTGTGCGTATAACATTGACCACCTTTACAAAAAATTTCATACATACAAGTTTTGACTGTGACTGTATTTCCTGAGTTCACCTTTAGCAGAACACCAACAGTTTTTTATTAAATGACACAAATATGCATGCATTAGACACTTAGACTATGTAATAAATGCATGACTTATATAAAACTGAAAACATTTAGTGACCATTCCATTTGCGATATGAATGTATAAAATAACCTTGCCAAGTTGTCTTATTTTGTAAGCGTACGTTCTATAAATTGTCCATAAACACATTACATTCAATAACTACCTGCATGAAGAATCCAGCGACGAGGGCCTTGCGGATGTTGATGTAGTAGTCGCGACTACTGAAGTCCGTGCTGGAACGACGCAGGTTGAAGCGGTCCATGATACGTGCCAGTTGTTGTCTCACGTTGTCTGCGCTCTTGAGTGACCGGTAGTTGATGAAGTTGTCATACGCCCACTGGGGATCATCATGGTCTAAACAAACAGGTGAAAACACAACAGATATACAACAAACACCGAAGGGCAGTTCCATGGCATTGGACGTACATTTTAGCCATGCACTGCATGCTGGGATAGAAAGCAGAAGTTGTCATACGCCCACTGGGGGTCGTCATGGTCTGGGGGACAACACATGCATTAACACTCATGGGCAAATGTTTTAATGTCCATTACATAGAAGTAAATAAACATAGCTGTAAACATCACAGCAAAACAGAACACAAAGACAGAAGTAAAAAAAATATGTGGTGAAAAACAGAAAACAGAATGGACGTACACACAAATAAAAAAGTAGTAAGCACAATATACATAAATAGAATAAAGATAACAATATACAAAGCTACACAACTGAACATCTATTACACAAAGCTACAATTACAACAAATTATTTCAAGTAGCACAATTATACTGTCATCATTGTAAATTATGTTGTTATCATAAAAATTTATAAATGTAACTTGATATTTTTAATTACATATAACTTGACCAGAATGTTTGAGACACTGCACCCTTTTACGAAATAAATAAATTAGTCCCATATGAAATATTTTATTTACGAGCAGTTGTACATAATTCAATACAGAAAATAATGTCATTATAGCTGAACTCACATATTTTTCGACAGTGCATCTAAGCTAAAATGATTTTCCTTGAACTGCTGTCATGTGACAACCACCAAATTGGTCAAGTTTGATTTATGCTGACAGAGGGACCGTAAGCTCCGTCAAGCCAACACTCAAGAGTCTGAGGGGTAGCTATACTTCCTTCAAGATGTTTTTAGTGTAAGTTTACATCATTCGTGTAGTTTATCAAATGCTACAGGAACTTAATGTAAGTTTTAACTTCTGCTTTCCTTTTTTCGTAGCACATGAACTGACATACGAAATGGTACTGATGCAGGAAGTAAATGTTAATATTGTGATACTGACTCTGTTTGAAGGCGTGGTAGACGTTGAGCAGGGTCAAGTGGTCGCCATCGATGTGAGCGAATCTCATCTTTGCCTCGTCCGCCTGTTTCTTCACCTCCGTGGGCCGCACGAAGCACTGCGGAACTAAACAGGTGTCGGTGGGGGCGCATACCCCGGTCCACCGCCATTAGCCCCACACACGCATACAAGGTGACGACTAAAACGAAGCCAGCGAATTAGTGTAGCAACATTCCTGTGATTCTTATCCCGCCCCCAATTATACGTGATTATAAGTGATTATGACTTGAGGGTTTGAAAAGAAAGGGGTGATTGGGAGTCCTAGCAGTAGTAGTCGTCTAGTATGCCGGGATACAAAGTATTTTACATCTTTATTTCTGACACTGATATACACCTATATGTTCATGTTAGTAAAAGGAAACTAGTCTGCTTATCAAAATGGGTATGTGTAAAAATTCCTCCTGATGACACTGTAAACACTGGGTGTCAGAATCTACAGACCTATTAACAAGTTGGGTTAATACCCCATTTTACCTTTTCACGAAACATTATTAGTATTTATTATACACTAATATAGGGAAGCTAACACTGAATGAATGTATCGCTATGCAGAGACACTAAAACATTTTCATGACAGTGACAAAATAAAAATAAAGTAATGAATAAACACAACGAGAGACAACGCATTTCAAAAGTACTGTAAACATATTAGGAATTTGTAAAAATCATAACGGCAATAATCGACTTAAAACTCGTCCAGATTCCTCATGAATCAAACAAATAAAACGATGGTCAGTGCCGATCAACATCTACAAAACAAAACTTCTGCGTATGACAACAAACTGCAACAAGATAAATAACAACGTTCAATTGCCGTGTCCTGGACTTGTTGAAGACGTCGCCACCTGGATGTCTTACCTGAGAGCATGGCAGTGATGGAGAGCGCCTCGTTAGAACAGCCGTTGTCGCAACTGGCAATAACCATCTTGGCGAGCTGGGGATCAAGGGGGAACTCGGCCATCATTGACCCAAGCTCTGTCAGTTCACCGTCATCATCGATGGCTGCCAGGTAGTTGAGTAACTCCAGCGCTCGCATCAACGTCTCCGGAGCTGAGGGGCAAGATGTGGAGAATTTAAAGAATTTTCTTAAGAACTCCTAATGATTTAAAAAACTTTTTTAAAGAATATAATACACAGGTAAACAAGCAGACTCAACTTTACACATGTTCACATATAACTAGAAGTAAGCAGATCATTCAACCATGAGACAATGTTTCAAGATTCACGGTTTTATACAATTTCATTGTTTGTTAACAATTTAAGAAAATTTGTCAATCTGCTGGGTGGAAATAATAAAATTCTGGAATTTTAAGTGAGGGATGGGACAAAAATAAAGGAATTTCCATTAAAATAAAGGAACGGTATAACCACTGGTATCACCCCACCCCTCCTACAGACCTGGCAGGTCCCACCCCTCCTACCCACCTGGCAGGTCCCACCCCTCCTACACACCTGGCAGGTCCTACCCCTCCTACCCACCTGGCAGGTCCCACCCCTCCTACACACCTGGCAGGTCCTACCCCTCCTACCCACCTGGCAGGTCCTACCCCTCCTACCCACCTGGCAGGTCCCACCCCTCCTACAAACCTGGCAGGTCCCACCCCTCCAACAAACCTGGCAGGTCCCACCCCTCCTACACACCTGGCAGGTCCCACCCCTCCTACACACCTGGCAGGTCCCATCCCTCCTACACACCTGGCAGGTCCCACCCCTCCTACACACCTGGCAGGTCCCACCCCTCCTACACACCTGGCAGGTCCCACCCCTCCTACCCACCTGGCTGGTCCCACCCCTCCTACCTACCTGGCGGGTCCCACCCCTCCTACCCACCTGGCAGGTCCCACCCCCAACTCACCTGGCGGGTCCCACCCCTCCTACCCACCTGGCGGGTCCCACCCCTCCTACCTACCTGGCGGGTCCCACCCCTCCTACCCACCTGGCAGGTCCCACCCCCAACTCACCTGGCGGGTCCCACCCCTCCTACCCACCTGGCGGGTCCCACCCCTCCTACCCACCTAGCAGGTCCCACCCCCCACTCACCTGACGGGTCCCACCCCTCCTACCCACCTGGCGGGTCCATGAAGTCAAAGTGCACAAGATCGTCGATGCCGAGTTTTTTGAGCTGGAGCACGACGGAGCCAAGGTTACTCCGGAGTATCTCGGGGTAGGTCTGCTCCTGCATCTCGTGAATGAATGCCTTCTCCGTATACAGGCGGAAACACTTGCCTGGCTTCGTCCGCCCGGCTCGCCCTGCCCTCTGTTGGGCACTCGCCTTACTAATGGCCGACACGAGCAACGACTCAACGCGGATACGTGGGTTGTACACCTGAGGAATGTCGTTTAATACAAATATTAATTGTGTAGCTTATTTATGTAAACATATGACAAGAGCAGGATATGACAAAGAAAATACAATAAAAAAATAAAGTAAAATTAAAGAAATTTTTTTTAGATGAAGAGTATTTTTTTTCAAGAACGCAGGAGCGTTTGAAAGTTACTTCACAAAAAACTTTTAATATTGTACATGAAATGTTTATTTCCAACATACATAACTACATGAAAAAAATTGTTTGAAAACTCCCTGCTCAGTTGATTATGCTCATCAGGAATCAGATTCGCTGATGTTCAAATTTGTAGCGTGTGAACAGTTTAAATAATATGTGGAGTCAGCTCAATAATAATATGTGGAGTCAGCTCAATATTAATATGTGGAGTCAGCTCAATAATAATATGTGGAGTCAGCTCAATAATAATATGTGGTGTCAGCTCAATAATAATATGTGGAGTCAGCTCAATAATAATATGTGGAGTCAGCTCAATAATAATATGTGGAGTCAGCTCAATAATAATATGTGGTGTCAGCTCAATAATAATATGTGGAGTCAGCTCAATAATAATATGTGGAGTCAGCTCAATAATAATATGTGGAGTCAGCTCAATAATAATATGTGGAGTCAGCTCAATATTAATATGTGGAGTCAGCTCAATAATAATATGTGGAGTCAGCTCAATAATATGTGGAGTCAGCTCATAATAATATGTGGAGTCAGCTCAATAATAATATGTGGAGTCAGCTCAAGCTCTAGCTCAATAATTATATGTGGAGTCAGCTCAATAATAATATGTTGAGTCAGCTCAATAATAATATGTGGAGTCAGCTCAATAATATGTGGAGTCAGCTCAATATTAATATGTGGAGTCAGCTCAATAATAATATGTGGAGTCAGCTCAATAATAATATGTGGAGTCAGCTCAATAATAATATGTGGAGTCAGCTCAATAATATGTGGAGTCAGCTCAATAATAATATGTGGAGTCAGCTCAATAATAATATGTGGAGTCAGCTCATAATATGTGGAGTCAGCTCAATAATAATATGTGGAGTCAGCTCAAGCTCTAGCTCAATAATAATATGTGGAGTCAGCTCAATAATAATATGTTGAGTCAGCTCAATATTAATATGTGGAGTCAGCTCAATAATAATATGTGGAGTCAGCTCAATAATAATATGTGCAGTCAGCTCAATAATAATATGTGGAGTCAGCTCAATATTAATATGTGGAGTCAGCTCAATAATAATATGTGGAGTCAGCTCAATAATATTAGTGTATTTTTTTTTAAATCATCAAAAGAATTTACTTTAATCACTAGATCAGGTGACTTGCAAAAGTGTAAAGAGCCTTATGTTATAGCTAAGTCTATAGAGGCGTAGCTACTTATGTTATAGCTAAGTATATAAAGGCGAAGCTACTTATCTTATAGCTAAGTATATAGAAGTATATACAGACATAGCTATGTATGTTCTTTTTAGCAAAATTTTTACCGTATCCAGTAAAAAATTATTTAATAGATCGCGTAACGATTTCATCAAAACAAAATAAAGCATTTTTTTAACAAATGCACTAGTTAGTTGTAGTGGATACTAGATAGGTTCAATTTCACGAAATTAGTCTGAAATGAGATGGTGGAAAAAAATCAGACAGATTTACAGCAACCTCACCTTCTGCTTGGCGAAGCCAGGGTCGATGACAAAAACAACACCATCGATGGTGAGTGATGTCTCAGCGATGTTGGTTGACACGACCACCTTGCGGCCAATGGCGCCGTTGGGGCGCTTTGGAGGGGGTGGCTCAAAGATTCGCTGCTGCTGTGCTGGGGGGAGGGTGGAGTAGAGGGGGATACACTTCATCTCCCCCACATCTGGTCCCAGGTTGTCCACCTCCCGCTGAATCCGCTTACACGCCTCCTCTATCTCCTGTGGCATCACAGAAACACCGTCATACAGGTCATGGCAGTGATAACTTAGACTGCCAAGTATGTACTATCTGGTCCATGGGACTGCTCAAAGCAATGTACATTCCACCCCTGGCAGACCTTACATTCCATCCCCTAGCAGACCTTACACTCCACCCCCTGGCATGCCTTACACTCCACCCCCTGGCAGACCTAACACACCACCCCCTGGCAGACCTTACACTCCACCCCCTGGCAGACCTTACACTCCACCCCCCTGGCAGACCTTACACTCCACCCCCCGGCAGATCTTACATTCCACCCCCTGGCAGACCTTACACTCCACCCCCGGCAGACCTTACACTCCACCCCCCTGGCAGACCTTACACTCCACCTCTGGTAGACCTTGCACTCCACCTCTGGTAGACCTTGCACTCCACCCCTGGCAGACCTTGCACCCCACCCCTGGCAGACCTTACACTCCACCCCTGGCAGACCTTACACTCCACCCCTGGCAGACCTTACACTCCACCCCTGGCAGACCTTACACTCCACCCCTGGTAGACCTTACACTCCACCCCTGGTAGACCTTACACTCCACCCCTGGTAGACCTTACACTCCACCCCTGGTAGACCTTACACTCCACCCCTGGTAGACCTTACACTCCACCCCTGGTAGACCTTACACTCCACCTCTGGTAGACCTTACAATACTTCTGGAGGAATACAGCTGGTGCCAGGGATAGGTGCAATACTTCTGGAGGAATACAGCTGGTGCCAGGGATGGGTGCAATACTTCTGGAGGAATACAGCTGGTGCCAGGGATGGGTGCAATACTTCTGGAGGAATACAGCTGGTGCCAGGGATGGGTGCAATACTTCTGGAGGAATACAGCTGGTGCCAGGGATGGGTGCAATACTTCTGGGGGAATACAGCTGGTGCCAGGGATAGGTGCAATACTTCTGGGGGAATACAGCTGGTGCCAGGGATGGGTGCAATACTTCTGGAGGAATACAGCTGGTGCCAGGGATGGGTGCAATACTCGCAGCCCTGCAATTATGAATTGTAGAAATACAAGATGTGTATCCTACACGTGGGTATAGCCCTTTCAACTGTACCTCCTGCCCTGTAAGGAAGAGTAGGATGTCTCCCTCTATCTCCTCACACATGTGTATCTGGAGCACCGTGCGGATGGCAGCCTCCAGGTAGTCCCGCTCCGGCTCCGGAGTGTAGAAGATCTCCACGGGGTGTGTTCGGCCCGGAACACTCATCAGGGGCGCTTTGTCAAAGTAGTTCTGTAGGACAACGACGACAACTATCACACAAACTGTAGGACAACAACAGGAATTGTCACACAAACTGAGCAAATCTGAAGTAATGAAGACTACCGTACAATTTCCATTAGAAAATTTGCGAGTTCATTAAAAGTGTCAAAAGCTAATAAACATTGCGATTAATTTTATGGTATAACACACGCTACTGTATCCATGGAAACATGTACAGCTCATGGTTCTGGTACAAATAATTTTATTTGTGCAATTGCGTTGATGTTAGGTAGTGTGATTCTATTGGAAACTACGGTAATTCAGCACCCTTCCTACACACAATTGGTACAGTGCCTGTTGAGATTGTGGGTCTACAACAATTTATACATTTACATGGGATATTTTACATTTACTATAAGGGACCTACAACTTCTAGTGTTTTTTCTCCAAATGACAAAGTGTGGTGAACAGTGCCCAGGCTTTGGAATAGAAGCAAGTGGTTTTCAACCCTGGTCCTCCCGACTGAGTCTGACTCTCTAACTATTGTGCTACTGTACAGTAACAGGCAAGTGATATGTAAGAGGCTTGCATATTATTATTATTACATATTGTATTAATGGCAACATCTCAGGATAGCATTTTGTGGCAACAACCAAAGGAACCAGTCAGCAGACAGGTCAAACACACAAAAATTTAATGATGGGTCGTGAGGCTTTGAATTTAGAGGAGCGCAACCGCGCTTTTTTATTTTGGGAGTGTTAATTTTTTTATTTTCTAGAATTTGGAGAAAATAATTTTTGCAGTATGCTTGGCATTTGTAACACGGATTCCTTTTGAATGATTCATATTTAATGGCATCAGTATCTTGTTGTCAATAGGGAATACTGGAGATGCCAAATCAATGCCATTCATTGGTTTATTGATGTGGAAAGAAGACACCCTTTGCTATTTTAAAACAAAAATGGCGGACGAAGGTAGGAGGATCACAATGCTAATTTACTTAATACTGGTGTTGTTGAGGCAGAAAATCTGACTGACAACATAATGTGTCAAGACATTCTGATTAGTGTAATAGTTGACTGTAAAAATTAACTTTGAAGGCTTCGATTTGGAGTGAATCGAGAATGACTCCGATATTTGCCCAGAACGTGTGTAATGCATTTTAGTGTTATAACCCTAGTAGAACAAATCACTCTCCTCTGCATTATTTAGTATGATTGTTTGTCACTCTCCATCATTTTCCTAATTTCAAGGCCTGCGGTAATGACACCATTATGACATTTTCTATATGGATAACAATCTCCCTCACTCGCTTATTAATATACCTGGAATTTGCCCGCATCGAGCGTGGCACTCATGACGATGATCTTGAGGTCACTGCGTTGCTTAGCAACCTCCTTCAACAGCCCCATGAGTATGTCAGTAGCGAGCGTACGTTCATGAGCCTCATCCAACATGACAACGCCATAGTTCTCCAGCAGGGGGTCGGACATGGCCTCCCGCAGTAACATACCGTCTGTCATGTACCTACAGTCAGGGGTGGGCTTTATGAAATGGAATGTATAACTATTTTCGTTGGGTAACTCATACAGAATTAGGCCCACAATTTAAAGGGGTGGTCAAGGCCCACATACTAAAGGGGCAGTCAAGGCCCACATACTAAATGGGCGGTCAAGGCCCACATACTAAAGGGGCGGTCAAGACCCACATACTAAAGGGGAGGTCAAGGTTCACACACTAAAAGGGAGATCAAGACCCACACACTAAAGGGGAAATCAAGGTCCACACACTAAAAGGGAGATCAAGACTCACATACTAAAGGGGGGTCAAGTCAAACAATGTCAACATGACACCATAGTTGTTAGAAAAACAAAAAACTTGTTACATTGATATTATTGTATGTCCTATATACATACCAATGTTACATTGATATTTTTCAATCTGGAAAATTATCAACATTTTAAAAGTATTAATTCAGGGAGGGGAGATATGAGACTTTGTATGCTTTATATGAACATCAGTGTTCCCCTGGGTAAAATGATGTGCGGGGTGGTGGGTGCCTGCCATTTTGAAAGATGTTTCAACTTTTTCCCTTGAAGTTAGAAGGGGGTGGAAATAAACATGAGTAACTGCCTGGATCTGGATAAATACTCGGCAATATCCTACTAGGATACTGCGCTGAGTGTTTATTTAAGAATATCATTCTCTAGAGTTAGAGGGTCCATCACAGGTTTTCTTCCATTTCCCTGCGTGGGATCTTTTACTTCCCCTGGCATAGTGGGGTGAACTAAATTCCCAAAGTTTCGAAATGGTGGAGGTTGTACCAAACCACAGTCCTCTCGATCGACTGGTGGGTGTTCTAACCGTCAGACCACTGCTCCTCACTGTGTTAGAATGCAACAGTTTTGGGACCACATTGTAAATAAGTGTATTTTTGGGTGCTTTTATGTGTTATCTTTTATAACTGGGTGAGGTGTTGAAAAAACCCCAGCAATGTGGCCCATCTCTCTCATCCTACATATAATAGGAGAAACACTGGAATAGGTAATGGCGACAATTGTGAATGTGAATGGCCCCAATGACCCGAGCACTTACTTGAGTATTGTGTTGGCTGAGGTACAGTCTTCAAATCGGATGCTGTAGCCCACCTGTTGACCAAGACCGCAGTCCATCTCCTCTGCGACACGTGCTGCGACTGACATGGCTGCCACTCGGCGGGGCTGTGTGCACGACACGCCTCGCTTCTGGTAGCGCGCTCGCACCCACTCTAAACACCACTGCGGGATCTGCCAGTGCAACCAACAAACATGTACATGATGTATAATATAAATTAGAAAACTGCTAGTGGGCCCAAATCCACGGAAATCCAAACTCAGAAGTGAATAAAAACAAAAGGGTTGTTGAAATGAGCATACAGTGTAAAAGTTGTCAACTGTGAATATGAAGCTAAGGAGAAAGAATGTTTAAAAATATGTATTCAGATGACGATGACATTTTTACTAGGATTACTGCTAATCTAGCACCAACAGGGAGCGAATTCCAAAGAGTTGGTGTGGCAACCGAGAAACTCTTAGTTCCAGTGTTTGCTTTAACTTTTGAAACAAAAGATGATGAGAACAAGATGACTGAAATATAATTCTGGTGATAAGAACCTTAACTTCAATAATTCTGGGAACTTGGCAGTAAATAGTACAGAATGCGACTGTTCACCCGATATGCCACTAACCTGTGTGGTCTTCCCAGAGCCTGTCTCTCCCACCAGCACCATCACCTGGTTCTTGTTCATGATGTCAATAAACTTCTCCTTGTATTCCCACACAGGCAGCTGGGTGCGCTTCCGGAATAACTCCCAGTACCTCGGTGTGTACGGCAGGCCTACAGTCATCGACACAGCTCTAAAGTAACTCAATAACTTCCAGTACCTTGGAGTGTATGGCAGGCCTACATTCATCGACACAGCTCTAAAGTAACTCAATAACTCCCAGTACCTCGGTGTGTACGGCAGGCCTACAGTCATCGACACAGTTCTAAAGTAAATCAATAACTCCCAGTACCTATGTGTGTACGGCAGGCCTACAGTCATCGACACAGCTCTAAAGTAATTCAATAACTCCCAGTACCTCGGTGTGTACGGCAGGCCTACAGTCATCGACACAGATCTAAAGTAATTCAATAACTCCCAGTACCTTGGTGTGTACGGCAGGCCTACAGTCATCGACACAGCTCTAAAGTAATTCAATAACTTCCAGTACCTCGGTGTGTACGGCAGGCCTACAGTCATCGACACAGCTCTAAAGTAACTCAATAACTTCCAGTACCTCGGTGTGTATGGCAGGCCTACAGTCATCGACACAGCTCTAAAGTAATTCAATAACTTCCAGTACCTTGGTGCATATGGCACGCCTACAGTCATCGACACAGCTCTAAAGTAATTCAATAACTTCCAGTACCTCGGTGTATATGGCAGGCCTACAATCATCGACACAGCTCTAAAGTAATTTTGGTTTATCAACAACAAGGAAGTCCTTAAAAAGAGCAAATTCAGAACCAAACAATTCAATAATATTGAAAATAAGATGGAGGTATTTAGATCATGTTCCCAACAAGAACATCAAAGTAGGCATGTTAGGATTATGCTAGCCATTCACCAATGGCTAAAAAAGTTTGGCTAAAAAAATTCAAGACTATTGCCAATTTGACTAGTACAATGTAAGTTGGCTAAGAAAAACATATTCATTTTAGCCAAATTATTAAATATGAAAAACCCTGTTTCTTTTATGTTGTAAAAAATTGGAATGGCTACATTAAAAGCACAGAACAATTATTCTGGAAGTCATTGTTGATGGTTGTGTGGTATGTTACCTGAAAATGGATTCAGGGTGAGTGATGGTTTCGGCATGATGACTGGCACCTCAGGTGGCGGTGCTCTGTCAGAGTTGTAAGAACGGCTGTCTCTGTCGTCAGGGTCACTGCAAAGAAACATCATCAAAACTAAACATTATGACAGCTTTAAACATTTTATGATCAAGGTTAACTGTACCATGCAATTCCACAATAGTGGTTTCTTGGTTTTGTCTTCAATAAAATGTAGCACTGTACTCAGTGTTGAATGTTGTTTCAACGATAATTCTTGAAGACGGGCAGATGGGTTGTTGGCTAAGGGCCTGTTAACCTGATACCTAGCAAAGTCAATCCACTGTCACACATTTCACTATCTAAAATTGTCAATAAACTCAACTTTTCATGCCAGTATCAGTTCTTGGGAGCGTAAATGTCCAACAAAGTTTATTCCTTCAAAGAAAAATGGCAGTTTTTCTAGACATGTTGGCATTTCATAAGGACAATGATTGCTAGATAGCAATTCTATCGTGCCACACTGGTGGCCTTGATGTAAATATGCCATATTTCACTTTATTGAAAATGTATGCAACTTCTTAATAATCATCACAGGAAAGTTAACAAAGGGATATTTGTACATTTAATGTGATGCGCCTTACCGCACGCTTTTTCAAACATGCAAAGTATTTAGCTCAAATTTAACCCAGGGAGCGACCACTGGGCTAAATTCGGCATGGTCGATTGGTGCAAAAAGAATTCCGGTCGATTTTAGTATCACTCTGTAGGAAAAATCTTCGTTTCCGTCACCAGTGCTTCAGACGGGGAACAAATGGTATCATTGAAAAGCTGAATCACTCTTCATTCTGATTTATATTTATTCGCAGTCAAAGATAGGTAATGACGATCTAGCTTATAAAACACATCACATAGTTGGTGCCCATATTTGGCTGCTTTTACTAAAGTCTGCAGAATAAATTTACGTTTCCATTCATATCTAAATATGTAACCTGTCATACTTTTGGAAAGCTGTACAATTGGCCTATTCGAATACACGTTAATGAGCAAGTGGGCTACATACAGAGAATGAGTATCGTTGTTACAAACATGTGTTGTCTTAGTTTTTTATTTACTTTGTTTTCTCACTTCGTTCTGTGTTAGTTCACTTTAGGCCGGATTATTTCAAGTTTCCGTGTAACTATTGCTGCAAATGTAATGACAGCATTAATGAATCTCGTTATTATGCTAGTTCAGAGAGTTACAACAATGCTGCAGGGTTTTTTTTAGGTAAATATCAGCAAGAATCGGGACAGTCCAGTGTTGGAATATATAAATAAAAGTTCTCAACAAATTTGATACATTTTTGTTTTATTTTGTATCTAATACGTATGGCTACATTTTCCCAGTTGGACATACACTCAGTATTTATCTTGTAGCAGGGTGAAAAGAAAAATGTTTTGCTTCTTTTTTGATGAAATAAAATAATATCCCCATAAGATTATGTGGTGTTGTTTGTATCAAGTCTTTTTTAGCAAAAAATTATACCACAATCACATTTTTACGATAAATATTAGCGGTTTATTTTTTTAAAGGCACCCTTATGAATAATTCTGATTTGTGTACACTGTGAAGATTTATCATTGGTCACTCCTAGGGTTAAGATGGAGCCTTCTTCTGCGGCACCTGTTATCAGTGTTCGATTACTGTATGTATATCACTTAAAACAATTTTGTTTACAAATTGTTTGCACTAAACTGATGAAGTAACTGTTAGTGAGTTGGTACATTAATCTCTTGTGCAAAAATCTTCAGAATTTTGTGAAAACGGCATATTCTATTAAGTAGCTTGAATTTGACGCCGACCAGTATTAAGTATGGCCGATTAAGTATACCCACACGTGGTATTTTCCGACTGACATAATAGCCGAGCCTGATGGAGACCATTCCATTTCAACATCCATTAATCATTCATTCTTTTTTTCCAACTGGTATGAAATTACTCCATTAAAAGTTAGGTTAGACCTAGATAATCATGTCTTGAATGCATAATGGGGACATTGTAGGTAAAATCCACCGTCCGGTCCACACACCGGCCCGGTATTTTACGCCGTGAATTACGTACTTAAATTAAACTATTAGTTTAACACCGTAGACATAACTTTACCAAAGGAACTGTCACACAGCGGTTTTGCATAAAAGTATTTGCAATACTGGGACCTTACCGGGACCTCTTTACAGAGGAATCCCCAACATCAATACGATGCCGTTTCGACATTTTCCACCTTTCCAAAATGGCGGTGATTAACATGAAGAAATGTATGTAAACTCAATGCTGATTGGTTGCCTTTTTATCTACGGTTCATTAAAACATTGAGCTTAAACACTAGAAACTAATCGTAGCAACTAATTTATGTTGTATATTTGTACAGGAAAATTGCACGTTTTTGGCTTTGGTGTTGTTTGACGTTGTTTGATGTTGATGCGCGCGGCTCAAATGACTTTCTATAGTTGCGGTTCGACCAAATGAGCGCCGTGACCACAACGGTGGCGCCACATGGTGAATCAGGAACCAATCGTTCTTTGAAGTAAGGCGGTAAGCCAGTCATCATTCTACCAATTCGTTATACTTTCGAAGTCCTCCAAATATATATATATATATATATATATATATATATATATATATATATATATATATATATATATATATATATATATATATATATATATATATATATATATATATATATACATACATACATACATATATATATATATATATATATATATATATATATATATATATATATATATATATATATATATATATATACATATATATATATATACATATATATATATATATATATATATATATATATATATATATATGTATATATATATATTTCAAATGTTTATTTCAATCCATCACGCTTGAGTAACTAGACTTGGAAATATGCAAGCTTACAGATAAAACTGCATACAATAAAAATAGTTTAAAACATTCGATCATTTTAGAATTTTGTTGTCAACTCTGTTACAGGCATTCCAATACGCAGTAGAACAATGATACTTAATCATAGACGAATTATGCTATGATAGACGACTTATACCTATATCCCTGATCATTTAATCATAAGAAATAATTATCACGCAGCTTAGTTTTTTGAATCATGGCTCTTCCACCTTGTTCGTGTTACTTTCGTCTAGCTCACGACAATACATACTTTGTGCTACTAATTAGCTGTCACTGACACATGAACACATCACAACACCTCTGGTGCAATAAACAATTAAGTAGTGCATATGATCTAAGCCATATGTCACCAGTTCTGAAAACTTATCAAATTCAGGATAATTATAGTAATTTTGGACGTTAACAGAGTTAAATTGATTATTTGATAGCAGGGTTGACAATTGGTAACAGGACTAGCTGACCCTCATTCAAAGTGAATCATAACACTGCATCATAGAGATCATAATAATCATAATGATTGTATTTTAAAACAATGTTAAATGTTTCCAGTCTCTTGGTTCCGCTCAGCATTAAGCACATTGCAAAATTATTTCCCAGAGATCACGTCGGATTTGGACATGCCGACTACAAACTTTTTTTCTGGCTCTGGTATTAGAAAGAGGACATCGACGACAATATATACCAACACATGTCGTCGACTTGTGGCCAGAAAAAAAAACCATTCTCCTCAGCAGGCATCATCCATTTTACACAAACGTCAGATTCTTCCAGTTCTTGTATGATCCCCGGAAAGACACGCGTATCATGTCTCACAACACACCATTTGTGCAAGATATCACAATCAAGTGTATGGACAGGGGCTAGGTCAGGGCAGATTGGATCTCGTTCCTCCACTATATGCACAACGGTACGAGAAGCAGCTGTAGCCGGAGGAGCTATTGTAGCAGGAGTGGCGGCAGCTGAAGCATCCATAGCTGGAGTTGTTGTAGCATATGTAACTGGATGTAGAGGACCAGCAGCTGCTTCGCTGCGGAAAGTGACGCTCTTAATTTCGAAACACGGACAATCCAGGAAGCCAGGATGATTGCAGATGCAACTGACATTTCGATACTTTATCACTCTAAAGGTAGAGGTGAGGACTTGGTGCAACTTCATTGTGCCAGGTGTGTAGTAGGTTGTGAGATATGGTATCAGCAATTGCTTCAACTTCTTCAGCTTTGACAGAGAAGAGGTTGATCGATGTATGCCTGACCAGTGTAGAGGGTTTCGGCATCTGGAATGTCCATTCCTGACTGATGAGCTGGTTAGCTTTTCTCTTGATGGCTCCCACAATCCCATCTGGGGCACCCTTGCCATGGCTGGCTTACCAACAGTTTCAAGAAGCTGCCTGGTACCTCTTTTCGAACACTTTTGTGCTGAAAAGATAGAAGTTTTTTCTCTGTAGGTACTGAGTAGTGGGACCATGGTTGAAGAAGTTAATAACTTCGATGTTGGGAAAGTGTTCCTCCATGTACTGGAAGACTGGTTCGAGGTATCTCCAAGTTGCTGTTCGGTCATGCTTTATGAAAGGCGACAAGGTGCAAAAGGCTTATCTAAATCTCCAACATAGAGGACTCCAGTGTGCAGCGTTATTTGCCGGTGTGAACCACCAAAGTGGACGGATGCACTCTGCACTGCATGCATTTTCTTGCGAATTTCACGACATACACAAAACTGGTGAAAGGTGTTATACCGGTATCGCTTGAATTTGCTCAAGCTATTTTCCAAGAGATCTTGTTTGCTTTCGGTTATATCTACCATTTTGGTAATGTTCATGGATGTCTCTTTATCATCCGGTAGGGGCTGAGCAACAGTGCGCCACTGTGTGTAAGTGACCATCTCATCTTGCAGGAACCAGTTAACTTCGGACACAATGTGCTTCCAGAATGCACATTCGTCATACTCGCAGGCCTTGTTGGATGGTTCACAAAGAATGCCATCGGCGAGGACCTCAACATTACTTGTATGTAGAGTGTTATGCTGTTTCAGCTTGTTGGCTATGGTGGAACAATTTTCACGAGTCTTGCATTGGCATGTTTCCCTATCTTGAGTTGTTGGGTGAACGACCAAAAATGGCCTCAGCATGCAGAACAGGGAATATGAAATTTCTATGCTAGGGTGTTCTGCTTGGTATTTCCTGTGAATGTTCTGAATATAGTCATTCAGCAGGCGCTTCTGCATTTTGACCTTCCTGCAGAAGTGAGGGTTTGCTTCTTGCCAGGAGTTGATCAGCGGTTGTCGTCTCGACAAAAGTAGTCGGCGACAGACTTGTTCAGTTTTTCTCCCATGGCTGATACTTTCTTTTGACGCTGACGTACATACGTCGTCTGGTCTGCCGTGCCTTTGTATTTATCCCATCCTTTCTTTGATGTCCCAAAAGCTTGTTGAGCGTAACGCTGCAAAAGTATCGTTTCACTGTCAGAAGTTTGGCACACCGGTAGCGCTGCCTTTCAGAATTAGCCTGTTTAGAGGCTCTCTTCATGTCTGCGGTTAAGGCATGATGGAAGTTGAGGTTTTTTTTCAGTTCTCGTGGTACATAAAGGTTTCTCAGGAGCCTCATGGTTTTGGACCTTGAAGTATCTGATGTTCTCTTGTGAACTCTCACGGCATTTTGGTAGCGTGTACCTTTCATCTTTGGTGGTTTGCTTCTTTAAATAAACCCCATTTTTCCCTCTCAGTTGAACTTGGCCTTATCATCATTACGTCTTCGTCTGGATTGACAGTGTTGCCTATAGAATAAAGAACCCATAAAATTCCATGGGCACAACTATTACAAATGTACACAGTTAAGCATCTATACATAGTTATTACAGGCTTAATACAACAATTATAAGTAGAACGTTGGTGGAATTAGTCAACACCATTTTGATAGTTTTTCTTACAAATTAAGGTGGGATTGTAAAATAAAAATATATTGATCTGGCAGCACCTTGCAGTTGTAGGCAACTGGTTGGGGTTATTGATATCATTCTCGCTGGGGGTATTTGGTGGGGTGAGCTGTTCATCTTAATCAGCATTCCTCTGTCTGTATCTTTTCTGTGCGTCTTTCCGTTGTCTTCTCTTGCTACGCCGAGCTCTTTCTGAACGTTGTGCAATCTTATTTAGTTTTCCTTCAGCTTTCTTTTTCTGTCATGCCAGCTTTTCTTTTTTCAAGTAGGCCTGCATTCTAGAAGGTAGTATCATGACGAGAGCGATACTGCTTCTGTTTCTCTGCTGAACTCAGCTTCATTTCGGGCACTGCAATCTACGTGAAGTGTTGGCAATTACATTACTTGCAATTGTGTAGTCCCCCATACTAACAATGTGACCTTACTGAGTAATATTATGTTTTTACAACACCTATTTGTATATGAACAGATGAAAAACAAGATGTATTAATCTCAAACATCAACCCTGTTACCCAGAAGTCAACCCTGTTACTGCCCGAGGCATCAGGAGTTGACGGTAACAGGGTGTGACATAATAGTGGATGATCTGCTATGTAGGCTCGCATTGATGTTGCTCATTATCACATAATGTGCTCTATTCACGTTATCTTACAGCATCCTTATTAGAAAGGTTTACATTTCTAACGTGTCACTGTTATATTGAGGTAACAGTGTTGACATGCGCATGTTATATGGGTGTGGGAACATGTCAATAATATGTTTTATGCTTGATGTAGATAACATAATTCTTACCTTCCCGCCATGACAGTCAGCTATCTTGTGCTGCCATCTGATGATTAATATGGTTTCATATAAAATAGTTTTTCTCCCTTTCAACAGCCACTTGGCGAGAGTAACAGGGGATGACGTGCAATGTGGGTACACAAAGTAACAGGGAATGACGTGCAATGTTGGCACCCAAAGTAACAGGGGATGACGTGCAATGTGGGGACACAAAGTAACAGGGGATGACGTGCAATGTGGGGACACAAAGTAACAGGGGATGACGTGCAATGTGGGGAAACAAAGTAACAGGGATGACGTGAAATGTGGGTACACAAAGTAAGAGGGGATGACGTGCAATGTGGGGACACAAAGTAACAGGGGATGATGTGTAATGTGGGGACACAAAGTAACAGGGGATGACGTGCAATATGGGGACATAAAGTAACAGGGGATGACGCGACCCTAACATGTTAATAATTGAAACATCTTATCAGAGGATGATGATTATTTAAAAACAATGCACTAAAATGTGTGCAAATGGTAAACCTCAAAGGTAAGCATTTAGTCAACTGAACGCACTAAAGTTATATCAAATAATAAAGGTGAAATATTTGTACATCAATAGGCATGTTTCTGTTTGTCCTATAATACGCAAATTCATAACTAGTAGAGGCCAAATGAGCAGGACACAATAGCATACCGAATTGATGGAATGACCCAGGCACCAAGACACCTGCGACTGTGGCGTAAGACTCCCTACCAGGTAATATTGTCCTTGTTGAGTCGGTGGATGTGTGCCACCGCAGACTCCGGTAGACTGGGCTGTGAGGATCACAATTTGAGACTGTATTCAGTGAAAAACTCACATTAAGTACATACGTATAGGTGGGGTACGTGTTTGACCATGCGTGCAGTCACATGGTCATATAGCTAGGGCACGTGTTTGACCATGCGTGCAGTCACATGGTCATATAGCTAGTGCACGTGTTTGACCATGCGTGCAGTCACATGGTCATATAGCTAGGGCACGTGTTTGACCATGCGTGCAGTCACATGGTCATATAGCTAGGGCACGTGTTTGACCATGCGTGCAGTCACATGGTCATATAGCTAGGGCATGTGTTTGAACATGCGTGCAGTCACATGGTCATATGGGCGCAATATTCTTGCAGGACTTTATCGAATATAGTCTACATCTAGATCGTTAATCATGTCGCATCCTCTCATGTGAAGATGGTCCATCTGCAAGTACAGTTGTGGCTCATTATCAGCACCAGCTGCGTGTTAATGTTAATGTTTAATGTTTTTTTTTTATTTCAGGCAAGAGCCCATAATATTATAAATACATACAGATTAAAAAAAACATACATATACACACATGATGAACAATAGAGGTACATGTAGTGACAAAAAAATATTTATATAAATATACATACATGACGTATAGTAAAATATATATATAAGATAAGTGAGAATAAAAAAATATATTTGTATAAAAGTACAAACATCATGAATTAAAAGCACACAATTGATCAATCCAATGTTTAATCAAGGGTCTTTGATAATAAATAAAAGTGTGAAGATAATTCACAAAAAGTATATATTGTCGGATTTTTCCAACCGGCATAAAAGGCTAAAAATTGATGAGCGAATACGTTCATTAACGGATTTAACATAATTAGTAGCGAAAATATGGCTTGCACTACAGCGGGTGAAAGGTTGTGTATAATTCTAAAACTGTTGTTATAAGCGACAGTAATACCTTTCAGACTCTGTTTTTTTTAAATGACACCAAAGACTTGAGGTGTACATTGAACCACAGTATGAATTAAATAAAGTTGTTTTAATGGAATTGTTGCATAAGTAAAATTTTCTGGCTAAAGCATTTGCCTGAGCATAGATACATCTTTTCTGCCTGGCAATATCGTCATCATCAGTAAGATTATTGTTTATAATATGGCCTAGGTATTTACATTTCTCAGTGTAAGGTAATGTATGGTTATTGATAACAACAGGATGAATATTTTTCTTGTCCCTAGGTTTGTTATCAATAACCATACAGACATATTTTTTGGCATTGTACGTTATATCAAATATACTGCCATACTTGGCACAACAATCGGTGAGTTTTCTCAACTCCGCAACACTAGGTGAAAAAAACACAAAGGTCATCGGCATACATCATATGATTCATTATGGTTCCTGCATAAAGACAGCCAATTTGTAATTTATTCAAATTTACACTTAAGTCATCCATGTAAACGTTAAAAAGATGCGGAGAAAGGATTCCACCCTGCTTAACACCGTTTGAAACGGTAAAAAATTCTGAGAAGCTAAAACACCATCTGACAGTGAATTTCTGGGTTCTGTTCCAGTAATAAAGAATGCGAACAATAAAAGAAGGACATCCCCGTTCAATTAGTTTGGTGAATAGCTTACTATGATTGACTTTGTCAAAGGCCTTAGAGGCATCCAGCATGGTAACATACATAGATGAGCCATTCGCTATGTAGTGTCGAAAGAGTTCTTTTAATAAAAATATGAGCATTTCAGTTGAGTGATGCTTTTGAAATCCAAATTGGTTTACACATGTAGATAAAAAAAGTAGAAACCCTGGATAATATCAAGGATTCAAGTAATTTACTAGCAATTGTGGCTAGAGCAATGGGTCGGTAGTTGTTGTTATCAGACAGGTCACCCGCCTTATTTTTAATTATGGGGGCTATGATTGTAATCATCACAGCATCCGGTGAAAAACCGTGAATTAACATGCTACTATATAAAAGTGACATGAGAACATGAAGTTTTTCATTCGCATATTTAAAATGTTCGTTACTTACACTATCATAACCCGGGGCTTTGCATGTATTATATCTTGAGTTTCCTTAACATTAACAATCATTTGAACATTAAGCTGTACATTGCTACAGTATTCATTGATCTTCTTGATGTTGACTGGAGAGCCAGGTATAGATTTAAGTAGGGACTGGTAATGATGAAGCCACATATTCTTTACATTTTCGACACCGGAAGCACCACCAACATTGCTAGGATTTGGCAACCTGGCTTTATTTATATGTTTTATGTCCTTCCAGAAGTTTTTGAAGTCATTATTACATAGTTTAGAAGCAAGTCTTTCAGCTTTAATCTGTTAATTTGATATGAAGTTAATCTAGATGAACGTCTGTTATTGCACAAGGACAATAAACAAGTGTGACACCATTAAGAAAAAAGACGTATAAATTCTTTGCACAACACTGGCTAGAACACGTTACTACAGGTGAACTTATTCGACTTCACCACCTGCCGTTTCAAAATTTCGACAATTTCGTTCACGCCACTTTACCGTCATCCTCATTTCGTAACACGCCTTAGAACTGCCGCTTTCTAATGTTTCACTGAATCTACCGCTCTACCTCTTTCGAATTAAAATCTACCGCCAAACCATGTTGTCAAGGTTAAATTTATTCATTTAATTCGAATCCAAATATACCGTTAACCACCACTTCACGTAGAAAACGGGCGGATCTAGGCTTGTTGGCAGAGGGGGGTCTCAGTCAGTCGTAGTGTCATATGTCGTTCTACTTACGAACCGGGGGTACTTACAAAGGGTTAATATATTAGCCGCTGCTAATACTTCAGTCTTTACATTGACACTAGTTCCGATGTAGGTCCGTATACGTTGTCCTTTTCCGTAACACTTTGTCACGGACACAGGGGTGTAAGACCCCCTCAATGACCTAGAGGGGATCTTGGGACCCCTAGGACCCCTGGGTCCGCTGCTGGAAAATACACCAGAATTAAGTAAATATACGCTAACATAAAAAAATTCAGGAAGGAAACCTTCCACCCTCTTCCGCAATGCCAGATCTAGATATGCCACCCTGATATAATGTAAAGCTGTAGATCTACCGTTTCTTGCGCGAAGTCACTTGGTTTATGTCTCTCTCTGCTTCGGGCAGACGAATGCTTTCTGAGTCATATAGTAGAGTGGACATAATTATGACACACACAGTTCTTCTATAGCAGCAGTTCTCAACATGGGATACGTGCATCCCCGGGGGTGTGCCGGAGATTTTCCATGGGGTACGCAGATCGTTGGCTAAGGTTTCATGCAACAGTGCAAAAATGTTGTCACTTTGTGTGGTCCACGAAAGAGAAATTGTGTTTCTGTAATATTATCAAGTTCATAGAAAACATATTATTTTCAAGCCTAAAAGCTATTAGAAAACGTCATCACCCAAGTCCATCAATTGCTATTCTCGAAGGACTTACAGTTTTCCCAGTTATTTCGTATCTACATTATTCGTAAGGTACGACGATTTCGCCTCGTTGTAACTGTTCTATTGCCTAACTGATAAACACCATCAAGTCCATCGCCCTAAATATCCCGGCTGGTCTGCCTCCTGAACCAAGATGTCGATGAGGACCAAGAGGCGTTGCTCTTCCGCACTGAGGTCCATTGGGTATCACGGGGAATATGGAGTTTAGAGTGGTGTCGCAGAAAGAGGAGATTGCCGAATTCTTTGACCACGTCAACAAGGAGCAGTCTGTAAAATTCGTCAAGAAACTCTCGGACAAAGGTGGTTCCTGAAACTGGCGTGCTTGAACATCGTTTCCCATCTGACTTCGTTTAACACGTCACTCCAATGACGGTTCACAACGGGGATTGATTTCGTTAGCTAGAGCTGGTGGGATGCAAAATCAAGGAAGGAAACTTCAACATGTTTGAACACATAAGAGTAGCGCTTCATGATGAAGAAATGGGACATGGAAACATGGGGTAACTTGTGCAGGCGCACCTGCCTTCCAATCGGAAAGAATTTCCGACATACTTCATCCATTCAGTATTGCTTTCTCTCATAGACGGCGTGCATGATGACTTTTGGAAGTTCGTGCACGACTCCACCGCACGTTATGCATTTGAAGCTCTTCCCCAGACAACGTTCCTGTCCAAGATGACCGAATCGTATCCACCTGTGACTGACGTACCCTTGAGGGCATTGCTAATGCTTCCTTCTACCTATCACTGCGAGCAAGGATTATCGGCGACGTTCTGCATAAAAACTACATTTTGTGCCCGTCTGTGCATGAAGTCTCTTTATTCAAACTGTTCCCCAAATCGAAGCCCTGGTTTTGATCAGGAAATCTCAACTCTGACATGGTTGGAGATGGTTTTTCGTGATCCTACTTCCATTCGGGATACAGTTCTGGCGTCAATAAAATGTGCAACAGTGAACTCAGTGTTGCATGTTGTTTCTTTTATAATTCTATGTCACAACGGTGGAGTCCCCGGCCCATCGTTTCAGGAAACACAGGGTGTGCGGTGTGGAAAAGGTTGGGAACCGCTGTTCTATAGTAAACAGTGGATGTCCATATAAGTCTCAATCTGTAGAAAGCTTACATTGGTTTCTCCATCTCCGCACAACATGTTTCCTGTGTAGGTAACCTAATACTTACAACATGCTTCCTGTGTAGGTAACCCAATACTTACAACATGCTTCCTGTGTAGGTAACCCAATACTTACAACATGCTTCCTGTGTAGGTAACCCAATACTTACAACATGCTTCCTGTGTAGGTAACCCAATACTCATAACATGCTTCCTGTGTAGGTAACCCAATACTTACAACATGCTTCCTGTGTAGGTAACCCAATACTTATAACATGCTTCCTTTGTAGGTAACCCAATACTTATAACATGCTTCCTGTGTAGGTAACCCAATACTTATATTGGTTTCTCCATCTCCGCACAACATTCTTCCTGTGTAGGTAACCCAATACTTACAACATGCTTCCTGTGTAGGTATCCCAATACTTATAACATGCTTCCTGTGTAGGTAACCCAATACTTATAACATGCTTCCTGTGTAGGTAACCCAATATTATTTACATTGGTTTCTCCATCTCCGCACAACATGCTTCCTGTGTAGGTAACCCAATACTTACAACATGCTTCCGGTGTAGGTAACCCAATACTTACAACATGATTCCTGTGTAGGTAACCCAATACTTACAACATGCTTCCTATGTAGGTAACCCAATACTTATAACATGCTTCCTGTGTAGGTAACCCAATACTTACAACATGCTTCCTGTGTAGGTAACCCAATACTTACAACATGCATTCTGTGTAGATAACCCAATACTTACAACATGCTTCCTGTGTAGGTAACCCAATACTTACAACATGCTTCCTGTGTAGGTAACCCAATACTTACAATGGTGACGCCACGGTTGTTGCGGAAACCCAATACTTGACAAAACCAAAACGTAATATGAAAATGCGAATGGAAATCAAACCAAGATTCATGAACGATTGACGAAGTGTGTATACAATAATTATTTTATTTCCCCATCTCATTCCCATGTATCTTTATCTGTCTGTTTGTCTGTCTGTCTGTATGTTTCTATGTCTGTCTCTGAATATATGTGTCTGTGTCAATGTATCTGTCTGTCTGTCTGTGTGTCTGACTGTGGGTATCTTTATGTGTCTGCCTCTATGTCTAAACATAAATGAACACACGCACGCACGCACGCACGCACGCACGCACGCACGCACGCACGCAATGTACATTTATGTTTAGACAGAGAGGCAGACACATAAAGATACCCCCCCACACACACACGCACGCACACACACACACGCACGCACACACACACACACACACACTGTATGTGGATTTTAAAATCAGCCTTGTTCAGTTTGCGCTGACCCGCCTGACAATGACCCTGAAATGGTTGAAATCATCCTCTCAATGAGCGTTGGCTGTTCCTTCTCCCGTTCTAGCCGGGCCGCCTCCTGCGCCGCCTCCTCCGCCGCCTCCTGGGCCTTCCGGCGATGGAACATAAATATATATCCGATGATTCCCAACGCAGCACCACTCACCAGCAGCACCAGCAATATAACTACATATAGTATGCTTGATTTCTCCGATTTTTCTTTTTTCTTTTCGTTTTCGCAGTAATTCCCTTCGAAGCCGTCAGAGCAATCACAAGTCACCCCGCCTATTTTCTCGTCCGTGCATTTGCCATTGTTTTGACACGGTTTGTCGGAACATTTCACTTTCCTATCGCAGAAGGCTCCTCTGAAATTGGGGCCACAGTCGCATTTCACGCCACCACTCGTGAGATCGTGACAAGTGGCATTATATCGGCACGGGCTATCGGAACATCGGAACTTCCGATCGCAGCGCACGCCAACCCACCCGGTTGCGCATGTGCACTTGATGCCTTTTGGTTGAAGTGCAGTGCAAGTCCCGCCGTTCAGACACGCTATGTTTGAGCACGTTAAGAGTATTTCGCAGAAAGCTCCCTCGAAATCGTTGCCACATGTGCACTGTATACTGTCATTAGCGAGATCTTGACAAGCGCCATTGTTCTGGCACGGGCTATCGGAACACTTGGCCTTCCGTTCGCAACGGGATCCGGCAAATCCGAACGTGCACCAACACCTGACTCCTTTCGGTTTAACCGCGACACACGTAGCGGCGTTCTGACACGGATTGTCGGAACATTTCACGTCCCTTTCACAGTAGGTCCCTCTGAACTCCTGGGTACATACACACACGCCACCACCTGCGGTATCTTTACAAGGAGCGCCATTTAGGCACGGCGTGCGTCGTTCTGAACATTTCGCCTTCCGTTCGCAGCGTAGGCCAGCCCATCCGATTTTGCAGTTGCAAGTTATTCCTTTCGGTTGACCGTCCGTACACGTGCCGCCGTTCTTACACGCCCCGGTGTCTGAACATTTGTAGCGAATCGGACACCGAAAGATAATCTTCAAATGTACATATCCTTTCTTCCGTTTATAGTAGGATGAGTGGGGTCTCCTGCTTATGGAGCAAGTCGTCTTTCCGTTCCACATTGCTTCGGTACAACGAACAGTTACTAAGCAATGACGTCGACACTGTTGTTCCGTCGCCGATCCAGGGACAAAAGTCGATCTGATCAGACCCTGATTCGCATTACGCTCCACTGTATCTACACACGGTGGGTTAGTCTGGCGTCTGTAGCGCGTTACGACGTTATTAGTTCGGTCGCCGGGACCGCCTGCCCAGTTCATAGATGAGGCGGCAACGTTGTCAGTCTTCGCCAATAATGAGCGGCAATTGCAAAATACAAGCAGCAAGTTCACTGCAGTGGTGAAGTGCCGACGCATGATGAAGATAATCAAAGTCACTACCAATACACTGGTTAGCTCCCAGGTGCCGCCTGTGACGTTTCAAGTACGGTTGATGCTGTTATCTTTTTTCCGTCTTTAATAACAAAATACAGATCATTCGTTCAAGCGGTAGGTTGTTGAATACTGCAGCTGAGCTGACGTCATTCGCATACGTAACACGCTTCGTAATTTAAAACTACCTGCGTGACGTCACCCGAGCCGTCGAGTCTAACACCTCGTGTAGTCAATGTACCGGACACTGTATGATTATATTTAACGGGGATTAAAACTTAGTACGTACATGCCTTGCTGTTTGGGCCATATTTGCTATAATTATATTATGTACTACTACTACTACTACTATTACTACTACTACTACTACTACTACTACTACTACTACTACTACTACTACTACTACTACTACTACTACTACTACTACTACAGTGATGCAAATAAAATATGCAAAGTATGCATTAAGCAAACATACTAACAGTCGGTAAAAGCAGAGGTAAGGTAACTAACATAAATTCCATGAGACACACCACCGTCCTCTTGAAAATAAAATATATGTCACTTGAATTGTCATTGTAGATTATTTTTTTATGTAGAAATTTATTATTTTTGATGAACATTTGTTCGAAGCGTGTTTTCGCTAAACGACGCCAAATCTCAACGACTGTAGGAACAGCTACAGAGTGGATACTCAGAACTGGACAAATAAGTCAAAAGGAAGACGAGAGCAGATAAGAGAGCCTTCATCGAAAATCTGGCAGATGGAGCAGAAGCAGCAGCACAGACACAGAACATGGCCACACTGTACAAGATAACCAAAACGCTGACTGCCGGTTTTAAAAATAGCGATGTTCCAGTTAAAGATGTGGATGGAAATGTTGTCACCTGTGAAGCAAAACAGACCCAGAGATGGAAAACACACTTCGAGACCATCCTCAACAAGGAAGCACCAAGAAATCAAGCAGAAATTCCAGAAAACAATGAGGACCTGAATGTTAACATAGACCCACCATCTGCTGAAGAAGTGAGAAAAGCAATCAGGACCATGAAGTCTGGGAAAGCACCGGGTGCAGACTGTGTAAGTGCAGAGATGTTGAACGCTGGAGAAGTCACCATGGGAGCCTTGACAGAGATCATTGAAGAAATATGGGAGACGGAAGAAACACCAGGCGACTGGAAGATGGGGCTGATCGTCTACTACCAAAGAAAGGAGACCTTAGCCTTTGCAAAAACTGGAGAGGGATCACTCTGTTGTCTATCACTAGCAAAGTTTTCAGCACGGTGATCCTTGACAGAATTTCAGAAGCCCTTGACCCACTGTTGCGCAAAGAACAGGCAGGTTTTAGGAAAGGAAAATCCTGTGGAGACCACATTTTTACCTTAAGGCAGATCCTGGAGCAGTGCCAGGAATGGAACACGCCATTCTATGCAAACTTCGTCGATTTTGAAAAAGGTTTTCCACAGCATTCACGGAGACTCTCTCTGACGTATACTCCGGCACTAAGGAAGCCCCCCAATATTGTGAGCATAATCAAACTGCTATACGGCGATTTCGGTACCAAGGTCATTTGCGGCCAATACCTGACAGAAGAAGGATGCATACTATCCCCCTTCCTGTTCTGCCTCGGGATTGACTGGGTCATGAAGGAAACAGCACTAGGAGACAAAAGCGGCATCAAATGGACCTTCACATACACATTAGATGATCTAGACTTTGCAGACGACCGCTACAGTGACATCCAAAGAAAAAGCAATGAACGTGCAAGAAATGCCGGAAAAATAGGGCTACAGATAAACACAAACAAAACAAAGATGCTGCGAAACAACAACCAAGCAGTAGACCCCATCACGATTGGAGGAAGGAAATTGAAGAGGTGACCGAGTTCACCTACCTTGGGGCCAAGGTGTCAACAGATGGAAACTCGGAATCTGAGATCAAGGCAAGGATTAGAAAGGCAAGAGCGGCGGAATCATGGAAGGTGACAAAGGCATATGCCAGATGCTGGAAGTTTTCCAAAACAAGTGCTTCAGGAAGATACTGCGAATCTACTGGCCAAACAAAATCTCCAACACGGAACTCCATGAAAGAAAAGGTATGCAGCCCATCTCTCTCGAGGTTAAACGCCGCATATGGAAATGGATCAGACACGTCTGCAGAATGCCGCTGACATCCATTCCAAGAGTGGCCATGCGCTGGACCCCTGGTGGCAAGAGAACGCGGGGGAAACCCAGGGAGACGTGGACGAGATCGGTAGAGCGTAAGATGAAGGCTCTCGGGTTGGGGCCAGGTGACGAAACTTGCAACGGACAGGCAACATTGGCGTTCTTTGGATTCGGCCTTATGTGTGATCCCGCACGAAGACGATTAAATCGAGTGGACGAATCCGCCTTCGGTACCAATGTAATCGGACTCGACCATGGCGACACACTACGACGAATGACTCGTTGTGCTAGCATATCTCACTAATCAATTTAGGTTTAAGCAATGGTGTACGATAGGCTGGCTGCGATATAGGCTCCTGTTGTTTGAATGGTCGTGGGAGGCAACACATAACGACCAGGTGGTGTACCTGCCGTTGAAAAACATCGTCAACCCTGATTAATTGATTAAGAAGAACCTGATCCGTATCGGTTAATACGGAACCAACCCTACCCATGTCTATCGACCTGTAGTTCATCTTACCTTGGATTGTAAATATGCCCCCTCCTAAATGGATATTACCGTCAGCCAACACCTTGATTTTGGGACGTCGTGTGGCTTCGCCTGCATTTTATACTCATTTCCCTGGCGTAAACGAGGAGTGGGCGCGCGGGAAATCTTTCCCGCCAGATAGGACGCTTCTTCCTGCAGAAGCGCTGCATATGTCCCAACTCACTGCAGTAGAAGCATCGCGGTTGTCCGTCTGCAGACCCTCGACTCGACGCTGGGGGGAGGCGGTTGGCTGAAAGGAAGGGTTGAGCACCTATCTCCATCTGAACCTCTTCCCGTCCCTCCACACCGAGTCGTGAAACAGCATCCTTCCGCTCCCTGAATTCGGCTACCCACGTCATGCATGGCTGCATCCAGTCTTGTAAAGCAGTCGGCTCGTCGATATCGAGAAAGTTCGAAATGACATTAGCGCGAACTTGGGCCCAAGGAATGGCATCACGCACAGTAGTGACATTTGTATAAACGCAGCTTAGTTTTTTGAATCATGGCTCTTCCACCTTGTTCGTGTTACTTTCGTCTAGCTCACGACAATACATACTTTGTGCTACTAATTAGCTGTCACTGACACATGAACACATCACAACACCTCTGGTGCAATAAACAATTAAGTAGTGCATATGTTCTAAGCCATATGTCACCAGTTCTGAAAACTTATCAGATTCAGGATAATTATAGTAATTTTGGACGTTAACAGAGTTAAATTGATTATTTGATAGCAGGGTTGACAATTGGTAACAGGACTAGCTGACCCTCATTCAAAGTGAATCATAACACTGCATCATAGAGATCATAATAATCATAATGATTGTATTTTAAAACAATGTTAAATGTTTCCAGTCTCTTGGTTCCGCTCAGCGTTAAGCACATTGCAAAATTATTTCCCAGAGATCACGTCGGATTTGGACATGCCGACTACAAACTTTTTTTCTGGCTCTGGTATTAGAAAGAGGATATCGACGACAATATATACCAACACATGTCGTCGACTTGTGGCCAGAAAAAAAACGATTCTCCCCAGCAGGCATCATCCATTTTACACAAACGTCAGATTCTTCCAGTTCTTGTGTGATCCCCGGAATGACACGCGTATCATGTCTCACAACACACCATTTGTGCAAGATATCACCATCAAGTGTATGGACAGGGGCTAGGTCAGGGCAGATTTGATCTCGTTCCTCCACTATATGCACAACGGTACGAGAAGCAGCTGTAGCCGGAGGAGCTATTGTAGCAGGAGTGGCGGCAGCTGAAGCATCCATAGCTGGAGTTGTTGTAGCATATGTAACTGGATGTAGAGGACCAGCAGCTGCTTCGCTGCGGAAAGTGACGCTCTTAATTTCGAAACACGGACAATCCAGGAAGCCAGGATGATTGCAGATGCAACTGACATCTCGATACTTTATCACTCTAAAAGTAGAGGTGAGGACCTGGTGCAACTTCATTGTGCCAGGTGTGTAGTAGGTTGTGAGATATGGTATCAGCAACTGCTTCAACTTCTTCAGCTTTGACAGAGAAGAGGTTGATCGATGTATGCCTGACCAGTGTAGAGGGTTTCGGCATCTGGAATGTCCATCCCTGACTGATGAGCTGGTCAGCTTTTCTCTTGATGGCTACCCCAATCCCATCTGGGGCACCCTTACCATGGCTGGCTTACCAAAAGTTCCAAGAAGCTGCCTGGTACCTCTTTTCGAACACTTTTGTGCTGAAAAGATAGAAGTTTTTTCCCTGTAGGTACTGAGTAGTTGGACCATGGTTGAAGAAGTTAATAACTTCGATGTTGGGGAAGTGTTCCTCCATGTACTGGAAGACTGGTTCGAGGTATCTCCAAGTTGCTGTTCGGTCATGCTTTATGAAAGGCGACAAGGTGCAAAAGGCTTATCTAAATCTCCAACATAGAGGACTCCAGTGTGCAGCGTTATTTGCCGGTGTGAACCACCAAAGTGGACGGATGCACTCTGCACTGCATGCATTTTCTTGCGAATTTCACGACATACACAAAACTGGTGAAAGGTGTTATACCGGTATCGCTTGAATTTGCTCAAGCTATTTTCCAAGAGATCTTGTTTGCTTTCGGTTATATCTACCTTTTTGGTAATGTTCATGGATGTCTCTTTATCATCCGGTAGGGGCTGAGCAACAGTGCGCCACTGTGTGTAAGTGACCATCTCATCTTGCAGGAACCAGTTCACTTCGGACACAATGTGCTTGCAGAATGCACATTCGTCATACTCGCAGGCCTTGTTGGATGGTTCACAAAGAATGCCATCGGCGAGGACCTCAACATTACTTGTATGTAGAGTGTTATGCTGTTTTGGACCTTGAAGTATCTGATGTTCTCTTGTGAACTCTCACTGCATTTTGGTAGCGTGTACCTTTCAGCTTTGGTGGTTTGCTTCTTTAAAGAAACCCTATTTTTCCCTCTCAGTTGAACTTGGCCTTATCATCATTACGTCTTCGTCTGGATTGACAGTGTTGCCTATAGAATAAAGAACCCATAAAATTCCATGGGCACAACTATTATAAATGTACACAGTTAAGCATCTATACATAGTTATTACAGGCTTAATACAACAATTATAAGTAGTACGTTGGTGGAATTAATCAACACCATTTTGATAGTTTTTCTTACAAATTAAGGTGGGATTGTAAAATAAAAATATATTGATCTGGCAGCACCTTGCAGTTGTAGGCAACTGGTTGGGGTTATTGATATCATTCTCGCTGGGGGTATTTGGTGGGGTGAGCTGTTCATCTTAATTAGCATTCCTCTGTCTGTATCTTTTCTGTGCGTCTTTCCGTTGTCTTCACTTGCTACGTCGAGCTCTTTCTGAACGTTGTGCAATCTTATTTAGTTTTCCTTCAGCTTTCTTTTTCTGTCATGCCAGCTTTTCTTTTTTCAAGTAGGCCTGCATTCTAGAAGGTAGTATCATGACGAGAGCGATACTGCTTCTGTTTCTCTGCTGAACTCAGCTTCATTTCGGGCACTGCAATCTACGTGAAGTGTTGGCAATTACATTACTTGCAATTGTGTAGTCCCCCATACTAACAATGTGACCTTACTGAGTAATATTATGTTTTTACAACACCTATTTGTATATGAACAGATGAAAAACAAGATGTATTAATCTCAAACATCAACCCTGTTACCCAGAAGTCAACCCTGTTACTGCCCGAGGCATCAAGAGTTGACGGTAACAGGGTGTGACATAATAGTGGATGATCTGCTATGTAGGCTCGCATTGATGTTGCTCATTATCACATAATGTGCTCTATTCACGTTATCTTACAGCATCCTTATTAGAAAGGTTTACATTTCTAACGTGTCACTGTTATATTGAGGTAAAAGTGTTGACATGCGCATGTTATATGGGTGTGGGAACATGTCAATAATATGTTTTATGCTTGAAGTAGATAACATAATTCTTACCTTCCCGCCATGACAGTCAGCTATCTTGTGCTGCCATCTGATGATTAATATGGTTTCATATAAAATAGTTTTTCTCTCTTTCAACAGCCACTTGGCGAGAGTAACAGGGGATGACGTGCAATGTGGGTACACAAAGTAACAGGGGATGACGTGCAATGTTGGCACCCAAAGTAACAGGGGATGACGTGCAATGTGGGGACACAAAGTAACAGGGGATGACGTGCAATGTGGGGATACAAAGTAACAGGGGATGACGTGCAATGTGGGGACACAAAGTAACAGGGGATGACGTGCAATGTGGGTACACAAAGTAACAGGAGATGACGTGCAATGTGGGGATACAAAGTAACAGGGGATGACGTGAAATGTGGGTACACAAAGTAACAGGGATGACGTGAAATGTGGGTACACAAAGTAAGAGGGGATGACGTGCAATGTGGGGACACAAAGTAACAGGGGATGATGTGTAATGTGGGGACACAAAGTAACAGGGGATGACGTGCAATATGGGGACATAAAGTAACAGGGGATGACGTGCAATATGCACACGCGACCCTAACATGTTAATAATTGAAACATCTTATCAGAGGATGATGATTATTTAAAAACAATTCACTAAAATATGTGCAAATGGTAAACCTCAAAGGTAAGCATTTAGTCAACTGAAGGCACTAAAGTTATATCAAATAATAAAGGTGAAATATTTGTACATCAATAGGCATGTTTCTGTTTTTCCTATAATACGCAAATTCATAACTAATAGAGGCCAAATTAGCAGGACACAATAGCATACCGAATTGATGGAATGACCCAGGCACCAAGACACCTGCGACTGTGGCGTAAGACTCCCTACCAGGTAATATTGTCCTTGTTGAGTCGGTGGATGTGTGCCACCGCAGACTCCGGTAGACTGGGCTGTGAGGATCACAATTTGAGACTGTATTCAGTGAAAACTCACATTAAGTACGTACGTATAGGTGGGGTACGTGTTTGACCATGCGTGCAGTCACATGGTCATATAGCTAGGGAAGCACGTGTTTGACCATGCGTGCAGTCACATGGTCATATGGGCGCAATATTCTATTGCAATATTTTCAGGACTTTATCGAATATAGTCTACATCTAGATCGTTCACAAAAAGTATATATTGTCGGATTTTTCCAACCGGCATAAAAGGCTAAAATTTATGAGCGAATACGTTCATTAACGGATTTAACATAATTAGTAGCGAACATATGGCTTGCACTACAGCGGGTGAAAGGTTGTGTATAATTCTAAAACTGTTCTTATAAGCGACAGTAATACCTTTCAGACTCTGTTTTATAAAATGACACCAAAGACTTGAGGTGTACATTGAACCACAATATGAATTAAATAAAGTTGTTTTAATGGAATTGTTGCATAAGTTAAATTTTCTGGCTAAAGCATTTGCCTGAGCATAGATACATCTTTTCTGCCTGGCAATATCGTCATCATCAGTAAGATTATTGTTTATAATATGGCCAAGGTATTTACATTTCTCAGTGTAAGGTAGTATATGGTTATTGATAACAACAGGATGAATATTTTTCTTGTCCCTAGGTTTGTTATCAATAACCATACAGACATATCTTTTGGCATTGTACGTTATATCAAATATACTGCCATACTTGGCACAACAATCGGTGAGTTTTCTCAACCCCGCAACACTAGGTGAAAAAAACACAAAGGTCATCGGCATACATCATATGATTCATTATGGTTCCTGCATAAAGACAGCCAATTTGTAATTTATTCAAATTTACACTTAAGTCATCCATGTAAACGTTAAAAAGATGCGGAGAAAGGATTCCACCCTGCTTAACACCGTTTGAAACGGTAAAAAATTCTGAGAAGCTAAAACACAATCTGACAGTGAATTTCTGGGTTCTGTACCAGTAATAAAGAATGCGAACAATAAAAGAAGGACATCCCCGTTCAATTAGTTTGGTGAATAGCTTACTATGATTGACTTTGTCAAAGGCCTTAGAGGCATCCAGCATGGTAACATACATAGATGAGCCATTCGCTATGTAGTGTCGAAAGAGTTCTTTTAATAAAAATATGAGCACTTCAGTTGAGTGATGCTTTTTAAATCCAAATTGGTTTACACATGTACATAAAAAGTAGAAACCCTGGATAATATCAAGGAATCAAGTAATTTACTAGCAATTGTGGCTAGAGCAATGGGTCGGTAGTTGTTGTTATCAGACAGGTCACCCGCCTTATTTTTAATTATGGGGCTATGATTGTAATCATCACAGCATCCGGTGAAAAACCGTGAATTAACATGCTACTATATAAAAGTGACATGAGAACATGAAGTTTTTCATTCGCATATTTAAAATGTTCGTTACTTACACTATCATAAACCGGGGCTTTGCCTACAGGCATTGCATGTATTATATCTTGAATTTACTTAACATTAACAGTCATTTGAACATTAAGCTGTACATTGCTACAGTATTAATTAATCTTCTTGATGTTGACTGGAGAGCCAGTTATAGAGTTAAGTAGGGATTGGTAATGATGAAGCCACATATTCTTCGACACCGGAAGCACCACCAACATTGCTAGGATTTGGCAACCTGGCTTTATTCATATGTTTTATGTCCTTCCAGAAGTTTTTGAAGTCATTATTACATAGTTTAGAAGCAAGTCTTTCAGCTTTAATCTGTTAATTTGATATGAAGTTAATCTAGATGAACGTCTGTTATTGCACAAGGACAATAAACAAGTGGGACACCATTAAGAAAAAAGACGTATAAATTCTTTGCACAACACTGGCTAGAACACGTTACTACAGTTGAACTTATTCGACTTCACCACCTGCCGTTTCAAAATTTCGACAATTTCGTTCACGCCACTTTACCGTCATCCTCATTTCGTAACACGCCTTAGAACTGCCGCTTTCTAATGTTTCACTGAATCTACCGCTCTACCTCTTTCGAATTAAAATCTACCGCCAAACCATGTTGTCAAGGTTAAATTTATTAATTTAATTCGAATCCAAATATACCGTTAACCACCACTTCACGTAGAAAACGGGCGGATCTAGGCTTGTTGGCAGAGGGGGTCTCAGTCAGTCGTAGTGTCATATGTCGTTCTACTTACGAACCGGGGGTACTTACAAAAGGGTTAATATATTAGCCGCTGCTAATACTTCAGTCTTTACATTGACACTAGTTCCGATGTAGGTCCGTATACGTTGTCCTTTCCGTAACATTTTGTCACGGACACAGGGTGTAAGACCCCCTCAATGACCTAGAGGGGGATCTTGGGACCCCTAGGACCCCCTGGGTCCGCTGCTGGAAAATACACCAGAATTAAGTAAATATACCTAACATAAAAATAATTCAGGAAGGAAACCTTCCACCCTCTTCCGCAATGCCAGATCTAGATATGCCACCCTGATATAATGTAAAGCTGTACATCTACCGTTTCTTGCGCGAAGTCACTTGGTTTATGTCTCTCTCTGCTTCGGGCAGACGAATGCTTTCTGAGTCATATAGTAGAGTGGACATAATTATGACACACACAGTTCTTCTATAGCAGCAGTTCTCAACATGGGATACGTGCATCCCCGGGGTGTGCCGGAGATTTTCCATGGGGTACGCAGATCGTTGGCTAAGGTTTCATGCAACAGTGCAAAAATGTTGTCACTTTGTGTGGTCCACGAAAGAGAAATTGTGTTTCTGTAATATTATCAAGTTCATAGAAAACATATTATTTTCAAGCCTAAAAGCTATTAGAAAACGTCATCACCCAAGTCCATCAATTGCTATTCTCGAAGGACTTACAGTTTTCCCAGTTATTTCGTATCTACATTATTCGTAAGGTACGACGATTTCGCCTCGTTGTAACTGTTCTATTGCCTAACTGATAAACACCATCAAGTCCATCGCCCTAAATACCCCGGCTGGTCTGCCTCCTGAACTAAGATGTCGATGAGGACCAAGAGGCGTTGCTCTTCCGCACTGAGGTCCATTGGGTATCACGGGGAATATGGAGTTTAGAGTGGTGTCGCAGAAAGAGGAGATTGCCGAATTCTTTGACCACGTCAACAAGGAGCAGTCTGTAAAATTCGTCAAGAAACTCTCGGACAAAGGTGGTTCCTGAAACTGGCGTGCTTGAACATCGTTTCCCATCTGACTTCGTTTAACACGTCACTCCAATGACGGTTCACAACGGGGATTGATTTCGTTAGCTAGAACTGGTGGGATGCAAAATCAAGGAAGGAAACTTCAACATGTTTGAACACATAAGAGTAGCTCTTCAGGATGAAGAAATGCGACATGGAAACATGGGGTAACTTGTGCAGGCGCACCTGCCTTCCAATCGGAAAGAATTTCCGACATACTTCATCCATTCAGTATTGCTTTCTCTCATAGACGGCGTGCATGATGACTTTTGGAAGTTCGTGCACGACTCCACCGCATGTTATGCATTTGAAGCTCTTCCCCAGACAACGTTCCTGTCCAAGATGACCGAATCGTATCCACCTGTGACTGACGTACCCTTGAGGGCATTGCTAATGCTTCCTTCTACCTATCACTGCGAGCAAGGATTATCGGCGATGTTCTGCATAAAAACTACATTTTGTGCCCGTCTGTGCATGAAGTCTCTTTATTCAAACTGTTCCCCAAATCGAAGCCCTGGTTTTGATCAGGAAATCTCAACTCTGACATGGTTGGAGATGGTTTTTCGTGATCCTACTTCCATTCGGGATACAGTTATGGCGTCAATAAAATGTGCAACAGTGAACTCAGTGTTGCATGTTGTTTCTTTTATAATTCAATGTCACAACGGTGGAGTCCCCGGCCCATCGTTTCAGGAAACACAGGGTGCGCGGTGTGGAAAAGGTTGGGAACCGCTGTTCTATAGTAAACAGTGGATGTCCATATAAGTCTCAATCTGTAGAAAGCTTACATTGGTTTCTCCATCTCCGCACAACATGTTTCCTGTGTAGGTAACCCAATACTTACAACATGCTTCCTGTGTAGGTAACCCAATACTTACAACATGCTTCCTGTGTAGGTAACCCAATACTTATAACATGCTTCATGTGTAGGTAACCCAATACTTACAACATGCTTCCTGTGTAGGTAACCCAATACTTATAACATGCTTCCTGTGTAGCTAACCCAATACTTGCAACATGCTTCCTGTGTAGGTAACCCAATACTTATAACATGCTTCCTGTGTAGGTAACCCAATACTTACATTGGTTTCTCCATCTCCGCACAACATGCTTCCTGTGTAGGTAACCCAATACTTACAACATGCTTCCTGTGTAGGTAACCCAATACTTATAACATGCTTCCTGTGTAGGTAACCCAATACTTATAACATGCTTCCTGTGTAGGTAACCCAATACTTACAACATGCTTCCTGTGTAGGTAACCCAATACTTATAACATGCTTCCTGTGTAGGTAACCCAATACTTATATTGGTTTCTCCATCTCCGCACAACATGCTTCCTGTGTAGGTAACCCAATACTTACAACATGCTTCCTGTGTAGGTAACCCAATACTTATAACATGCTTCCTGTGTAGGTAACCCAATACTTATAACATGCTTCCTGTGTAGGTAACCCAATATTTACATTGGTTTCTCCATCTCCGCACAACATGCTTCCTGTGTAGGTAACCCAATACTTACAACATGCTTCCGGTGTAGGTAACCCAATACTTACAACATGATTCCTGTGTAGGTAACCCAATACTTACAACATGCTTCCTATGTAGGTAACCCAATACTTATAACATGCTTCCTGTGTAGGTAACCCAATACTTACAACATGTTTCCTGTGTAGGTAACCCAATACTTACAACATGCATCCTGTGTAGGTAACCCAATACTTACAACATGCTTCCTGTGTAGGTAACCCAATACTTACAACATGCTTCCTATGTAGGTAACCCAATACTTATAACATGCTTCCTGTGTAGGTAACCCAATACTTACAACATGCTTCCTGTGTAGGTAACCCAATACTTACAACATGCATTCTGTGTAGATAACCCAATACTTACAACATGCTTCCTGTGTAGGTAACCCAATACTTACAACATGCTTCCTGTGTAGGTAACCCAATACTTACAATGGTTACGCCACGGTTGTTGCGGAAACCCAATACTTGACAAAACCAAAACGTAATATGAAAATGCGAATGGAAATCAAACCAAGATTCATGAACGATTGATGAAGTGTGTATACAATAATTATTTTATTTCCCCATCTCATTCCCATGTATCTTTATCTGTCTGTCTGTCTGTATGTTTCTATGTCTGTCTCTGAATATATGTGTCTGTGTCAATGTATCTGTCTGTCTGTCTGTGTGTCTGACTGTGGACATCTTTATGTGTCTCTGTCTAAACATACACACACGCACGCACGCACGCACGCACGCAATGTTCATTTATGTTTAGACAGAGAGGCAGACACATAAAGATACCCCCCCACACACACACGCGCACGCACACACACACACACACACACACACACACACACACACACACACACACACACACACACACACACACACACACACACACACACACACACACACACACACACACACACACACACACACACACACACACTCCCCCACACTGTATGTGGATTGTAAAATCAGCCTTGTTCAGTTTGCGCTGACCCGCCTGACAATGACCCTGAAATGGTTGAAATCATCCTCTCAATGAGCGTTGGCTGTTCCTTCTCCCGTTCTAGCCGGGCCGCCTCCTGCGCCGACTCCTCCGCCGCCTCCTGCGCCTTCCGGCGATGGAACATAAATATATATCCGATGATTCCCAACGCAGCACCACTCACCAGCAGCACCAGCAATATAACTGCATATAGTATGCTTGATTTCTCCGATTTTTCTTTTTTGTTTTCGTTTTCGCAGTAATTCCCTTCGAAGCCGTCAGAGCAATCACAAGTCACCCCGCCTATTTTCTCGTCCGTGCATTTGCCATTGTTTTGACACGGTTTGTCGGAACATTTCACTTTCCTATCGCAGAAGGCTCCCCTGAAATTGGGGCCACAGTCGCATTTCACGCCACCACTCGTGAGATCGTGACAAGTGGCATTATATCGGCACGGGCTATCGGAACATCGGAACTTCCGATCGCAGCGCACGCCAACCCACCCGGTTGCGCATGTGCACTTGATGCCTTTTGGTTGAAGTGCAGTGCAAGTCCCGCCGTTCAGACACGCTATGTTTGAGCACGTTAAGAGTATTTCGCAGAAAGCTCCCTCGAAATCGTTGCCACATGTGCACTGTATACTGGCATTAGCGAGATCTTGACAAGCGCCATTGTTCTGGCACGGGCTATCGGAACATTTGGCCTTCCGTTCGCAACGGGATCCGGCAAATCCGAACGTGCACCAACACCTGACTCCTTTCGGTTTAACCGCGACACACGTAGCGGCGTTCTGACACGGATTGTCGGAACATTTCACGTCCCTTTCACAGTAGGTCCCTCTGAACTCCTGGGTACATACACACACGCCACCACCTGCGGTATCTTTACAAGGAGCGCCATTTAGGCACGGCCTGCGTCGTTCTGAACATTTCGCCTTCCGTTCGCAGCGTAGGCCAGCCCATCCGATTTTGCAGTTGCAAGTTATTCCTTTCGGTTGACCGTCCGTACACGTGCCGCCGTTCTTACACGCCCCGGTGTCTGAACATTTGTAGCGAATCGGACACCGAAAGATAATCTTCAAATGTACATATCCTTTCTTCCGTTGATAGGAGGATGCGTGGGGTCTCCTGCTTATGGAGCAAGTCGTCTTTCCGTTCCACATTGCTTCGGTACAACGAACAGTTACTAAGCAATGATGTCGACACTGTTGTTCCGTCGCCGATCCAGGGACAAAAGTCGATCTGATCAGACCCTGATTCGCATTACGCTCCACTGTATCTACACACGGTGGGTTAGTCTGGCGTCTGTAGCGCGTTACGACGTTATTAGTTCGGTCGCCGGGACCGCCTGCCCAGTTCATAGATGAGGCGGCAACGTTGTCAGTCTTCGCCAATAATGAGCGGCAATTGCAAAATACAAGCAGCAAGTTCACTGCAGTGGTGAAGTGCCGACGCATGATGAAGATAATCAAAGTCACTACCAATACACTGGTTAGCTCCCAGGTGCCGCATGTGACGTTTCAAATACGGTTGATGCTGTTATCTTTTTCCGTCTTCAATAACAAAATACAGATCATTCGTTCAAGCGGTAGGTTGTTGAATACTGCAGCTGAGCTGACGTCATTCGCATACGTAACACGCTTCGTAATTTAAAACTACCTGCGTGACGTCACCCGAGCCGTCGAGTCCTAACACCTCGTGTAGTCAATGTACCGGACACTGTATGATTATATTTAACGGGGATTAAAACTTAGTACGTACATGCCTTGCTGTTTGGGCCATATTTGCTATAATTATATTATGTACTACTACTACTACTACTATTACTACTACTACTACTACTACTACTACTACTACTACTACTACTACTACTACTACTACTACTACTACTACTACTACTACTACTACTACTACTACAGTGATGCAAATAAAATATGCAAAGTATGCATTAAGCAAACATACTAACAGTCGGTAAAAGCAGAGGTAAGGTAACTAACATAAATTCCATGAGACACACCACCGTCCTCTTGAAAATAAAATATCTGTCACTTGAATTGTCATTGTAGATTATTTTTTTATGTAGAAATTTATTATTTTTGATGAACATTTGTTCGAAGCGTGTTTTCGCTAAACGACGCCAAATCTCAACGACTGTAGGAACAGCTACAGAGTGGATACTCAGAACTGGACAAATAAGTCAAAAGGAAGACGAGAGCAGATAAGAGAGCCTTCATCGAAAATCTGGCAGATGGAGCAGAAGCAGCAGCACAGACACAGAACATGGCCACACTGTACAAGATAACCAAAACGCTGACTGGCGGTTTTAAAAATAGCGATGTTCCAGTTAAAGATGTGGATGGAAATGTTGTCACCTGTGAAGCAAAACAGACCCAGAGATGGAAAACACACTTCGAGACCATCCTCAACAAGGAAGCACCAAGAAATCAAGCAGAAATTCCAGAAAACAAAGAGGACCTGAATGTCAACATAGACCCACCATCTGCTGAAGAAGTGAGAAAAGCAATCAGGACCATGAAGTCTGGGAAAGCACCGGGTGCAGACTGTGTAAGTGCAGAGATGTTGAACGCTGGAGAAGTCACCATGGGAGCCTTAACAGAGATCATTGAAGGAATATGGGAGACGGAAGAAACACCAGGTGACTGGAAGATGGGGCTGATCGTCTACTACCAAAGAAAAGAGACCTTAGCCTTTGCAAAAACTGGAGAGGGATCACTCTGTTGTCTATCACTAGCAAAGTTTTCAGCATGGTGATCCTTGACAGAATTTCAGAAGCCCTTGACCCACTGTTGCGCAAAGAACAGGCAGGTTTTAGGAAAGGAAAATCCTGTGGAGACCACATTTTTACCTTAAGGCAGATCCTGGAGCAGTGCCAGGAATGGAACACGCCATTCTATGCAAACTTCGTCGATTTTGAAAAAGGTTTTCCACAGCATTCACAGAGACTCTCTCTGACGTATACTCCGGCACTACGGAAGCCCCCAATATTGTGAGCATAATCAAACTGCTATACGGCGATTTCGGGACCAAGGTCATTTGCGGCCAATACCTGACAGAAGATTTTGAAATCAAGACCGGAGTGAAACAAGGATGCATACTATCCCCCTTCCTGTTCTGCCTCGGGATTGACTGGGTCATGAAGGAAACAGCACTAGGAGACAAAAGCGGCATCAAATGGACCTTCACATACACATTAGATGATCTAGACTTTGCAGACGACCGCTACAGTGACATCCAAAGAAAAAGCGATGAACGTGCAAGAAATGCCGGAAAAATAGGGCTACAGATAAACACAAACAAAACAAAGATGCTGCGAAACAACAACCAAACAGTAGACCCCATCACGATTGGAGGAAGGAAATTGAAGAGGTGACCGAGTTCACCTACCTTGGGGCCAAGGTGTCAACAGATGGAAGGTCACAAGGCATATGCCAGATTCTGGAAGTTTTCCAAAACAAGTGCTTCAGGAAAATACTGCGAATCTACTGGCCAAACAAAATCTCCAACACGGAACTCCATGAAAGAAAAGGTATGCAGCCCATCTCTCTCGAGGTTAAACGCCGCATATAGAAATGGATCAGACACGTCTGCAGAATGCCGCTGACATCCATTCCAAGAGTGGCCATGCGCTGGACCCCTGGTGGCAAGAGAACGCGGGGGAAACCCAGGGAGACGTGGAGGAGATCGGTAGAGCGTAAGATGAAGGCTCTCGGGTTGGGGCCAGGTGACGAAACTTGCAACGGACAGGCAACATTGGCGTTCTTTGGATTCGGCCTTATGTGTGATCCCGCACGAAGACGATTAAATCGAGTGGACGAATCCGCCTTCGGTACCAATGTAATCGGACTCGACCATGGCGACACACTACGACGAATGACTCGTTGTGCTAGCATATCTCACTAATCAATTTAGGTTTAAGCAATGGTGTACGATAGGCTGGCTGCGATATAGGCTCCTGTTGTTTGAATGGTCGTGGGAGGCAACACATAACGACCAGGTGGTGTACCTGCCGTTGAAAAACATCGTCATCCCTGATTAATTGATTAAGAAGAACCTGATCCGTATCGGTTAATACGGAACCAACCCTACCCATGTCTATCGACCTGTAGTTCATCTTACTTTGGATTGTAAATATGCCCCTCCTAAATGGATATTACCGTCAGCCAACACCTTGATTTTGGGACGTCGTGTGGCTTCGCCTGCATTTTATACTCATTTCCCTGGCGAAAACGAGGAGTGGGCGCGCGGGAAATCTTTCCCTCCAGATAGGACGCTTCTTCCCGCAGAAGCGCTGCATATGTCCCAACTCACTGCAGTAGAAGCATCGCGGTTGTCCGTCTGCAGTCCAGTCGGGTAGGCGATGCGGGGGAGTCATCATGCCGGATGATGGACATGCGACTAGCCAGTTGGGTCGGCCAAAGCGGGGGCGGTCATCCTCGGGGCGATGGACGCGGGAACGGCGTATGGCTGGCTGTCTCCATTGTAGCTAGCTTCGTCATTAAACGCTCTTGTCCGCAGATTACCTGCTCCAGCGTCGAGTCGAGGGTCGTCGCTGGGGGAGGCGGTTGGAAGGAAGGGTTGAGCACCTATCTCCATCTGAACCTCTTCCCGTCCATCCACACCGAGTCGTGAAACAGCATCCTTCCGCTCCCTGAATTCGGCTACCCACGTCATGCATGGCTGCATCCAGTCTTGTAAAGCAGTCGGCTCGTCGATATCGAGAAAGTTCGAAATGACATTAGCGCGAACTTGGGCCCAAGGAATGGCATCACGCACAGTAGTGACATTTGTATAAACGCAGCTTAGTTTTTTGAATCATGGCTCTTCCACCTTGTTCGTGTTACTTTCGTCTAGCTCACGACAATACATACCTTGTGCTACTAATTAGCTGTCACTGACACATGAACACATCACAACACCTCTGGTGCAATAAACAATTAAGTAGTGCATATGATCTAAGCCATATGTCACCAGTTCTGGAAAACTTATCAGATTCAGGATAATTATAGTAATTTTGGACGTTAACAGAGTTAAATTGATTATTTGATAGCAGGGTTGACAATTGGTAACAGGACTAGCTGACCCTCATTCAAAGTGAATCATAACACTGCATCATAGAGATCATAATAATCATAATGATTGTATTTTAAAACAATGTTAAATGTTTCCAGTCTCTTGGTTCCGCTCAGCGTTAAGCACATTGCAAAATTATTTCCCAGAGATCACGTCGGATTTGGACATGCCGACTACAAACTTTTTCTGGCTCTGGTATTAGAAAGAGGACATCGACGACAATATATACCAACACATGTCGTCGACTTGTGGCCAGAAAAAAAAACGATTCTCCCCAGCAGGCATCATCCATTTTACACAAACGTCAGATTCTTCCAGTTCTTGTGTGATCCCCGGAAAGACACGCTTATCATGTCTCACAACACACCATTTGTGCAAGATATCACCATCAAGTCTATGGACAATGGCTAGGTCAGGGCAGATTGGATCTCTTTCCTCCACTATATGCACAACGGTACCAGAAGCAGCTGTAGCCGGAGGAGGAGCTATTGTAGCAGGAGTGGCGGCAGCTGAAGCATCTATAGCTGGAGTTGTTGTAGCATATGTAACTGGATGTAGAGGACCAGCAGCTGCTTCGTTGCGGAAAGTGACGCTCTTAATCTCGAAACACGGACAATCCAGGAAGCCAGGATGATTGCAGATGCAACTGACATCTCGATACTTTATCATTCTAAAGGTAGAGGTGAGGACTTGGTGCAACTTCATTGTGCCAGGTGTGTAGTAGGTTGTGAGATATGGTATCAGCAACTGCTTCAACTTCTTCAGCTTTGACAGAGAAGAGGTTGATCGATGTATGCCTGACCAGTGTAGAGGGTTTCGGCATCTGGAATGTCCATCCCTGACTGATGAGCTGGTCAGCTTTTCTCTTGATGGCTCCCACAATCCCATCTGGGACACCCTTGCCATGGCTGGCTTGCCAACAGTTTCAAGAAGCTGCCTGGTACCTCTTTTCGAACACTTTTGTGCTGAAAAGATAGAAGTTTTTTCTCTGTAGGTACTGAGTAGTTGGACCATGGTTGAAGAAGTTAATAACTTCGATGTTGGGGAAGTGTTCCTCCATGTACTGGAAGACTGGTTCGAGGTATCTCCAAGTTGCTGTTCGGTCATGCTTTATGAAAGGCGACAAGGTGCAAAAGGCTTATCTAAATCTCCAACATAGAGGACTCCAGTGTGCAGCGTTATTTGCCGGTGTGAACCACCAAAGTGGACGGATGCACTCTGCACTGCATGCATTTTCTTGCGAATTTCACGACATACACAAAACTGGTGAAAGGTGTTATACCGGTATCGCTTGAATTTGCTCAAGCTATTTTCCAAGAGATCTTGTTTGCTTTCGGTTATATCTACCTTTTTGGTAATGTTCATGGATGTCTCTTTATCATCCGGTAGGGGCTGAGCAACAGTGTGCCACTGTGTGTAAGTGACCATCTCATCTTGCTGGAACCAGTTCACTTCGGACACAATGTGCTTGCAGAATGCACATTCGTCATACTCGCAGGCCTTGTTGGATGGTTCACAAAGAATGCCATCGGCGAGGACCTCAACATTACTTGTATGTAGAGTGTTATGCTGTTTCAGCTTGTTGGCTATGGTGGTAAAATTTTCACGAGTCTTGCATTGGCATGTTTCCCTATCTTGAGTTGTTGGGTGAACGACCAAAATGGCCTCAGCATGCAGAACAGGGAATATGAAATTTCTCTGCTAGGGTGTTCTGCTGGGTATTTCCTGTGAATGTTCTGAATATAGTCATTCAGCAGGCGCTTCTGCATTTTGACCTTCCTGCAGAAGTGAGGGTTTGCTTCTTGCCAGGAGTTGATCAGCGGTTGTCGTCTCGACAAAAGTAGTCGGCGACAGACTTGTTCAGTTTTTCTCCCATGGCTGATACTTTCTTTTGACGCTGACATGCATACGTCGTCTGGTCTGCCGTGCCTTTGTATTTATCCCATCCTTTCTTTGATATCCCAAAAGCTTGTTGAACGTAACGCTGCAAAAGTATCGTTTCACTGTCAGAAGTTTGGCCCACATTTAGCGCTGCCTTTCAGAATTAGCCTGTTTAGAGGCTCTCTTCATGTCTGCGGTTAAGGCATGATGGAAGTTGAGGGTTTTTTTCAGTTCTCGTGGTACATAAAGGTTTCTCAGGAGCCTCATGGTTTTGGACCTTGAAGTATCTGATGTTCTCTTGTGAACTCTCACGGCATTTTGGTAGCGTGTACCTTTCAGCTTTGGTGGTTTGCTTCTTTAAATAAACCCCATTTTTCCCTCTCAGTTGAACTTGGCCTTATCATCATTACGTCTTCGTCTGGATTGACAGTGTTGCCTATAGAATAAAGAACCCATAAAATTCCATGGGCACAACTATTATAATTGTACACAGTTAAGCATCTATACATAGTTATTACAGGCTTAATACAACAATTATAAGTAGTACGTTGGTGGAATTAATCAACACCATTTTGATAGTTTTTCTTACAAATTAAGGTGGGATTGTAAAATAAAAATATATTGATCTGGCAGCACCTTGCAGTTGTAGGCAACTGGTTGGGGTTATTGATATCATTCTCGCTGGGGGTATTTGGTGGGGTGAGCTGTTCATCTTAATTAGCTTTCCTCTGTCTGTATCTTTTCTGTGCGTCTTTCCGTTGTCTTCTCTTGCTACGTCGAGCTCTTTCTGAACGTTGTGCAATCTTATTTAGTTTTCCTTCAGCTTTCTTTTTCTGTCATGCCAGCTTTTCTTTTTTCAAGTAGGCCTGCATTCTAGAAGGTAGTATCATGACGAGAGCGATACTGCTTCTGTTTCTCTGCTGAACTCAGCTTCATTTCGGGCACTGCAATCTACGTGAAGTGTTGGCAATTACATTACTTGCAATTACTAACAATGTGACCTTACTGAGTAATATTATGTTTTTACAACACCTATTTGTATATGAACAGATGAAAAACAAGATGTATTAATCTCAAACATCAACCCTGTTACCCAGAAGTCAACCCTGTTACTGCCCGAGGCATCAAGAGTTGACGGTAACAGGGTGTGACATAATAGTGGATGATCTGCTATGTAGGCTCGCATTGATGTTGCTCATTATCACATAATGTGCTCTATTCAGGTTATCTTACAGCATCCTTATTAGAAAGGTTTACATTTCTAACGTGTCACTGTTATATCGAGGTAACAGTGTTGACATGCGCATGTTATATGGGTGTGGGAACATGTCAATAATATGTTTTATGCTTGATGTAGATAACATAATTCTTACCTTCCCGCCATGACAGTCAGCTATCTTGTGCTGCCATCTGATGATTAATATGGTTTCATATAAAATAGTTTTTCTCCCTTTCAACAGCCACTTGGCGAGAGTAACAGGGGATGACGTGCAATGTGGGTACACAAAGTAACAGGGAATGACGTGCAATGTTGGCACCCAAAGTAACAGGGGATGACGTGCAATGTGGGGACACAAAGTAACAGGGGATGACGTGCAATGTGGGGACACAAAGTAACAGGGGATGACGTGCAATGTGGGGAAACAAAGTAACAGGGGATGACGTGAAATGTGGGTACAAAAAGTAAGAGGGGATGACGTGCAATGTAGGGGACACAAAGTAACAGGGGATGATGTGTAATGTGGGGACACAAAGTAACAGGGGATGACGTGCAATATAGGGACATAAAGTAACAGGGGATGACGTGCAATATGCACTCGCGACCCTAACATGTTAATAATTGAAACATCTTATCAGAGGATGATGATTATTTAAAACAATGCACTAAAATGTGTGCAAATGGTAAACCTCAAAGGTAAGCATTTAGTCAACTGAACGCACTAAAGTTATATCAAATAATAAAGGTGAAATATTTGTACATCAATAGGCATGTTTCTGTTTGTCCTATAATACGCAAATTCATAACTAATAGAGGCCAAATGAGCAGGACACAATAGCATACCGAATTGATGGAATGACCCAGGCACCAAGACACCTGCGACTGTGGCGTAAGACTCCCTACCAGGTAATATTGTCCTTGTTGAGTCGGTGGATGTGTGCCACCGCAGACTCCGGTAGACTGGGCTGTGAGGATCACAATTTGAGACTGTATTCAGTGAAAAACTCACATTAAGTACATACGTATAGGTGGGGTACGTGTTTGACCATGCGTGCAGTCACATGGTCATATAGCTAGGCACGTGTTTGACCATGCGTGCAGTCACATGGTCATATAGCTAGGTGCACGTGTTTGACCATGCGTGCAGTCACATGGTCATATAGCTAGGGCACGTGTTTGACCATGCGTGCAGTCACATGGTCATATAGCTAGGGCACGTGTTTGACCATGCGTGCAGTCGCATGGTCATATAGCTAGGGCACGTGTTTGAACATGCGTGCAGTCACATGGTCATATGGGCGCAATATTCTTGCAGGACTTTATCGAATATAGTCTACATCTAGATCGTTAATCATGTCGCATCCTCTCATGTGAAGATGGTCCATCTGCAAGTACAGTTGTGGCTCATTATCAGCACCAGCTGCGTGTTAATGTTAATGTTTAATGTTTTTTTATTTCAGGCAAGAGCCCATAATATTATAAATACATACAGATTAAAAACATACATATACACACATGATGAACAATAGAGGTACATGTAGTGACCAAAAATATTTATATAAATATACATACATGACGTATAGTAAAATATATATATAAGATAAGTGAGAATAAAAAAATATATTTGTATAAAAGTACAAACATCATGAATTAAAAGCACACAATTGATCAATCCAATGTTTAATCAAGGGTCTTTGATAATAAATAAAAGTGTGAAGATAATTCACAAAAAAGTATATATTGTCGGATTTTTCCAACCGGCATAAAAGGCTAAAAATTGATGAGCGAATACGTTCATTAACGGATTTAACATAATTAGTAGCGAACATATGGCTTGCACTACAGCGGGTGAAAGGTTGTGTATAATTCTAAAACTGTTGTTATAAGCGACAGTAATACCTTTCAGACTCTTTTTTTAAAATGACACCAAAGACTTGAGGTGTACATTGAACCACAGTATGAATTAAATAAAGTTGTTTTAATGGAATTGTTGCATAAGTTAAATTTTCTGGCTAAAGCATTTGCCTGAGCATAGATACATCTTTTCTGCCTGGCAATATCGTCATCATCAGTAAGATTATTGTTTATAATATGGCCAAGGTATTTACATTTCTCAGTGTAAGGTAATGTATGGTTATTGATAACAACAGGATGAATATTTTTCTTGTCCCTAGGTTTGTTATCAATAACCATACAGACATATTTTTTGGCTTTGTACGTTATATCAAATATACTGCCATACTTGGCACAACAATCGGTGAGTTTTCTCAACTCCGCAACACTAGGTGAAAAAAACACAAAGGTCATCGGCATACATCATATGATTCATTATGGTTCCTGCATAAAGACAGCCAATTTGTAATTTATTCAAATTTACACTTAAGTCATCCATGTAAACGTTAAAAAGATGCGGAGAAAGGATTCCACCCTGCTTAACACCGTTTGAAACGGTAAAAAATTCTGAGAAGCTAAAACACAATCTGACAGTGAATTTCTGGGTTCTGTACCAGTAATAAAGAATGCGAACAATAAAAGAAGGACATCCCCGTTCAATTAGTTTGGTGAATAGCTTACTATGATTGACTTTGTCAAAGGCCTTAGAGGCATCCAGCATGGTAACATACATAGATGAGCCATTCGCTATGTAGTGTCGAAAGAGTTCTTTTTAATAAAAATATGAGCATTTCAGTTGAGTGATGCTTTTGAAATCCAAATTGGTTTACACATGTAGATAAAAAAAGTAGAAACCCTGGATAATATCAAGGATTCAAGTAATTTACTAGCAATTGTGGCTAGAGCAATGGGTCGGTAGTTGTTGTTATCAGACAGGTCACCCGCCTTATTTTTAATTATGGGGCTATGATTGTAATCATCACAGCATCCGGTGAAAAACCGTGAATTAACATGCTACTATATAAAAGTGACATGAGAACATGAAGTTTTTCATTCGCATATTTAAAATGTTCGTTACTTACACTATCATAACCCGGGCTTTGCCTACAGGCATTGCATGTATTATATCTTGAGTTTCCTTAACATTAACAATCATTTGAACATTAAGCTGTACATTGCTACAGTATTCATTGATCTTCTTGATGTTGACTGGAGAGCCAGGTATAGGTTTAAGTAGGGACTGGTAATGATGAAGCCACATATTCTTTACATTTTCGACACCGGAAGCACCACCAACATTGCTAGGATTTGGCAACCTGGCTTTATTTATATGTTTTATGTCCTTCCAGAAGTTTTTTGAAGTCATTATTACATAGTTTAGAAGCAAGTCTTTCAGCTTTAATCTGTTAATTTGATATGAAGTTAATCTAGATGAACGTCTGTTATTGCACAAGGACAATAAACAAGTGTGACACCATTAAGAAAAAAGACGTATAAATTCTTTGCACAACACTGGCTAGAACACGTTACTACAGGTGAACTTATTCGACTTCACCACCTGCCGTTTCAAAATTTCGACAATTTCGTTCACGCCACTTTACCGTCATCCTCATTTCGTAACACGCCTTAGAACTGCCGCTTTCTAATGTTTCACTGAATCTACCGCTCTACCTCTTTCGAATTAAAATCTACCGCCAAACCATGTTGTCAAGGTTAAATTTATTCATTTAATTCGAATCCAAATATACCGTTAACCACCACTTCACGTAGAAAACGGGCGGATCTAGGCTTGTTGGCAGAGGGGGTCTCAGTCAGTCGTAGTGTCATATGTCGTTCTACTTACGAACCGGGGGTACTTACAAAAGGGTTAATATATTAGCCGCTGCTAATACTTCAGTCTTTACATTGACACTAGTTCCGATGTAGGTCCGTATACGTTGTCCTTTTCCGTAACACTTTGTCACGGACACAGGGTGTAAGACCCCCTCAATGACCTAGAGGGGATCTTGGGACCCCTAGGACCCCCTGGGTCCGCTGCTGGAAAATACACTAGAATTAAGTAAATATACGCTAACATAAAAAAATTCAGGAAGGAAACCTTCCACCCTCTTCCGCAATGCCAGATCTAGATATGCCACCCTGATATAATGTAAAGCTGTAGATCTACCGTTTCTTGCGCGAAGTCACTTGGTTTATGTCTCTCTGCTTCGGGCAGACGAATGCTTTCTGAGTCATATAGTAGAGTGGACATAATTATGACACACACAGTTCTTCTATAGCAGCAGTTCTCAACATGGGATACGTGCATCCCCGGGGGTGTGCTGGAGATTTTCCATGGGGTACGCAGATCGTTGGCTAAGGTTTCATGCAACAGTGCAAAAATGTTGTCACTTTGTGTGGTCCACGAAAGAGAAATTGTGTTTCTGTAATATTATCAAGTTCATAGAAAACATATTATTTTCAAGCCTAAAAGCTATTAGAAAACGTCATCACCCAAGTCCATCAATTGCTATTCTCGAAGGACTTACAGTTTTCCCAGTTATTTCGTATCTACATTATTCGTAAGGTACGACGATTTCGCCTCGTTGTAACTGTTCTATTGCCTAACTGATAAACACCATCAAGTCCATCGCCCTAAATACCCCGGCTGGTCTGCCTCCTGAACCAAGATGTCGATGAGGACCAAGAGGCGTTGCTCTTCCGCACTGAGGTCCATTGGGTATCACGGGGAATATGGAGTTTAGAGTGGTGTCGCAGAAAGAGGAGATTGCCGAATTCTTTGACCACGTCAACAAGGAGCAGTCTGTAAAATTCGTCAAGAAACTCTCGGACAAAGGTGGTTCCTGAAACTGGCGTGCTTGAACATCGTTTCCATCTGACCCTTTCGTTTAACACGTCACTCCAATGACGGTTCACAACGGGAGATTGATTTCGTTAGCTAGAGCTGGTGGGATGCAAAATCAAGGAAGGAAACTTCAACATGTTTGAACACATAAGAGTAGCGCTTCATGATGAAGAAATGGGACATGGAAACATGGGGTAACTTGTGCAGGCGCACCTGCCTTCCAATCGGAAAGAATTTCCGACATACTTCATCCATTCAGTATTGCTTTCTCATAGACGGCGTGCATGATGACTTTGGAAGTTCGTGCACGACTCCACCGCACGTTATGCATTTGAAGCTCTTCCCAGACAACGTTCCTGTCCAAGATGACCGAATCGTATCCACCTGTGACTGACGTACCCTTTGACATTGCTAATGCTTCCTTCTACCTACCCTTGAGGGCATTGTGATTCGCCATCAACCAAGATTCATGCTTCCTTCTACCATTCACTGCGAGCAAGGATTATCTGTTCACAGCGACTGTTCGCCCTGGCGTTCATAAATGAACACACATTTTGCAGCACGCACGCAGCAGCAGCCGCACGGCACGCACGTACACGGTTTTTACATACAGCAGATATATAAAGATAACTTCATACACATTTATGCAATTATAAAAGATTTCTTCTGCAACATTGTAGACAATTGTATGTGGATTTTAAATCCAGTTTGCCTATTTAAATACTTGTGATACACTGAGGTTAAAACAACCTTTCAATATGCCATATTTTTCTAAATGATTCGATGCTGGTGCAGAAATGGCTCATCTATGAAATGTACCTATGCTGATGATCTAACTCACACGACACCATGCAGTATGAGTACACCGAACTGATTTAGACGGATATTCTTTAGTTCGCAGAATTTGCTTTTCCAAATCAGAAGTCACTGTCACGCCTCTTTGGCTTCTCAGCACATTATTTGATGTTGCACGTGAATACAGTCTCAAAATTGTGATCCTCCACAGCCCAGGCAGTGCATACTGGAGTCTTTCAGTTCCTGTGTTGCCAGGTTTTACAGTGAATCAAATTGCACATTGTACCACCGACTCAACAAGGACAATATTACCTGGTAGGGAGTCTTACGCCACAGTCGCAGGTGTCTTGGTGCCTGGGTCATTCCATCAATTCGGTATGCTATTGTGTCCTGCTCATTTGGCCTCTATTAGTTATGAATTTGCGTATTATAGGACAAACAGAAACATGCCTATTGATGTACAAATATTTCACCTTTATTATTTGATATAACTTTAGTGCCTTCAGTTGACTAAATGCTTACCTTTGAGGTTTACCATTTGCACATATTTTAGTGAATTGTTTTTAAATAATCATCATCCTCTGATAAGATGTTTCAATTATTAACATGTTAGGGTCGCGTGTGCATATTGCACGTCATCCCCTGTTACTTTATGTCCCTATATTGCACGTCATCCCCTGTTACTTTGTGTCCCCACATTACACATCATCCCTGTTACTTTGTGTCCCACATTGCATCATCCCCTGTTACTTTGTGTACCCACATTTCACGTCATCCCCTGTTACTTTGTATCCCCACATTGCACGTCATCCCCTCTTACTTTTGTGTACCCACATTTCACGTCATCCCCTGTTACTTTGTGTACCCACATTTCCGTCATCCCTGTTACTTTGTATCCCCATTGCACGTCATCTCCTGTTACTTTGTATCCCCACATTGCACGTCATCCCCTTACTTTGTGTACTTTCACGTCATCCCCTGTTACTTTGTGTACCACATTTCACGTCATCCTGTCCCCACATTGCACGTCATCCCTGTTACTTTGGACCCACATTGTGTTACTTTGTGTCCCACAACATTGTTACTTTGTGTCCCCACATTGCACGTCATCCTGTTACTTTGGGTTTGCCGTCATCCCCTGTTACTTTGTGTACCCACATTGCACGTCATCCCCTGTTACTCTCGCCAAGTGGCTGTTGAAAGAGAGAAAAACTATTTTATATGAAACCATATTAATCATCAGATGGCAGCACAAGATAGCTGACTGTCATGGCGGGAAGGTAAGAATTATGTTATCTACTTCAAGCATAAACATATTATTGACATGTTCCCACACCCATATAACATGCGCATGTCAACACTTTTACCTCAATATAACAGTGACACGTTAGAAATGTAAACCTTTCTAATAAGGATGCTGTAAGATAACGTGAATAGAGCACATTATGTGATAATGAGCAACATCAATGCGAGCCTACATAGCAGATCATCCACTATTATGTCACATCCCGTTACCGTCAACTCTGATGCCTCGGGCAATAACAGAGGTTGACTTCTGGGTAACAGGGTTGATGTTTGAGATTAATACATCTTGTTTTTCATCTGTTCATATACGGTATTAAAATAGGTGATGTAAAAACTAACATTATTAAAGAAGGTCACATGGAAGTTGCCAAACACTTGAAGTAATGTAATTGCAGACACTGGAAATTGACGAGTACTTATGAAGCAGTTCAGCATATCAACAGAAATTCCAGTATCGCTCCGAATCATCATGATACCGTTTCATCTCGTCTGAGAATGAGAGGCCTACTGAAAAAGCGAAAGAGCTGGCATGACAGAAAAAGAAATGCTGAAGGAAAACTAAATAAGATTGCACAGACGTTCAGAAAGAGCTCGACGTAGCAGTTGAAGACAACGGAAAGATCGTCTACACTGAAAAGAATACAGAACCAGAGGCCTGCTAATTAAGATGAACAGCTCACCCCACCAAATACTTTAGCGGAGAATGATATCAATAACCCCAACCAGTTGCCTACAACTGCAAGGTGCTGCCAGATCAATATATTTTTATTTTACAATCCACCTTAATTTGTAAGAAAAACTATCAAAATGGTGTTGATTAATTCCACCAACGTTCTACTTATAATTGTTGTATTAAGCCTGTAATAACTATGTATAGATGCTTAACTGTGTACAATTATAATAGTTGTGCCCATGGAATTTTATGGGTTCTTTATTCTATAGGCAACACTGTCAATCCAGACGAAGACGTAATGATGATAAGGCCAAGTTCAACTGAGAGGGAAAAATGGGGTTTATTTAAAGAAGCAAACCACCAAAGCTGAAAGGTACACGCTACCAAAATGCCGTGAGAGTTCACAAGAGAACATCAGATACTTCAAGGTCCAAAACCATGAGGCTCCTGAGAAACCTTTATGTACCACGAGAACTGAAAAAACCCTCAACTTCCATCATGCCTTAACCGCAGACATGAAGAGAGCCTCTAAACAGGCTAATTCTGAAAGGCAGCGCTAAATGTGGGCCAAACTTCTGACAGTGAAACGATACTTTTGCAGCATTACGTTCAACAAGCTTTTGGGATATCAAAGAAAGGATGGGATAAATACAAAGGCACGGCAGACCAGACGACGTATGCATGTCAGCGTCAAAAGAAAGTATCAGCCATGGGAGAAAAACTGAACAAGTCTGTCGCCGACTACTTTTGTCGAGACGACAACCGCTGATCAACTCCTGGCAAGAAGCAAACCCTCACTTCTGCAGGAAGGTCAAAATGCAGAAGCGCCTGCTGAATGACTATATTCAGAACATTCACAGGAAATACCCAGCAGAACACCCTAGCAGAGAAATTTCATATTCCCTGTTCTGCATGCTGAGGCCATTTTTGGTCGTTCACCCAACAACTCAAGATAGGAAACATGCCAATGCAAGACTCGTGAAAATTTTACCACCATAGCCAACAAGCTGAAACAGCATAACACTCTACATACAAGTAATGTTGAGGTCCTCGCCGATGGCATTCTTTGTGAACCATCCAACAAGGCCTGCGAGTATGACGAATGTGCATTCTGCAAGCACATTGTGTCCGAAGTGAACTGGTTCCAGCAAGATGAGATGGTCACTTACACACAGTGGCGCACTGTTGCTCAGCCCCTACCGGATGATAAAGAGACATCCATGAACATTACCAAAAAGGTAGATATAACCGAAAGCAAACAAGATCTCTTGGAAAATAGCTTGAGCAAATTCAAGCGATACCGGTATAACACCTTTCACCAGTTTTGTGTATGTCGTGAAATTCGCAAGAAAATGCATGCAGTGCAGAGTGCATCCGTCCACTTTGGTGGTTCACACCGGCAAATAACGCTGCACACTGGAGTCCTCTATGTTGGAGATTTAGATAAGCCTTTTGCACCTTGTCGCCTTTCATAAAGCATGACCGAACAGCAACTTGGAGATACCTCGAACCAGTCTTCCAGTACATGGAGGAACACTTCCCCAACATCGAAGTTATTAACTTCTTCAACCATGGTCCAACTACTCAGTACCTACAGAGAAAAACTTCTATCTTTTCAGCACAAAAGTGTTCGAAAAGAGGTACCAGGCAGCTTCTTGAAACTGTTGGCAAGCCAGCCATGGCAAGGGTGTCCCAGATGGGATTGTGGGAGCCATCAAGAGAAAAGCTGACCAGCTCATCAGTCAGGGATGGACATTCCAGATGCCGAAACCCTCTACACTGGTCAGGCATACATCGATCAACCTCTTCTCTGTCAAAGCTGAAGAAGTTGAAGCAGTTGCTGATACCATATCTCACAACCTACTACACACCTGGCACAATGAAGTTGCACCAAGTCCTCACCTCTACCTTTAGAATGATAAAGTATCGAGATGTCAGTTGCATCTGCAATCATCCTGGCTTCCTGGATTGTCCGTGTTTCGAGATTAAGAGCGTCACTTTCCGCAACGAAGCAGCTGCTGGTCCTCTACATCCAGTTACATATGCTACAACAACTCCAGCTATGGATGCTTCAGCTGCCGCCACTCCTGCTACAATAGCTCCTCCTCCGGCTACAGCTGCTTCTGGTACCGTTGTGCATATAGTGGAGGAAAGAGATCCAATCTGCCCTGACCTAGCCATTGTCCATACACTTGATGGTGATATCTTGCACAAATGGTGTGTTGTGAGACATGATAAGCGTGTCTTTCCGGGGATCACACAAGAACTGGAAGAATCTGACGTTTGTGTAAAATGGATGATGCCTGCTGGGAGAATCGTTTTTTTCTCTGGCCACAAGTCGACGACATGTGTTGGTATATATTGTCGTCGATGTCCTCTTTCTAATACCAGAGCCAGAAAAAAGTTTGTAGTCGGCATGTCCAAATCCGACGTGATCTCTGGGAAATAATTTTGCAATGTGCTTAACGCTGAGCGGAACCAAGAGACTGGAAAAATTTAACATTGTTTTAAAATACAATCATTATGATTATTATGATCTCTATGATGCAGTGTTATGATTCACTTTGAATGAGGGTCAGCTAGTCCTGTTACCAATTGTCAACCCTGCTATCAAATAATCAATTTAACTCTGTTAACGTCCAAAATTACTATAATTATCCTGAATTTGATAAGTTTTCAGAACTGGTGACATATGGCTTAGATCATATGCACTACTTAATTGTTTATTGCACCAGAGGTGTTGTGATGTGTTCATGTGTCAGTGACAGCTGATTAGTAGCACAAAGTATGTATTGTCGTGAGCTAGACGAAAGTAACACGAACAAGGTGGAAGAGCCATGATTCAAAAAACTAAGCTGCGTTTATACAAATGTCACTACTGTGCGTGATGCCATTCCTTGGGCCCAAGTTCGCGCTAATGTCATTTCGAACTTTCTCGATATCGACGAGCCGACTGCTTTACAAGACTGGATGCAGCCATGCATGACGTGGGTAGCCGAATTCAGGGAGCGGAAGGATGCTGTTTCACGACTCGGTGTGGATGGACGGGAAGAGGTTCAGATGGAGATAGGTGCTCAACCCTTCCTTTCAGCCAACCGCCTCCCCCCAGCGCCGACCCTCGACTCGACGCTGGAGCAGGTAATCTGCGGACAAGAGCGTTTAATGACGAAGCTAGCTACAATGGAGACAGCCAGCCATACGCCGTTCCCGCGTCCATCGCCCCGAGGGATGACCGCCCCCGCTTTGGCCGACCCAACTGGCTAGTCGCATGTCCATCATCCGGCATGATGACTCCCCCCCCCCCGCATGGCCTACCCGACTGGACTGCAGACGGACAACCGCGATGCTTCTACTGCAGTGAGTTGGGACATATGCAGCGCTTCTGCAGGAAGAAGCGTCCTATCTGGCGGGAAAGATTTCCCGCGCGCCCACTCCTCGTTTTCGCCAGGGAAATGAGTATAAAATGCAGGCGAAGCCACACGACGTCCCAAAATCAAGGTGTTGGCTGACGGTAATATCCATTTAGGAGGGGGCATATTTACAATCCAAGGTAAGATGAACTACAGGTCGATAGACACGGGTAGGGTTGGTTCCGTATTAACCGATACGGATCAGGTTCTTCTTAATCAATTAATCAGGGTTGACGATGTTTTTCAACGGCAGGTACACCACCTGGTCGTTATGTGTTGCCTCCCACGACCATTCAAACAACAGGAGCCTATATCGCAGCCAGCCTATCGTACACCATTGCTTAAACCTAAATTGATTAGTGAGATATGCTAGCACAAGGAGTCATTCGTCGAAGTGTGTCGCCATGGTCGAACCCGATTACATTGGTACCGAAGGCGGATTCGTCCACTCGATTTAATCGTCTTCGTGCGGGATCACACATAAGGCCGAATCCAAAGAACGCCAATGTTGCCTGTCCGTTGCAAGTTTCGTCACCTGACCCCAACCCGAGAGCCTTCATCTTACGCTTTACCGATCTCCTCCACGTCTCCCTGGGTTTCCCCCGCGTTCTCTTGCCACCAGGGGTCCAGCGCATGGCCACTCTTGGAATGGATGTCAGCGGCATTCTGCAGACGTATCTGATCCATTTCCATATGCGGCGTTTAACCTCGAGAGAGATGGGCTGCATACCTTTTCTTTCATGGAGTTCCGTGTTGGAGATTTTGTTTGGCCAGTAGATTCGCAGTATCTTCCTGAAGCACTTGTTTTGGAAAACTTCCAGCATCTGGCATATGCCTTTGTCACTTTCCATGATTCCGCCGCTCTTGCCTTTCTAATCCTTGCCTTGATCTCAGATTCCGAGTTTCCATCTGTTGACACCTTGGCCCCAAGGTAGGTGAACTCGGTCACCTCTTCAATTTCCTTCCTCCAATCGTGATGGGGTCTACTGCTTGGCTGTTGTTTCGCAGCATCTTTGTTTTGTTTGTGTTTATCTGTAGCCCTATTTTTCCGGCATTTCTTGCACGTTCATCGCTTTTTCTTTGGATGTCACTGTAGCGGTCGTCTGCAAAGTTTAGATCATCTAATGTGTATGTGAAGGTCCATTTGATGCCGCTTTTGTCTCCTAGTGCTGTTTCCTTCATGACCCAGTCAATCCCGAACAGGAAAGGGGATAGTATGCATCCTTGTTTCACTCCGGTCTTGATTTCAAAATCTTCTGTCAGGTATTGGCCGCAAATGACCTTGGTCCCGAAATCGCCGTATAGCAGTTTGATTATGCTCACAATATTGGGGGACTTCCGTAGTGCCGGAGTATACGTCAGAGAGAGTCTCCGTGAATGCTGTGGAAAACCTTTTTCAAAATCGACGAAGTTTGCATAGAATGGCGTGTTCCATTCCTGGCACTGCTCCAGGATCTGCCTTAAGGTAAAAATGTGGTCTCCACAGGATTTTCCTTTCCTAAAACCTGCCTGTTCTTTGCGCAACAGTGGGTCAAGGGCTTCTGAAATTCTGTCAAGGATCACCGTGCTGAAAACTTTGCTAGTGATAGACAACAGAGTGATCCCTCTCCAGTTTTTGCAAAGGCTAAGGTCTCCTTTCTTTGGTAGTAGACGATCAGCCCCATCTTCCAGTCACCTGGTGTTTCTTCCGTCTCCCATATTCCTTCAATTATCTCTGTCAAGGCTCCCATGGTGACTTCTCCGGCGTTCAACATCTCTGCACTTACACAGTCTGCACCCGGTGCTTTCCCAGACTTCATGGTCCTGATTGCTTTTCTCACTTCTTCAGCAGATGGTGGGTCTATGTTGACATTCAGGTCCTCTTTGTTTTCTGGAATTTCTGCTTGATTTCTTGGTGCTTCCTTGTTGAGGATGGTCTCGAAGTGTGTTTTCCATCTCTGGGTCTGTTTTGCTTCACAGGTGACAACATTTCCATCCACATCTTTAACTGGAACATCGCTATTTTTAAAACCGCCAGTCAGCGTTTTGGTTATCTTGTACAGTGTGGCCATGTTCTGTGTCTGTGCTGCTGCTTCTGCTCCATCTGCCAGATTTTCGATGAAGGCTCTCTTATCTGCTCTCGTCTTCCTTTTGACTTATTTGTCCAGTTCTGAGTATCCACTCTGTAGCTGTTCCTACAGTCGTTGAGATTTTGCGTCGTTTAGCGAAAACACGCTTCGAACAAATGTTCATCAAAAATAATAAATTTCTACATAAAAAAATAATCTACAATGACAATTCAAGTGACATATATTTTATTTTCAAGAGGACGGTGGTGTGTCTCATGGAATTTATGTTAGTTACCTTACCTCTGCTTTTACCGACTGTTAGTATGTTTGCTTAATGCATACTTTGCATATTTTATTTGCATCACTGTAGTAGTAGTAGTAGTAGTAGTAGTAGTAGTAGTAGTAGTAGTAGTAGTAGTAGTAGTAGTAGTAGTAGTAGTAGTAGTAGTAGTAGTAGTAATAGTAGTAGTAGTAGTAGTACATAATATAATTATAGCAAATATGGCCCAAACAGCAAGGCATGTACGTACTAAGTTTTAATCCCCGTTAAATATAATCATACAGTGTCCTGTACATTGACTACACGAGGTGTTAGACTCGACGGCTCGGGTGACGTCACGCAGGTAGTTTTAAATTACGAAGCGTGTTACGTATGCGAATGACGTCAGCTCAGCTGTAGTATTCAACAACCTACCGCTTGAACGAATGATCTGTATTTTGTTATTGAAGACGGAAAAAAGATAACAGCATCAACCGTATTTGAAACGGGAGCTAACCAGTGTATTGGTAGTGACTTTGATTATCTTCATCATGCGTCGGCACTTCACCACTGCAGTGAACTTGCTGCTTGTATTTTGCAATTGCCGCTCATTATTGGCGAAGACTGACAACGTTGCCGCCTCATCTATGAACTGGGCAGGCGGTCCCGGCGACCGAACTAATAACGTCGTAACGCGCTACAGACGCCAGACTAACCCACCGTGTGTAGATACAGTGGAGCGTAATGCGAATCAGGGTCTGATCAGATCGACTTTTGTCCCTGGATCGGCGACGGAACAACAGTGTCGACGTCATTGCTTAGTAACTGTTCGTTGTACCGAAGCAATGTGGAACGGAAAGACGACTTGCTCCATAAGCAGGAGACCCCACGCATCCTACTATAAACGGAAGAAAGGATATGTACATTTGAAGATTATCTTTCGGTGTCCGATTCGCTACAAATGTTCAGACACCGGGGCGTGTAAGAACGGCGGCACGTGTACGGACGGTCAACCGAAAGGAATAACTTGCAACTGCAAAATCGGATGGGCTGGCCTACGCTGCGAACGGAAGGCGAAATGTTCAGAACGACGCACGCCGTGCCTAAATGGCGCTCCTTGTAAAGATACCGCAGGTGGTGGCGTGTGTGTATGTACCCAGGAGTTCAGAGGGACCTACTGTGAAAGGGACGTGAAATATTCCGACAATCCGTGTCAGAACGCCGCTACGTGTGTCGCGGTTAAACCGAAAGGAGTCAGGTGTTGGTGCACGTTCGGATTTGCCGGATCCCGTTGCGAACGGAAGGCCAAGTGTTCCGATAGCCCGTGCCAGAACAATGGCGCTTGTCAAGATCTCGCTAATGACAGTATACAGTGCACACGTGGCAACGATTTCGAGGGAGCTTTCTGCGAAATACTCTTAACGTGCTCAAACATAGCGTGTCTGAACGGCGGGACTTGCACTGCACTTCAACCAAAAGGCATCAAGTGCACATGCGCAACCGGGTGGGTTGGCGTGCGCTGCGATCGGAAGTTCCGATGTTCCGATAGCCCGTGCCGATATAATGCCACTTGTCACGATCTCACGAGTGGTGGCGTGAAATGCGACTGTGGCCCCAATTTCAGAGGAGCCTTCTGCGATAGGAAAGTGAAATGTTCCGACAAACCGTGTCAAAACAATGGCAAATGCACGGACGAGAAAATAGGCGGGGTGACTTGTGATTGCTCTGACGGCTTCGAAGGGAATTACTGCGAAAACGAAAAGAAAAAAGAAAAATCGGAGAAATCAAGCATACTATATGTAGTTATATTGCTGGTGCTGCTGGTGAGTGGTGCTGCGTTGGGAATCATCGGATATATATTTATTTTCCATCGCCGGAAGGCGCAGGAGGCGGCGGAGGAGGCGGCGCAGGAGGCGGCCCGGCTAGAACGGGAGAAGGAACAGCCAACGCTCATTGAGAGGATGATTTCAACCATTTCAGGGTCATTGTCAGGCGGGTCAGCGCAAACTGAACAAGGCTGATTTTAAAATCCACATACAGTGTGTGTGTGTGTGTGCGTGCGTGTGTGTGTGTGCGTGCGTGTGTGTGTGGGGGGGTATCTTTATGTGTCTGCCTCTCTGTCTAAACATAAATGTACATTGCGTGCGTGCGTGCGTGCGTGCGTGCGTGCGTGCGTGCGTGCGTGCGTGCGTGCGTGTGTGTATGTTTAGACAGAGGCAGACACATAAAGATACCCACAGTCAGACACACAGACAGACAGACAGATACATTGACACAGACACATATATTCAGAGACAGACATAGAAACATACAGACAGACAGACAGATAAAGATACATGGGAATGAGATGGGGAAATAAAATAATTATTGTATACACATTTCGTCAATCGTTCATGAATCTTGGTTTGATTTCCATTCGCATTTTCATATTACGTTTTGGTTTTGTCAAGTATTGGGTTTCCGCAACAACCGTGGCGTAACCATTGTAAGTATTGGGTTACCTACACAGCAAGCATGTTGTAAGTATTGGGTTACCTACACAGGAAGCATGTTGTAAGTATTGGGTTATCTACACAGAATGCATGTTGTAAGTATTGGGTTACCTACACAGGAAGCATGTTGTAAGTATTGGGTTACCTACACAGGAAGCATGTTATAAGTATTGGGTTACCTACATAGGAAGCATGTTGTAAGTATTGGGTTACCTACACAGGAATCATGTTGTAAGTATTGGGTTACCTACACCGGAAGCATGTTGTAAGTATTGGGTTACCTACACAGGAAGCATGTTGTGCGGAGATGGAGAAACCAATGTAAATAATATTGGGTTACCTACACAGGAAGCATGTTATAAGTATTGGGTTACCTACACAGGAAGCATGTTATAAGTATTGGGATACCTACACAGGAAGCATGTTGTAAGTATTGGGTTACCTACACAGGAAGAATGTTGTGCGGAGATGGAGAAACCAATATAAGTATTGGGTTACCTACACAGGAAGCATGTTATAAGTATTGGGTTACCTACAAAGGAAGCATGTTATAAGTATTGGGTTACCTACACAGGAAGCATGTTGTAAGTATTGGGTTACCTACACAGGAAGCATGTTATAAGTATTGGGTTACCTACACAGGAAGCATGTTATAAGTATTGGGTTACCTACACAGGAAGCATGTTGTGCGGAGATGGAGAAACCAATGTAAATATTGGGTTACCTACACAGGAAGCATGTTATAAGTATTGGGTTACCTACACAGGATGCATGTTGCAAGTATTGGGTTACCTACACAGGAAGCATGTTATAAGTATTGGGTTACCTACACAGGAAGCATGTTGTAAGTATTGGGTTACCTACACAGGAAGCATGTTGTAAGTATTGGGTTACCTACACAGGAAGCATGTTGTAAGTATTGGGTTACCTACACAGGAAGCATGTTGTAAGTATTAGGTTACCTACACAGGAAACATGTTGTGCGGAGATGGAGAAACCAATGTAAGCTTTCTACAGATTGAGACTTATATGGACATCCACTGTTTACTATAGAACAGCGGTTCCCAACCTTTTCCACACCGCACACCCTGTGTTTCCTGAAACGATGGGCCGGGGACTCCACCGTTGTGACATAGAATTATAAAAGAAACAACATGCAACACTGAGTTCACTGTTGCACATTTTATTGACGCCAGAACTGTATCCCGAATGGAAGTAGGATCACGAAAAACCATCTCCAACCATGTCAGAGTTGAGATTTCCTGATCAAAACCAGGGCTTCGATTTGGGGAACAGTTTGAATAAAGAGACTTCATGCACAGACGGGCACAAAATGTAGTTTTTATGCAGAACATCGCCGATAATCCTTGCTCGCAGTGATAGGTAGAAGGAAGCATTAGCAATGCCCTCAAGGGTACGTCAGTCACAGGTGGATACGATTCGGTCATCTTGGACAGGAACGTTGTCTGGGGAAGAGCTTCAAATGCATAACGTGCGGTGGAGTCGTGCACGAACTTCCAAAAGTCATCATGCACGCCGTCTATGAGAGAAAGCAATACTGAATGGATGAAGTATGTCGGAAATTCTTTCCGATTGGAAGGCAGGTGCGCCTGCACAAGTTACCCCATGTTTCCATGTCCCATTTCTTCATCATGAAGCGCTACTCTTATGTGTTCAAACATGTTGAAGTTTCCTTCCTTGATTTTGCATCCCACCAGCTCTAGCTAACGAAATCAATCCCCGTTGTGAACCGTCATTGGAGTGACGTGTTAAACGAAGTCAGATGGGAAACGATGTTCAAGCACGCCAGTTTCAGGAACCACCTTTGTCCGAGAGTTTCTTGACGAATTTTACAGACTGCTCCTTGTTGACGTGGTCAAAGAATTCGGCAATCTCCTCTTTCTGCGACACCACTCTAAACTCCATATTCCCCGTGATACCCAATGGACCTCAGTGCGGAAGAGCAACGCCTCTTGGTCCTCATCGACATCTTGGTTCAGGAGGCAGACCAGCCGGGATATTTAGGGCGATGGACTTGATGGTGTTTATCAGTTAGGCAATAGAACAGTTACAACGAGGCGAAATCGTCGTACCTTACGAATAATGTAGATACGAAATAACTGGGAAAACTGTAAGTCCTTCGAGAATAGCAATTGATGGACTTGGGTGATGACGTTTTCTAATAGCTTTTAGGCTTGAAAATAATATGTTTTCTATGAACTTGATAATATTACAGAAACACAATTTCTCTTTCGTGGACCACACAAAGTGACAACATTTTTGCACTGTTGCATGAAACCTTAGCCAACGATCTGCGTACCCCATGGAAAATCTCCGGCACACCCCCGGGGATGCACGTATCCCATGTTGAGAACTGCTGCTATAGAAGAACTGTGTGTGTCATAATTATGTCCACTCTACTATATGACTCAGAAAGCATTCGTCTGCCCGAAGCAGAGAGAGACATAAACCAAGTGACTTCGCGCAAGAAACGGTAGATCTACAGCTTTACATTATATCAGGGTGGCATATCTAGATCTGGCATTGCGGAAGAGGGTGGAAGGTTTCCTTCCTGAATTTTTTTTTATGTTAGCGTATATTTACTTAATTCTAGTGTATTTTCCAGCAGCGGACCCAGGGGGTCCTAGGGGTCCCAAGATCCCCCTCTAGGTCATTGAGGGGGGTCTTACACCCCTGTGTCCGTGACAAAGTGTTACGGAAAAGGACAACGTATACGGACCTACATCGGAACTAGTGTCAATGTAAAGACTGAAGTATTAGCAGCGGCTAATATATTAACCCTTTTGTAAGTACCCCCCCCCGGTTCGTAAGTAGAACGACATATGACACTACGACTGACTGAGACCCCCCTCTGCCAACAAGCCTAGATCCGCCCGTTTTCTACGTGAAGTGGTGGTTAACGGTATATTTGGATTCGAATTAAATGAATAAATTTAACCTTGACAACATGGTTTGGCGGTAGATTTTAATTCGAAAGAGGTAGAGCGGTAGATTCAGTGAAACATTAGAAAGCGGCAGTTCTAAGGCGTGTTACGAAATGAGGATGACGGTAAAGTGGCGTGAACGAAATTGTCGAAATTTTGAAACGGCAGGTGGTGAAGTCGAATAAGTTCACCTGTAGTAACGTTTTCTAGCCAGTGTTGTGCAAAGAATTTATACGTCTTTTTTCTTAATGGTGTCACACTTGTTTATTGTCCTTGTGCAATAACAGACGTTCATCTAGATTAACTTCATATCAAATTAACAGATTAAAGCTGAAAGACTTGCTTCTAAACTATGTAATAATGACTTCAAAAACTTCTGGAAGGACATAAAACATATAAATAAAGCCAGGTTGCCAAATCCTAGCAATGTTGGTGGTGCTTCCGGTGTCGAAAATGTAAAGAATATGTGGCTTCATCATTACCAGTCCCTACTTAAACCTATACCTGGCTCTCCAGTCAACATCAAGAAGATCAATGAATACTGTAGCAATGTACAGCTTAATGTTCAAATGATTGTTAATGTTAAGGAAACTCAAGATATAATACATGCAATGCCTGTAGGCAAAGCCCCGGGTTATGATAGTGTAAGTAACGAACATTTTAAATATGCGAATGAAAAACTTCATGTTCTCATGCCACTTTTATATAGTAGCATGTTAATTCACGGTTTTTCACCGGATGCTGTGATGATTACAATCATAGCCCCCATAATTAAAAATAAGGCGGGTGACCTGTCTGATAACAACAACTACCGACCCATTGCTCTAGCCACAATTGCTAGTAAATTACTTGAATCCTTGATATTATCCAGGGTTTCTACTTTTTTTATCTACATGTGTAAACCAATTTGGATTTCAAAAGCATCACTCAACTGAAATGCTCATATTTTTATTAAAAGAACTCTTTCGACACTACATAGCGAATGGCTCATCTATGTATGTTACCATGCTGGATGCCTCTAAGGCCTTTGACAAAGTCAATCATAGTAAGCTATTCACCAAACTAATTGAATGGGGATATCCTTCTTTTATTGTTCGCATTCTTTATTACTGGTACAGAACCCAGAAATTCACTGTCAGATTGTGTTTTAGCTTCTCAGAATTTTTTACCGTTTCAAACGGTGTTAAGCAGGGTGGAATCCTTTCTCCGCATCTTTTTAACGTTTACATGGATGACTTAAGTGTAAATTTGAATAAATTACAAATTGGCTGTCTTTATGCAGGAACCATAATGAATCATATGATGTATGCCGATGACCTTTGTGTTTTTTTCACCTAGTGTTGCGGAGTTGAGAAAACTCACCGATTGTTGTGCCAAGTATGGCAGTATATTTGATATAACGTACAAAGCCAAAAAATATGTCTGTATGGTTATTGATAACAAACCTAGGGACAAGAAAAATATTCATCCTGTTGTTATCAATAACCATACATTACCTTACACTGAGAAATGTAAATACCTTGGCCATATTATAAACAATAATCTTACTGATGATGACGATATTGCCAGGCAGAAAAGATGTATCTATGCTCAGGCAAATGCTTTAGCCAGAAAATTTAACTTATGCAACAATTCCATTAAAACAACTTTATTTAATTCATACTGTGGTTCAATGTACACCTCAAGTCTTTGGTGTCATTTTAAAAAACAGAGTCTGAAAGGTATTACTGTCGCTTATAACAACAGTTTTAGAATTATACACAACCTTTCACCCGCTGTAGTGCAAGCCATATGTTCGCTACTAATTATGTTAAATCCGTTAATGAACGTATTCGCTCATCAATTTTTAGCCTTTTATGCCGGTTGGAAAAATCCGACAATATATACTTTTTGTGAATTATCTTCACACTTTTATTTATTATCAAAGACCCTTGATTAAACATTGGATTGATCAATTGTGTGCTTTTAATTCATGATGTTTGTACTTTTATACAAATATATTTTTTTATTCTCACTTATCTTATATATATATTTTACTATACGTCATGTATGTATATTTATATAAATATTTTTTGGTCACTACATGTACCTCTATTGTTCATCATGTGTGTATATGTATGTTTTTTTAATCTGTATGTATTTATAATATTATGGGCTCTTGCCTGAAATAAAAAAAAACATTAAACATTAACATTAACACGCAGCTGGTGCTGATAATGAGCCACAACTGTACTTGCAGATGGACCATCTTCACATGAGAGGATGCGACATGATTAACGATCTAGATGTAGACTATATTCGATAAAGTCCTGCAAGAATATTGCGCCCATATGACCATGTGACTGCACGCATGTTCAAACACATGCCCTAGCTATATGACCATGTGACTGCACGCATGGTCAAACACGTGCCCTAGCTATATGACCATGTGACTGCACGCATGGTCAAACACGTGCCCTAGCTATATGACCATGTGACTGCACGCATGGTCAAACACGTGCACTAGCTATATGACCATGTGACTGCACGCATGGTCAAACACGTGCCCTAGCTATATGACCATGTGACTGCACGCATGGTCAAACACGTACCCCACCTATACGTATGTACTTAATGTGAGTTTTTCACTGAATACAGTCTCAAATTGTGATCCTCACAGCCCAGTCTACCGGAGTCTGCGGTGGCACACATCCACCGACTCAACAAGGACAATATTACCTGGTAGGGAGTCTTACGCCACAGTCGCAGGTGTCTTGGTGCCTGGGTCATTCCATCAATTCGGTATGCTATTGTGTCCTGCTCATTTGGCCTCTATTAGTTATGAATTTGCGTATTATAGGACAAACAGAAACATGCCTATTGATGTACAAATATTTCACCTTTATTATTTGATATAACTTTAGTGCCTTCAGTTGACTAAATGCTTACCTTTGAGGTTTACCATTTGCACACATTTTAGTGCATTGTTTTTAAATAATCATCATCCTCTGATAAGATGTTTCAATTATTAACATGTTAGGGTCGCGAGTGCATATTGCACGTCATCCCCTGTTACTTTGTGTCCCCACATTGCACGTCATCCCCTCTTACTTTTTGTCCCCACATTTCACGTCATCCCCTGTTACTTTGTTTCCCCACATTGCACGTCATCCCCTGTTACTTTGTGTCCCCACATTGCACGTCATCCCCTGTTACTTTGTGTCCCCACATTGCACGTCATCCCCTGTTACTTTGGGTGCCAACATTGCACGTCATTCCCTGTTACTTTGTGTACCCACATTGCACGTCATCCCCTGTTACTCTCGCCAAGTGGCTGTTGAAAGGGAGAAAAACTATTTTATATGAAACCATATTAATCATCAGATGGCAGCACAAGATAGCTGACTGTCATGGCGGGAAGGTAAGAATTATGTTATCTACATCAAGCATAAAACATATTATTGACATGTTCCCACACCCATATAACATGCGCATGTCAACACTGTTACCTCAATATAACAGTGACACGTTAGAAATGTAAACCTTTCTAATAAGGATGCTGTAAGATAACGTGAATAGAGCACATTATGTGATAATGAGCAACATCAGTGCGAGCCTACATAGCAGATCATCCACTATTATGTCACATCCTGTTACCGTCAACTCCTGATGCCTCGGGCAGTAACAGAGTTGACTTCTGGGTAACAGGGTTGATGTTTGAGATTAATACATCTTGTTTTTCATCTGTTCACATACAAATAGGTGTTGTAAAAACATAATATTACTCAGTAAGGTCACATTGTTAGTATGGGGGACTACACAATTGCAAGTAATGTAATTGCCAACACTTCACGTAGATTGCAGTGCCCGAAATGAAGCTGAGTTCAGCAGAGAAACAGAAGCAGTATCGCTCTCGTCATGATACTACCTTCTAGAATGCAGGCCTACTTGAAAAAAGAAAAGCTGGCATGACAGAAAAAGAAAGCTGAAGGAAAACTAAATAAGATTGCACAACGTTCAGAAAGAGCTCGGCGTAGCAAGAGAAGACAACGGAAAGACGCACAGAAAAGATACAGACAGAGGAAAGCTAATTAAGATGAACAGCTCACCCCACCAAATACCCCCAGCGAGAATGATATCAATAACCCCAACCAGTTGCCTACAATTGCAAGGTGCTGCCAGATCAATATATTTTTATTTTACAATCCCACCTTAATTTGTAAGAAAAACTATCAAAATGGTGTTGACTAATTCCACCAACGTTCTACTTATAATTGTTGTATTAAGCCTGTAATAACTATATATAGATGCTTAACTGTGTACAATTATAATAGTTGTGCCCATGGAATTTTATGGGTTCTTTATTCTATAGGCAACACTGTCAATCCAGACGAAGACGTAATGATGATAAGGCCAAGTTCAACTGAGAGGGAAAAATGGGGTTTATTTAAAGAAGCAAACCACCAAAGATGAAAGGTACACGCTACCAAAATGCCGTGAGAGTTCACAAGAGAACATCAGATACTTCAAGGTCCAAAACCATGAGGCTCCTGAGAAACCTTTATGTACCACGAGAACTGAAAAAACCCTCAACTTCCATCATGCCTTAACCGCAGACATGAAGAGAGCCTCTAAACAGGCTAATTCTGAAAGGCAGCGCTAAATGTGGGCCAAACTTCTGACAGTGAAACGATACTTTTGCAGCGTTACGTTCAACAAGCTTTTGGGATATCAAAGAAAGGATGGGATAAATACAAAGGCACGGCAGACCAGACGACGTATGCATGTCAGCGTCAAAAGAAAGTATCAGCCATGGGAGAAAAACTGAACAAGTCTGTCGCCGACTACTTTTGTCGAGACGACAACCGCTGATCAACTCCTGGCAACTTCTGCAGGAAGGTCAAAATGCAGAAGCGCCTGCTGAATGACTATATTCAGAACATTCACAGGAAATACCCAGCAGAACACCCTAGCAGAGAAATTTCATATTCCCTGTTCTGCATGCTGAGGCCATTTTTGGTCGTTCACCCAACAACTCAAGATAGGGAAACATGCCAATGCAAGACTCGTGAAAATTTTACCACCATAGCCAACAAGCTGAAACAGCATAACACTCTACATACAAGTAATGTTGAGGTCCTCGCCGATGGCATTCTTTGTGAACCATCCAACAAGGCCTGCGAGTATGACGAATGTGCATTCTGCAAGCACATTGTGTCCGAAGTGAACTGGTTCCAGCAAGATGAGATGGTCACTTACACACAGTGGCACACTGTTGCTCAGCCCCTACCGGATGATAAAGAGACATCCATGAACATTACCAAAAAGGTAGATATAACCGAAAGCAAACAAGATCTCTTGGAAAATAGCTTGAGCAAATTCAAGCGATACCGGTATAACACCTTTCACCAGTTTTGTGTATGTCGTGAAATTCGCAAGAAAATGCATGCAGTGCAGAGTGCATCCGTCCACTTTGGTGGTTCACACCGGCAAATAACGCTGCACACTGGAGTCCTCTATGTTGGAGATTTAGATAAGCCTTTTGCACCTTGTCGCCTTTCATAAAGCATGACCGAACAGCAACTTGGAGATACCTCGAACCAGTCTTCCAGTACATGGAGGAACACTTCCCCAACATCGAAGTTATTAACTTCTTCAACCATGGTCCAACTACTCAGTACCTACAGAGAAAAAACTTCTATCTTTTCAGCACAAAAGTGTTCGAAAAGAGGTACCAGGCAGCTTCTTGAAACTGTTGGCAAGCCAGCCATGGCAAGGGTGTCCCAGATGGGATTGTGGGAGCCATCAAGAGAAAAGCTGACCAGCTCATCAGTCAGGGATGGACATTCCAGATGCCGAAACCCTCTACACTGGTCAGGCATACATCGATCAACCTCTTCTCTGTCAAAGCTGAAGAAGTTGAAGCAGTTGCTGATACCATATCTCACAACCTACTACACACCTGGCACAATGAAGTTGCACCAAGTCCTCACCTCTACCTTTAGAATGATAAAGTATCGAGATGTCAGTTGCATCTGCAATCATCCTGGCTTCCTGGATTGTCCGTGTTTCGAGATTAAGAGCGTCACTTTCCGCAACGAAGCAGCTGCTGGTCCTCTACATCCAGTTACATATGCTACAACAACTCCAGCTATAGATGCTTCAGCTGCCGCCACTCCTGCTACAATAGCTCCTCCTCCGGCTACAGCTGCTTCTGGTACCGTTGTGCATATAGTGGAGGAAAGAGATCCAATCTGCCCTGACCTAGCCATTGTCCATACACTTGATGGTGATATCTTGCACAAATGGTGTGTTGTGAGACATGATAAGCGTGTCTTTCCGGGGATCACACAAGAACTGGAAGAATCTGACGTTTGTGTAAAATGGATGATGCCTGCTGGGGAGAATCGTTTTTTTTTCTGGCCACAAGTCGACGACATGTGTTGGTATATATTGTCGTCGATGTCCTCTTTCTAATACCAGAGCCAGAAAAAAAGTTTGTAGTCGGCATGTCCAAATCCGACGTCATCTCTGGGAAATAATTTTGCAATGTGCTTAACGCTGAGCGGAACCAAGAGACTGGAAACATTTAACATTGTTTTAAAATACAATCATTATGATTATTATGATCTCTATGATGCAGTGTTATGATTCACTTTGAATGAGGGTCAGCTAGTCCTGTTACCAATTGTCAACCCTGCTATCAAATAATCAATTTAACTCTGTTAACGTCCAAAATTACTATAATTATCCTGAATCTGATAAGTTTTCAGAACTGGTGACATATGGCTTAGATCATATGCACTACTTAATTGTTTATTGCACCAGAGGTGTTGTGATGTGTTCATGTGTCAGTGACAGCTAATTAGTAGCACAAGGTATGTATTGTCGTGAGCTAGACGAAAGTAACACGAACAAGGTGGAAGAGCCATGATTCAAAAAACTAAGCTGCGTTTATACAAATGTCACTACTGTGCGTGATGCCATTCCTTGGGCCCAAGTTCGCGCTAATGTCATTTCGAACTTTCTCGATATCGACGAGCCGACTGCTTTACAAGACTGGATGCAGCCATGCATGACGTGGGTAGCCGAATTCAGGGAGCGGAAGGATGCTGTTTCACGACTCGGTGTGGATGGACGGGAAGAGGTTCAGATGGAGATAGGTGCTCAACCCTTCCAACCGCCTCCCCCCAGCGACGACCCTCGACTCGACGCTGGAGCAGGTAATCTGCGGACAAGAGCGTTTAATGACGAAGCTAGCTACAATGGAGACAGCCAGCCATACGCCGTTCCCGCGTCCATCGCCCCGAGGGATGACCGCCCCCGCTTTGGCCGACCCAACTGGCTAGTCGCATGTCCATCATCCGGCATGATGACTCCCCCCCCCCGCATCGCCTACCCGACTGGACTGCAGACGGACAACCGCGATGCTTCTACTGCAGTGAGTTGGGACATATGCAGCGCTTCTGCAGGAAGAAGCGTCCTATCTGGCGGGAAAGATTTCCCGCGCGCCCACTCCTCGTTTTCGCCAGGGAAATGAGTATAAAATGCAGGCGAAGCCACACGACGTCCCAAAATCAAGGTGTTGGCTGACGGTAATATCCATTTAGGAGGGGGCATATTTACAATCCAAGGTAAGATGAACTACAGGTCGATAGACATGGGTAGGGTTGGTTCCGTATTAACCGATACGGATCAGGTTCTTCTTAATCAATTAATCAGGGTTGACGATGTTTTTCAACGGCAGGTACACCACCTGGTCGTTATGTGTTGCCTCCCACGACCATTCAAACAACAGGAGCCTATATCGCAGCCAGCCTATCGTACACCATTGCTTAAACCTAAATTGATTAGTGAGATATGCTAGCACAACGAGTCATTCGTCGTAGTGTGTCGCCATGGTCGAGTCCGATTACATTGGTGCCGAAGGCGGATTCGTCCACTCGATTTAATCGTCTTCGTGCGGGATCACACATAAGGCCGAATCCAAAGAACGCCAATGTTGCCTGTCCGTTGCAAGTTTCGTCACCTGGCCCCAACCCGAGAGCCTTCATCTTACGCTCTACCGATCTCGTCCACGTCTCCCTGGGTTTCCCCGCGTTCTCTTGCCACTAGGGGTCCAGCGCATGGCCACTCTTGGAATGGATGTCAGCGGCATTCTGCAGACGTGTCTGATCCATTTCTATATGCGGCGTTTAACCTCGAGAGAGATGGGCTGCATACCTTTTCTTTCATGGAGTTCCGTGTTGGAGATTTTGTTTGGCCAGTAGATTCGCAGTATTTTCCTGAAGCACTTGTTTTGGAAAACTTCCAGAATCTGGCATATGCCTTTGTGACCTTCCATCTGTTGACACCTTGGCCCCAAGGTAGGTGAACTCGGTCACCTCTTCAATTTCCTTCCTCCAATCGTGATGGGGTCTACTGTTTGGTTGTTGTTTCGCAGCATCTTTGTTTTGTTTGTGTTTATCTGTAGCCCTATTTTTCCGGCATTTCTTGCACGTTCATCGCTTTTTCTTTGGATGTCACTGTAGCGGTCGTCTGCAAAGTCTAGATCATCTAATGTGTATGTGAAGGTCCATTTGATGCCGCTTTTGTCTCCTAGTGCTGTTTCCTTCATGACCCAGTCAATCCCGAGGCAGAACAGGAAGGGGGATAGTATGCATCCTTGTTTCACTCCGGTCTTGATTTCAAAATCTTCTGTCAGGTATTGGCCGCAAATGACCTTGGTCCCGAAATCGCCGTATAGCAGTTTGATTATGCTCACAATATTGGGGGGCTTCCGTAGTGCCGGAGTATACGTCAGAGAGAGTCTCCGTGAATGCTGTGGAAAACCTTTTTCAAAATCGACGAAGTTTGCATAGAATGGCGTGTTCCATTCCTGGCACTGCTCCAGGATCTGCCTTAAGGTAAAAATGTGGTCTCCACAGGATTTTCCTTTCCTAAAACCTGCCTGTTCTTTGCGCAACAGTGGGTCAAGGGCTTCTGAAATTCTGTCAAGGATCACCATGCTGAAAACTTTGCTAGTGATAGACAACAGAGTGATCCCTCTCCAGTTTTTGCAAAGGCTAAGGTCTCTTTTCTTTGGTAGTAGACGATCAGCCCCATCTTCCAGTCACCTGGTGTTTCTTCCGTCTCCCATATTCCTTCAATGATCTCTGTTAAAGCTCCCATGGTGACTTCTCCAGCGTTCAACATCTCTGCACTTACACATTCTGCACCCGGTGCTTTCTCAGACTTCATGGTCCTGATTGCTTTTCTCACTTCTTCAGCAGATGGTGGGTCTATGTTGACATTCAGGTCCTCTTTGTTTTCTGGAATTTCTGCTTGATTTCTTGGTGCTTCCTTGTTGAGGATGGTCTCAAAGTGTGTTTTCCATCTCTGGGTCTGTTTTGCTTCACAGGTGACAACATTTCCATCCACATCTTTAACTGGAACATCGCTATTTTTAAAACCGCCAGTCAGCGTTTTGGTTATCTTGTACAGTGTGGCCATGTTCTGTGTCTGTGCTGCTGCTTCTGCTCCATCTGCCAGATTTTCGATGAAGGCTCTCTTATCTGCTCTCGTCTTCCTTTTGACTTATTTGTCCAGTTCTGAGTATCCACTCTGTAGCTGTTCCTACAGTCGTTGAGATTTGGCGTCGTTTAGCGAAAACACGCTTCGAACAAATGTTCATCAAAAATAATAAATTTCTACATAAAAAAATAATCTACAATGACAATTCAAGTGACAGATATTTTATTTTCAAGAGGACGGTGGTGTGTCTCATGGAATTTATGTTAGTTACCTTACCTCTGCTTTTACCGACTGTTAGTATGTTTGCTTAATGCATACTTTGCATATTTTATTTGCATCACTGTAGTAGTAGTAGTAGTAGTAGTAGTAGAAGTAGTAGTAGTAGTAGTAGTAGTAGTAGTAGTAGTAGTAGTAGTAGTAGTAGTAGTAGTAGTAGTAGTAGTAGTAGTAGTAGTACATAATATAATTATAGCAAATATGGCCCAAACAGCAAGGCATGTAAGTACTAAGTTTTAATCCCCATTAAATATAATCATACAGTGTCCGGTACATTGACTACACGAGGTGTTAGACTCGACGGCTCGGGTGACGTCACGCAGGTAGTTTTAAATTACGAAGCGTGTTACGTATGCGAATGACGTCAGCTCAGCTGCAGTATTCAACAACCTACCGCTTGAACGAATGATCTGTATTTTGTTATTGAAGACGGGAAAAAGATAACAGCATCAACCGTATTTGAAACGTCACAGGCGGCACCTGGGAGTTAACCAGTGTATTGGTAGTGACTTTGATTATCTTCATCATGCGTCGGCACTTCACCACTGCGGTGAACTTGCTGCTTGTATTTTGCAATTGCCGCTCATTATTGGCGAAGACTGACAACGTTGCCGCCTCATCTATGAACTGGGCAGGCGGTCCCGGCGACCGAACTAATAACGTCGTAACGCGCTACAGACGCCAGACTAACCCACCGTGTGTAGATACAGTGGAGCGTAATGCGAATCAGGGTCTGATCAGATCGACTTTTGTCCCTGGATCGGCGACGGAACAACAGTGTCGACATCATTGCTTAGTAACTGTTCGTTGTACCGAAGCAATGTGGAACGGAAAGACGACTTGCTCCATAAGCAGGAGACCCCACGCATCCTCCTATCAACGGAAGAAAGGATATGTACATTTGAAGATTATCTTTCGGTGTCCGATTCGCTACAAATGTTCAGACACCGGGGCGTGTAAGAACGGCGGCACGTGTACGGACGGTCAACCGAAAGGAATAACTTGCAACTGCAAAATCGGATGGGCTGGCCTACGCTGCGAACGGAAGGCGAAATGTTCAGAACGACGCAGGCCGTGCCTAAATGGCGCTCCTTGTAAAGATACCGCAGGTGGTGGCGTGTGTGTATGTACCCAGGAGTTCAGAGGGACCTACTGTGAAAGGGACGTGAAATGTTCCGACAATCCGTGTCAGAACGCCGCTACGTGTGTCGCGGTTAAACCGAAAGGAGTCAGGTGTTGGTGCACGTTCGGATTTGCCGGATCCCGTTGCGAACGGAAGGCCAAATGTTCCGATAGCCCGTGCCAGAACAATGGCGCTTGTCAAGATCTCGCTAATGCCAGTATACAGTGCACATGTGGCAACGATTTCGAGGGAGCTTTCTGCGAAATACTCTTAACGTGCTCAAACATAGCGTGTCTGAACGGCGGGACTTGCACTGCACTTCAACCAAAAGGCATCAAGTGCACATGCGCAACCGGGTGGGTTGGCGTGCGCTGCGATCGGAAGTTCCGATGTTCCGATAGCCCGTGCCGATATAATGCCACTTGTCACGATCTCACGAGTGGTGGCGTGAAATGCGACTGTGGCCCCAATTTCAGGGGAGCCTTCTCCGATAGGAAAGTGAAATGTTCCGACAAACCGTGTCAAAACAATGGCAAATGCACGGACGAGAAATAGGCGGGGTGACTTGTGATTGCTCTGACGGCTTCGAAGGGAATTACTGCGAAAACGAAAAGAAAAAAGAAAAATCGGAGAAATCAAGCATACTATATGCAGTTATATTGCTGGTGCTGCTGGTGAGTGGTGCTGCGTTGGGAATCATCGGATATATATTTATGTTCCATCGCCGGAAGGCGCAGGAGGCGGCGGAGGAGGCGGCGCAGGAGGCGGCCCGGCTAGAACGGGAGAAGGAACAGCCAACGCTCATTGAGAGGATGATTTCAACCATTTCAGGGTCATTGTCAGGCGGGTCAGCGCAAACTGAACAAGGCTGATTTTACAATCCACATACAGTGTGTGTGTGTGTGTGTGTGTGTGTGTGTGTGTGTGTGTGTGTGTGTGTGTGTGTGTGTGTGTGTGTGTGTGTGTGTGTGTGTGTGTGTGTGTGTGTGTGTGTGTGTGTGTGTGTGTGTGCGTGCGCGTGTGTGTGTGGGGGGGTATCTTTATGTGTCTGCCTCTCTGTCTAAACATAAATGAACATTGCGTGCGTGCGTGCGTGCGTGCGTGTGTGTATGTTTAGACAGAGACACATAAAGATGTCCACAGTCAGACACACAGACAGACAGACAGATACATTGACACAGACACATATATTCAGAGACAGACATAGAAACATACAGACAGACAGACAGATAAAGATACATGGGAATGAGATGGGGAAATAAAATAATTATTGTATACACACTTCATCAATCGTTCATGAATCTTGGTTTGATTTCCATTCGCATTTTCATATTACGTTTTGGTTTTGTCAAGTATTGGGTTTCCGCAACAACCGTGGCGTAACCATTGTAAGTATTGGGTTACCTACACAGGAAGCATGTTGTAAGTATTGGGTTACCTACACAGGAAGCATGTTGTAAGTATTGGGTTATCTACACAGAATGCATGTTGTAAGTATTGGGTTACCTACACAGGAAGCATGTTGTAAGTATTGGGTTACCTACACAGGAAGCATGTTATAAGTATTGGGTTACCTACATAGGAAGCATGTTGTAAGTATTGGGTTACCTACACAGGAAGCATGTTGTAAGTATTGGGTTACCTACACAGGATGCATGTTGTAAGTATTGGGTTACCTACACAGGAAACATGTTGTAAGTATTGGGTTACCTACACAGGAAGCATGTTATAAGTATTGGGTTACCTACATAGGAAGCATGTTGTAAGTATTGGGTTACCTACACAGGAATCATGTTGTAAGTATTGGGTTACCTACACCGGAAGAATGTTGTAAGTATTGGGTTACCTACACAGGAAGCATGTTGTGCGGAGATGGAGAAACCAATGTAAATATTGGGTTACCTACACAGGAAGCATGTTATAAGTATTGGGTTACCTACACAGGAAGCATGTTATAAGTATTGGGTTACCTACAAAGGAAGCATGTTGTAAGTATTGGGTTACCTACACAGGAAGCATGTTGTGCGGAGATGGAGAAACCAATATAAGTATTGGGTTACCTACACAGGAAGCATGTTATAAGTATTGGGTTACCTACACAGGAAGCATGTTGTAAGTATTGGGTTACCTACACAGGAAGCATGTTATAAGTATTGGGTTACCTACACAGGAAGCATGTTATAAGTATTGGGTTACCTACACAGGAAGCATGTTGTAAGTATTGGGTTACCTACACAGGAAGCATGTTGTGCGGAGATGGAGAAACCAATGTAAGTATTGGGTTACCTACACAGGAAGCATGTTATAAGTATTGGGTTACCTACACAGGAAGCATGTTGCAAGTATTGGGTTAGCTACACAGGAAGCATGTTATAAGTATTGGGTTACCTACACAGGAAGCATGTTGTAAGTATTGTATTACCTACACAGGAAGCATGTTATAAGTATTGGGTTACCTACACAGGAAGCATGTTGTAAGTATTGGGTTACCTACACAGGAAGCATGTTGTAAGTATTGGATTACCTACACAGGAAACATGTTGTGCGGTGCTGGAGAAACCAATGTAAGCTTTCTACAGATTGATTCTTATTTGGACATCCACTGTTTGCTATAGAACAGCGGTTCCCAACCTTTTCCACACCGCGCACCCTTTGTTTCCTGAAACGATGGGCCGGGGACTCCACCGTTGTGACATTGAATTATAAAAGAAACAACATGCAACACTGAGTTCACTGTTGCACATTTTATTGACGCCATAACTGTATCCCGAATGGAAGTAGGATCACGAAAACCATCTCCAACCATGTCAGAGTTGAGATTTCCTGATCAAAACCAGGGCTTCGATTTGGGGAACAGTTTGAATAAAGAGACTTCATGCACAGACGGGCACAAAATGTAGTTTTTAAGCAGAACATCGCCGATAATCCTTGCTCGTAGTGATAGGTAGAAGGAAGCATTAGCAATGTCCTCAAGGGTACGTCAGTCACAGGTGGATACGATTCGGTCATCTTGGACAGGAACGTTGTCTGGGGAAGAGCTTCAAATGCATAACATGCGGTGGAGTCGTGCACGAACTTCCAAAAGTCATCATGCACGCCGTCTATGAGAGAAAGCAATACTGAATGGATGAAGTATGTCGGAAATTCTTTCCGATTGGAAGGCAGGTGCGCCTGCACAAGTTACCCCATGTTTCCATGTCCCATTTCTTCATCCTGAAGAGCTACTCTTATGTGTTCAAACATGTTGAAGTTTCCTTCCTTGATTTTGCATCCCACCAGCTCTAGCTAACGAAATCAATCCCCGTTGTGAACCGTCATTGGAGTGACGTGTTAAACGAAGTCAGATGGGAAACGATGTTCAAGCACGCCAGTTTCAGGAACCACCTTTGTCCGAGAGTTTCTTGACGAATTTTACAGACTGCTCCTTGTTGACGTGGTCAAAGAATTCGGCAATCTCCTCTTTCTGCGACACCACTCTAAACTCCATATTCCCCGTGATACCCAATGGACCTCAGTGCGGAAGAGCAACGCCTCTTGGTCCTCATCGACATCTTAGTTCAGGAGGCAGACCAGCCGGGGTATTTAGGGCGATGGACTTGATGGTGTTTATCAGTTAGGCAATAGAACAGTTACAACGAGGCGAAATCGTCGTACCTTACGAATAATGTAGATACGAAATAACTGGGAAAACTGTAAGTCCTTCGAGAATAGCAATTGATGGACTTGGGTGATGACGTTTTCTAATAGCTTTTAGGCTTGAAAATAATATGTTTTCTATGAACTTGATAATATTACAGAAACACAATTTCTCTTTCGTGGACCACACAAAGTGACAACATTTTTGCACTGTTGCATGAAACCTTAGCCAACGATCTGCGTACCCCATGGAAAATCTCCGGCACACCCCCGGGGATGCACGTATCCCATGTTGAGAACTGCTGCTATAGAAGAACTGTGTGTGTCATAATTATGTCCACTCTACTATATGACTCAGAAAGCATTCGTCTGCCCGAAGCAGAGAGAGACATAAACCAAGTGACTTCGCGCAAGAAACGGTAGATCTACAGCTTTACATTATATCAGGGTGGCATATCTAGATCTGGCATTGCGGAAGAGGGTGGAAGGTTTCCTTCCTGAATTTTTTTTATGTTAGGGTATATTTACTTAATTCTGGTGTATTTTCCAGCAGCGGACCCAGGGGGTCCTAGGGGTCCCAAGATCCCCCTCTAGGTCATTGAGGGGGTCTTACACCCCTGTGTCCGTGACAAAATGTTACGGAAAAGGACAACGTATACGGACCTACATCGGAACTAGTGTCAATGTAAAGACTGAAGTATTAGCAGCGGCTAATATATTAACCCTTTTGTAAGTACCCCCGGTTCGTAAGTAGAACGACATATGACACTACGACTGACTGAGACCCCCTCTGCCAACAAGCCTAGATCCGCCCGTTTTCTACGTGAAGTGGTGGTTAACGGTATATTTGGATTCGAATTAAATGAATAAATTTAACCTTGACAACATGGTTTGGCGGTAGATTTTAATTCGAAAGAGGTAGAGCGGTAGATTCAGTGAAACATTAGAAAGCGGCAGTTCTAAGGCGTGTTACGAAATGAGGATGACGGTAAAGTGGCGTGAACGAAATTGTCGAAATTTTGAAACGGCAGGTGGTGAAGTCGAATAAGTTCAACTGTAGTAACGTGTTCTAGCCAGTGTTGTGCAAAGAATTTATACGTCTTTTTTCTTAATGGTGTCCCACTTGTTTATTGTCCTTGTGCAATAACAGACGTTCATCTAGATTAACTTCATATCAAATTAACAGATTAAAGCTGAAAGACTTGCTTCTAAACTATGTAATAATGACTTCAAAAACTTCTGGAAGGACATAAAACATATGAATAAAGCCAGGTTGCCAAATCCTAGCAATGTTGGTGGTGCTTCCGGTGTCGAAAATGTAAAGAATATGTGGCTTCATCATTACCAATCCCTACTTAACTCTATAACTGGCTCTCCAGTCAACATCAAGAAGATTAATTAATACTGTAGCAATGTACAGCTTAATGTTCAAATGACTGTTAATGTTAAGTAAATTCAAGATATAATACATGCAATGCCTGTAGGCAAAGCCCCGGTTTATGATAGTGTAAGTAACGAACATTTTAAATATGCGAATGAAAAACTTCATGTTCTCATGTCACTTTTATATAGTAGCATGTTAATTCACGGTTTTTCACCGGATGCTGTGATGATTACAATCATAGCCCCCATAATTAAAAATAAGGCGGGTGACCTGTCTGATAACAACAACTACCGACCCATTGCTCTAGCCACAATTGCTAGTAAATTACTTGATTCCTTGATATTATCCAGGGTTTCTACTTTTTTATGTACATGTGTAAACCAATTTGGATTTAAAAAGCATCACTCAACTGAAATGCTCATATTTTTATTAAAAGAACTCTTTCGACACTACATAGCGAATGGCTCATCTATGTATGTTACCATGCTGGATGCCTCTAAGGCCTTTGACAAAGTCAATCATAGTAAGCTATTCACCAAACTAATTGAACGGGGATGTCCTTCTTTTATTGTTCGCATTCTTTATTACTGGTACAGAACCCAGAAATTCACTGTCAGATTGTGTTTTAGCTTCTCAGAATTTTTTACCGTTTCAAACGGTGTTAAGCAGGGTGGAATCCTTTCTCCGCATCTTTTTAACGTTTACATGGATGACTTAAGTGTAAATTTGAATAAATTACAAATTGGCTGTCTTTATGCAGGAACCATAATGAATCATATGATGTATGCCGATGACCTTTGTGTTTTTTTTCACCTAGTGTTGCGGGGTTGAGAAAACTCACCGATTGTTGTGCCTAGTATGGCAGTATATTTGATATAACGTACAATGCCAAAAAATATGTCTGTATGGTTATTGATAACAAACCTAGGGACAAGAAAAATATTCATCCTGTTGTTATCAATAACCATATACTACCTTACACTGAGAAATGTAAATACCTTGGCCATATTATAAACAATAATCTTACTGATGATGACGATATTGCCAGGCAGAAAAGATATATCTATGCTCAGGCAAATGCTTTAGCCAGAAAATTTAACTTATGCAACAATTCCATTAAAACAACTTTATTTAATTCATACTGTGGTTCAATGTACACCTCAAGTCTTTGGTGTCATTTTATAAAACAGAGTCTGAAAGGTATTACTGTCGCTTATAACAACAGTTTTAGAATTATACACAACCTTTCACCCGCTGTAGTGCAAGCCATATGTTCGCTACTAATTATGTTAAATCCGTTAATGAACGTATTCGCTCATCAATTTTTAGCCTTTTATGCCGGTTGGAAAAATCCGACAATATATACTTTTTGTGAACGATCTAGATGTAGACTATATTCGATAAAGTCCTGCAAGAATATTGCGCCCATATGACCATGTGACTGCACGCATGGTCAAACACGTGCCCTAGCTATATGACCATGTGACTGCACGCATGGTCAAACACGTACCCCACCTATACGTACGTACTTAATGTGAGTTTTTCACTGAATACAGTCTCAAATTGTGATCCTCACAGCCCAGTCTACCGGAGTCTGCGGTGGCACACATCCACCGACTCAACAAGGACAATATTACCTGGTAGGGAGTCTTACGCCACAGTCGCAGGTGTCTTGGTGCCTGGGTCATTCCATCAATTCGGTATGCTATTGTGTCCTGCTAATTTGGCCTCTATTAGTTATGAATTTGCGTATTATAGGACAAACAGAAACATGCCTATTGATGTACAAATATTTCACCTTTATTATTTGATATAACTTTAGTGCCTTCAGTTGACTAAATGCTTACCTTTGAGGTTTACCATTTGCACATATTTTAGTGAATTGTTTTTAAATAATCATCATCCTCTGATAAGATGTTTCAATTATTAACATGTTAGGGTCGCGTGTGCATATTGCACGTCATCCCCTGTTACTTTATGTCCCTATATTGCACGTCATCCCCTGTTACTTTGTGTCCCCACATTACACATCATCCCCTGTTACTTTGTGTCCCCACATTGCACGTCATCCCCTCTTACTTTGTGTACCCACATTTCACGTCATCCCCTGTTACTTTGTGTACCCACATTTCACGTCATCCCCTGTTACTTTGTTTCCCCACATTGCACGTCATCTCCTGTTACTTTGTGTACCCACATTGCACGTCATCCCCTGTTACTTTGTGTCCCCACATTGCACGTCATCCCCTGTTACTTTGTGTCCCCACATTGCACGTCATCCCCTGTTACTTTGGGTGCCAACATTGCACGTCATCCCCTGTTACTTTGGGTGCCAACATTGCACGTCATCCCCTGTTACTTTGTGTACCCACATTGCACGTCATCCCCTGTTACTCTCGCCAAGTGGCTGTTGAAAGGAGAAAAACTATTTTATATGAAACCATATTAATCATCAGATGGCAGCACAAGATAGCTGACTGTCATGGCGGGAAGGTAAGAATTATGTTATCTACTTCAAGCATAAAACATATTACTGACATGTTCCCACACCCATATAACATGCGCATGTCAACACTTTTACCTCAATATAACAGTGACACGTTAGAAATGTAAACCTTTCTAATAAGGATGCTGTAAGATAACGTGAATAGAGCACATTATGTGATAATGGGAAACATCAATGCGAGCCTACATAGCAGATCATCCACTATTATGTCACACCCTGTTACCGTCAACTCTTGATGCCTCGGGCAGTAACAGGGTTGACTTCTGGGTAACAGGGTTGATGTTTGAGATTAATACATCTTGTTTTTCATCTGTTCATATACAAATAGGTGTTGTAAAAACATAATATTACTCAGTAAGGTCACATTGTTAGTATGGGGGACTACACAATTGCAAGTAATGTAATTGCCAACACTTCACGTAGATTGCAGTGCCCGAAATGAAGCTGAGTTCAGCAGAGAAACAGAAGCAGTATCGCTCTCGTCATGATACTACCTTCTAGAATGCAGGCCTACTTGAAAAAAGAAAAGCTGGCATGACAGAAAAAGAAAGCTGAAGGAAAACTAAATAAGATTGCACAACGTTCAGAAAGAGCTCGACGTAGCAAGAGAAGACAACGGAAAGACGCACAGAAAAGATACAGACAGAGGAAAGCTAATTAAGATGAACAGCTCACCCCACCAAATACCCCCAGCGAGAATGATATCAATAACCCCAACCAGTTGCCTACAACTGCAAGGTGCTGCCAGATCAATATATTTTTATTTTACAATCCCACCTTAATTTGTAAGAAAAACTATCAAAATGGTGTTGATTAATTCCACCAACGTACTACTTATAATTGTTGTATTAAGCCTGTAATAACTATGTATAGATGCTTAACTGTGTACATTTATAATAGTTGTGCCCATGGAATTTTATGGGTTCTTTATTCTATAGGCAACACTGTCAATCCAGACGAAGACGTAATGATGATAAGGCCAAGTTCAACTGAGAGGGAAAAAATAGGGTTTCTTTAAAGAAGCAAACCACCAAAGCTGAAAGGTACACGCTACCAAAATGCAGTGAGAGTTCACAAGAGAACATCAGATACTTCAAGGTCCAAAACAGCATAACACTCTACATACAAGTAATGTTGAGGTCCTCGCCGATGGCATTCTTTGTGAACCATCCAACAAGGCCTGCGAGTATGACGAATGTGCATTCTGCAAGCACATTGTGTCCGAAGTGAACTGGTTCCAGCAAGATGAGATGGTCACTTACACACAGTGGCGCACTGTTGCTCAGCCCCTACCGGATGATAAAGAGACATCCATGAACATTACCAAAAAGGTAGATATAACCGAAAGCAAACAAGATCTCTTGGAAAATAGCTTGAGCAAATTCAAGCGATACCGGTATAACACCTTTCACCAGTTTTGTGTATGTCGTGAAATTCGCAAGAAAATGCATGCAGTGCAGAGTGCATCCGTCCACTTTGGTGGTTCACACCGGCAAATAACGCTGCACACTGGAGTCCTCTATGTTGGAGATTTAGATAAGCCTTTTGCACCTTGTCGCCTTTCATAAAGCATGACCGAACAGAAACTTGGAGATACCTCGAACCAGTCTTCCAGTACATGGAGGAACACTTCCCCAACATCGAAGTTATTAACTTCTTCAACCATGGTCCAACTACTCAGTACCTACAGAGGAAAAACTTCTATCTTTTCAGCACAAAAGTGTTCGAAAAGAGGTACCAGGCAGCTTCTTGAAACTGTTGGCAAGCCAGCCATGGCAAGGGTGCCCCAGATGGGATTGTGGGAGCCATCAAGAGAAAAGCTGACCAGCTCATCAGTCAGGGATGGACATTCCAGATGCCGAAACCCTCTACACTGGTCAGGCATACATCGATCAACCTCTTCTCTGTCAAAGCTGAAGAAGTTGAAGCAGTTGCTGATACCATATCTCACAACCTACTACACACCTGGCACAATGAAGTTGCACCAAGTCCTCACCTCTACCTTTAGAATGATAAAGTATCGAAATGTCAGTTGCATCTGCAATCATCCTGGCTTCCTGGATTGTCCGTGTTTCGAGATTAAGAGCGTCACTTTCCGCAACGAAGCAGCTGCTTGTCCTCTACATCCAGTTACATATGCTACAACAACTCCAGCTATGGATGCTTCAGTTGCCGCCACTCCTGCTACAATAGCTCCTCCTCCGGCTACAGCTGCTTCTGGTACCGTTGTGCATATAGTGGAGGAAAGAGATCCAATCTACCCTGACCTAGCCATTGTCCATACACTTGATGGTGATATCTTGCACAAATGGTGTGTTGTGAGACATGATAAGCGTGTCTTTCCGGGGATCACACAAGAACTGGAAGAATCTGACGTTTGTGTAAAATGGATGATGCCTGCTGGGGAGAATCGTTTTTTTCTGGCCACAAGTCGACGACATGTGTTGGTATATATTGTCGTCGATGTCCTCTTTCTAATACCAGAGCCAGAAAAAAAGTTTGTAGTCGGCATATCCAAATCCGACGTGATCTCTGGGAAATAATTTTGCAATGTGCTTAACGCTGAGCGGAACCAAGAGACTGGAAACATTTAACATTGTTTTAAAATACAATCATTATGATTATTATGATCTCTATGATGTAGTGTTATGATTCACTTTGAATGAGGGTCAGCTAGTCCTGTTACCAATTGTCAACCCTGCTATCAAATAATCAATTTAACTCTGTTAACGTCCAAAATTACTATAATTATCCTGAATCTGATAAGTTTTCAGAACTGGTGACATATGGCTTAGATCATATGCACTACTTAATTGTTTATTGCACCAGAGGTGTTGTGATGTGTTCATGTGTCAGTGACAGCTAATTAGTAGCACAAGGTATGTATTGTCGTGAGCTAGACGAAAGTAACACGAACAAGGTGGAAGAGCCATGATTCAAAAAACTAAGCTGCGTTTATATAAATGTCACTACTGTGCGTGATGCCATTCCTTGGGCCCAAGTTCGCGCTAATGTCATCTCGAACTTTCTCGATATCGACGAGCCGACTGCTTTACAAGACTGGATGCAGCCATGCATGACGTGGGTAGCCGAATTCAGGGAGCGGAAGGATGCTGTTTCACGACTCGGTGTGGATGGACGGGAAGAGGTTCAGATGGAGATAGGTGCTCAACCCTTCCTTTCAGCCAACCGCCTCCCCCAGCGTCGAGTCGAGGGACTGCAGACGGACAACCGCGATGCTTCTACTGCAGTGAGTTGGGACATATGCAGCGCTTCTGCAGGAAGAAGCGTCCTATCCGGCGGGAAAGATTTCCCGCGGGCCCACTCCTCGTTTTCGCCAGGGAAATGAGTATAAAATGCAGGCGAAGCCACACGACGTCCCAAAATCAAGGTGTTGGCTGACGGTAATATCCATTTAGGAGGGGGCATATTTACAATCCAAGGTAAGATGAACTACAGGTCGATAGACACGGGTAGGGTTGGTTCCGTATTAACCGATACGGATCAGGTTCTTCTTAATCAATTAATCAGGGTTGACGATGTTTTTCAACGGCAGGTACACCACCTGGTCGTTATGTGTTGCCTCCCACGACCATTCAAACAACAGGAGCCTATATCGCAGCCAGCCTATCGTACACCATTGCTTAAACTTAAATTGATTAGTGAGATATGCTAGCACAAGGAGTCATTCGTCGTAGTGTGTCGCCATGGTCGAGTCCGATTACATTGGTACCGAAGGCGGATTCGTCCACTCGATTTAATCGTCTTCGTGCGGGATCACACATAAGGCCGAATCCAAAGAACGCCAATGTTGCCTGTCCGTTGCAAGTTTCGTCACCTGGCCCCAACCCGAGAGCCTTCATCTTACGCTCTACCGATCTCGTCCACGTCTCCCTGGGTTTCCCCCGCGTTCTCTTGCCACCAGGGGTCCAGCGCATGGCTACTCTTGGAATGGATGTCAGCGGCATTCTGCAGACGTGTCTGATCCATTTCCATATGCGGCGTTTAACCTCGAGAGAGAGGGCTGCATACCTTTTCTTTCATGGAGTTCCGTGTTGGAGATTTTGTTTGGCCAGTAGATTCGCAGTATTTTCCTGAAGCACTTGTTTTGGAAAACTTCCAGAATCTGGCATATGCCTTTGTCACCTTCCATGATTCCGCCGCTCTTGCCTTTCTAATCCTTGCCTTGATCACAGATTCCGTTGACACCTTGGCCCCAAGGTAGGTGAACTCGGTCACCTCTTCAATTTCCTTCCTCCAATCGTGATGGGGTCTACTGTTTGGTTGTTGTTTTGCAGCATCTTTGTTTTGTTTGTGTTTATCTGTAGCCCTATTTTTCCGGCATTTCTTGCACGTTCATCGCTTTTTCTTTGGATGTCACTGTAGCGGTCGTCTGCAAAGTCTAGATCATCTAATGTGTATGTGAAGGTCCATTTGATGCCGCTTTTGTCTCCTAGTGCTGTTTCCTTCATGACCCAGTCAATCCCGAGGCAGAACAGGAAGGGGGATAGTATGCATCCTTGTTTCACTCCGGTCTTGATTTCAAAATCTTCTGTCAGGTATTGGCCGCAAATGACCTTGGTCCCGAAATCGCCGTATAGCAGTTTGATTATGCTCACAATATTGGGGGGCTTCCGTAGTGCCGGAGTATACGTCAGAGAGAGTCTCCGTGAATGCTGTGGAAAACCTTTTTCAAAATCGACGAAGTTTGCATAGAATGGCGTGTTCCATTCCTGGCACTGCTCCAGGATCTGCCTTAAGGTAAAAATGTGGTCTCCACAGGATTTTCCTTTCCTAAAACCTGCCTGTTCTTTGCGCAACAGTGGGTCAAGGGCTTCTGAAATTCTGTCAAGGATCACCGTGCTGAAAACTTTGCTAGTGATAGACAACAGAGTGATCCCTCTCCAGTTTTTGCAAAGGCTAAGGTCTCCTTTCTTTGGTAGTAGACGATCAGCCCCATCTTCCAGTCACCTGGTGTTTCTTCCGTCTCCCATATTCCTTCAATTATCTCTGTCAAGGCTCCCATGGTGACTTCTCCAGCGTTCAACATCTCTGCACTTACACAGTCTGCACCCGGTGCTTTCCCAGACTTCATGGTCCTGATTGCTTTTCTCACTTCTTCAGCAGATGGTGGGTCTATGTTGACATTCAGGTCCTCTTTGTTTTCTGGAATTTCTGCTTGATTTCTTGGTGCTTCCTTGTTGAGGATGGTCTCGAAGTGTGTTTTCCATCTCTGGGTCTGTTTTGCTTCACAGGTGACAACATTTCCATCCACATCTTTAACTGGAACATCGCTATTTTTAAAACCGCCAGTCAGCGTTTTGGTTATCTTGTACAGTGTGGCCATGTTCTGTGTCTGTGCTGCTGCTTCTGCTCCATCTGCCAGATTTTCGATGAAGGCTCTCTTATCTGCTCTCGTCTTCCTTTTGACTTATTTGTCCAGTTCTGAGTATCCACTCTGTAGCTGTTCCTACAGTCGTTGAGATTTGGCGTCGTTTAGCGAAAACACGCTTCGAACAAATGTTCATCAAAAATAATAAATTTCTACATAAAAAATAATCTACAATGACAATTCAAGTGACATATATTTTATTTTCAAGAGGACGGTGGTGTGTCTCATGGAATTTATGTTAGTTACCTTACCTCTGCTTTTACCGACTGTTAGTATGTTTGCTTAATGCATACTTTGCATATTTCATTTGCATCACTGTAGTAGTAGTAGTAGTATTAGTAGTAGTAGTAGTAGTAGTAGTAGTAGTAGTAGTAGTAGTAGTAGTAGTAGTAGTAGTAGTAGTAGTAGTAGTAGTAGTAGTACATAATATAATTATAGCAAATATGGCCCAAACAGCAAGGCATGTACGTACTAAGTTTTAATCCCCGTTAAATATAATCATACAGTGTCCGGTACATTGACTACACGAGGTGTTAGACTCGACGGCTCGGGTGACGTCACGCAGGTAGTTTTAAATTACGAAGCGTGTTACGTATGCGAATGACGTCAGCTCAGCTGCAGTATTCAACAACCTACCGCTTGAACGAATGATCTGTATTTTTTTATTAAAGACGGAAAAAAGATAACAGCATCAACCGTATTTGAAACGTCACAGGCGGCACCTGGGAGTTAACCAGTGTATTGGTAGTGACTTTGATTATCTTCATCATGCGTCGGCACTTCACCACTGCGGTGAACTTGCTGCTTGTATTTTGCAATTGCCGCTCATTATTGGCGAAGACTGACAACGTTGCCGCCTCATCTATGAACTGGGCAGGCGGTCCCGGCGACCGAACTAATAACGTCGTAACGCGCTACAGACGCCAGACTAACCCACCGTGTGTAGATACAGTGGAGCGTAATGCGAATCAGGGTCTGATCAGATCGACTTTTGTCCCTGGATCGGCGACGGAACAACAGTGTCGACGTCATTGCTTAGTAACTGTTCGTTGTACCGAAGCAATGTGGAACGGAAAGACGACTTGCTCCATAAGCAGGAGACCCCACGCATCCTACTATAAACGGAAGAAAGGATATGTACATTTGAAGATTATCTTTCGGTGTCCGATTCGCTACAAATGTTCAGACACCGGGGCGTGTAAGAACGGCGGCACGTGTACGGACGGTCAACCGAAAGGAATAACTTGCAACTGCAAAATCGGATGGGCTGGCCTACGCTGCGAACGGAAGGCGAAATGTTCAGAACGACGCACGCCGTGCCTAAATGGCGCTCCTTGTAAAGATACCGCAGGTGGTGGCGTGTGTGTATGTACCCAGGAGTTCAGAGGGACCTACTGTGAAAGGACGTGAAATGTTCCGACAATCCGTGTCAGAACGCCGCTACGTGTGTCGCGGTTAAACCGAAAGGAGTCAGGTGTTGGTGCACGTTCGGATTTGCCGGATCCCGTTGCGAACGGAAGGCCAAGTGTTCCGATAGCCCGTGCCAGAACAATGGCGCTTGTCAAGATCTCGCTAATGACAGTATACAGTGCACACGTGGCAACGATTTCGAGGGAGCTTTCTGCGAAATACTCTTAACGTGCTCAAACATAGCGTGTCTGAACGGCGGGACTTGCACTGCACTTCAACCAAAAGGCATCAAGTGCACATGCGCAACCGGGTGGGTTGGCGTGCGCTGCGATCGGAAGTTCCGATGTTCCGATAGCCCGTGCCGATATAATGCCACTTGTCACGATCTCACGAGTGGTGGCGTGAAATGCGACTGTGGCCCCAATTTCAGGGGAGCCTTCTGCGATAGGAAAGTGAAATGTTCCGACAAACCGTGTCAAAACAATGGCAAATGCACGGACGAGAAAATAGGCGGGGTGACTTGTGATTGCTCTGACGGCTTCGAAGGGAATTACTGCGAAAACGAAAAGAAAAAAGAAAAATCGGAGAAATCAAGCATACTATATGTAGTTATATTGCTGGTGCTGCTGGTGAGTGGTGCTGCGTTGGGAATCATCGGATATATATTTATTTTCCATCGCCGGAAGGCGCAGGAGGCGGCGGAGGAGGCGGCGCAGGAGGCGGCCCGGCTAGAACGGGAGAAGGAACAGCCAACGCTCATTGAGAGGATGATTTCAACCATTTCAGGGTCATTGTCAGGCGGGTCAGCGCAAACTGAACAAGGCTGATTTTAAAATCCACATACAGTGTGTGTGTGTGTGTGTGTGTGTGTGTGTGTGTGTGTGTGCGTGCGCGTGTGTGTGTGCGTGCGCGTGTGTGTGTGTGGGGGGTATCTTTATGTGTCTGCCTCTCTGTCTAAACATAAATGTACATTGCGTGCGTGCGTGCGTGCGTGCGTGCGTGCGTGCGTGCGTGTGTTCATTTATGTTTAGACATAGAGGCAGACACATAAAGATACCCACAGTCAGACACACAGACAGACAGACAGATACATTGACACAGACACATATATTCAGAGACAGACATAGAAACATACAGACAGACAGACAGATAAAGATACATGGGAATGAGATGGGGAAATAAAATAATTATTGTATACACATTTCGTCAATCGTTCATGAATCTTGGTTTGATTTCCATTCGCATTTTCATATTACGTTTTGGTTTTGTCAAGTATTGGGTTTCCGCAACAACCGTGGCGTAACCATTGTAAGTATTGGGTTACCTACACAGCAAGCATGTTGTAAGTATTGGGTTACCTACACAGGAAGCATGTTGTAAGTATTGGGTTATCTACACAGAATGCATGTTGTAAGTATTGGGTTACCTACACAGGAAGCATGTTGTAAGTATTGGGTTACCTACACAGGAAGCATGTTATAAGTATTGGGTTACCTACATAGGAAGCATGTTGTAAGTATTGGGTTACCTACACAGGAAGCATGTTGTAAGTATTGGGTTACCTACACAGGAAGCATGTTGTAAGTATTGGGTTACCTACACAGGAAGCATGTTGTGCGGAGATGGAGAAACCAATGTAAATATTGGGTTACCTACACAGGAAGCATGTTATAAGTATTGGGTTACCTACACAGGAAGCATGTTATAAGTATTGGGTTACCTACACAGGAAGCATGTTGTAAGTATTGGGTTACCTACACAGGAAGCATGTTGTGCGGAGATGGAGAAACCAATATAAGTATTGGGTTACCTACACAGGAAGCATGTTATAAGTATTGGGTTACCTACACAGGAAGCATGTTATAAGTATTGGGTTACCTACACAGGAAGCATGTTGCAAGTATTGGGTTACCTACACAGGAAGCATGTTGTAAGGAGAAACCAATATAAGTATTGGGTTACCTACACAGGAAGCATGTTATAAGTATTGGGTTACCTACACAGGAAGCATGTTATAAGTATTGGGTTACCTACACAGGAAGCATGTTGTGCATGTTGTATGGAGATGGAGAAACCAATGTACATTTGGGTTACCTACACAGGAAGCATGTTATAAGTATTGGGTTACCTACACAGGAAGCATGTTGCAAGTATTGGGTTACCTACACAGGAAGCATGTTATAAGTATTGGGTTACCTACACAGGAAGCATGTTGTAAGTATTGGGTTACCTACACAGGAAGCATGTTGTAAGTATTGGGTTACCTACACAGGAAGCATGTTGTAAGTATTGGGTTACCTACACAGGAAGCATGTTGTAAGTATTAGGATTACCTACACAGGAAACATGTTGTGCGGAGATGGAGAAACCAATGTAAGCTTTCTACAGATTGAGACTTATATGGACATCCACTGTTTACTATAGAACAGCGGTTCCCAACCTTTTCCACACCGCACACCCTGTGTTTCCTGAAACGATGGGCCGGGGACTCCACCGTTGTGACATAGAATTATAAAGAAACAACATGCAACACTGAGTTCACTGTTGCACATTTTATTGACGCCAGAACTGTATCCCGAATGGAAGTAGGATCACGAAAACCATCTCCAACCATGTCAGAGTTGAGATTTCCTGATCAAAACCAGGGCTTCGATTTGGGGAACAGTTTGAATAAAGAGACTTCATGCACAGACGGGCACAAAATGTAGTTTTTATGCAGAACGTCGCCGATAATCCTTGCTCGCAGTGATAGGTAGAAGGAAGCATTAGCAATGCCCTCAAGGGTACGTCAGTCACAGGTGGATACGATTCGGTCATCTTGGACAGGAACGTTGTCTGGGGAAGAGCTTCAAATGCATAACGTGTGGTGGAGTCGTGCACGAACTTCCAAAAGTCATCATGCACGCCGTCTATGAGAGAAAGCAATACTGAATGGATGAAGTATGTCGGAAATTCTTTCCGATTGGAAGGCAGGTGCGCCTGCACAAGTTACCCCATGTTTCCATGTCCCATTTCTTCATCATGAAGCGCTACTCTTATGTGTTCAAACATGTTGAAGTTTCCTTCCTTGATTTTGCATCCCACCAGCTCTAGCTAACGAAATCAATCCCCGTTGTGAACCGTCATTGGAGTGACGTGTTAAACGAAGTCAGATGGGAAACGATGTTCAAGCACGCCAGTTTCAGGAACCACCTTTGTCCGAGAGTTTCTTGACGAATTTTACAGACTGCTCCTTGTTGACGTGGTCAAAGAATTCGGCAATCTCCTCTTTCTGCGACACCACTCTAAACTCCATATTCCCCGTGATACCCAATGGACCTCAGTGCGGAAGAGCAACGCCTCTTGGTCCTCATCGACATCTTAGTTCAGGAGGCAGACCAGCCGGGGTATTTAGGGCGATGGACTTGATGGTGTTTATCAGTTAGGCAATAGAACAGTTACAACGAGGCGAAATCGTCGTACCTTACGAATAATGTAGATACGAAATAACTGGGAAAACTGTAAGTCCTTCGAGAATAGCAATTGATGGACTTGGGTGATGACGTTTTCTAATAGCTTTTAGGCTTGAAAATAATATGTTTTCTATGAACTTGATAATATTACAGAAACACAATTTCTCTTTCGTGGACCACACAAAGTGACAACATTTTTGCACTGTTGCATGAAACCTTAGCCAACGATCTGCGTACCCCATGGAAAATCTCCGGCACACCCCCGGGGATGCACGTATCCCATGTTGAGAACTGCTGCTATAGAAGAACTGTGTGTGTCATAATTATGTCCACTCTACTATATGACTCAGAAAGCATTCGTCTGCCCGAAGCAGAGAGAGACATAAACCAAGTGACTTCGCGCAAGAAACGGTAGATCTACAGCTTTACATTATATCAGGGTGGCATATCTAGATCTGGCATTGGTGGAAGAGGGTGGAAGGTTTCCTTCCTGAATTTTTTTATGTTAGCGTATATTTACTTAATTCTGGTGTATTTTTCCAGCAGCGGACCCAGGGGGTCCTAGGGGTCCCAAGATCCCCTCTAGGTCATTGAGGGGGTCTTACACCCCTGTGTCCGTGACAAAGTGTTACGGAAAAGGACAACGTATACGGACCTACATCGGAACTAGTGTCAATGTAAAGACTGAAGTATTAGCAGCGGCTAATATATTAACCCTTTGTAAGTACCCCCGGTTCGTAAGTAGAACGACATATGACACTACGACTGACTGAGACCCCCTCTGCCAACAAGCCTAGATCCGCCCGTTTTCTACGTGAAGTGGTGGTTAACGGTATATTTGGATTCGAATTAAATGAATAAATTTAACCTTGACAACATGGTTTGGCGGTAGATTTTAATTCGAAAGAGGTAGAGCGGTAGATTCAGTGAAACATTAGAAAGCGGCAGTTCTAAGGCGTGTTACGAAATGAGGATGACGGTAAAGTGGCGTGAACGAAATTGTCGAAATTTTGAAACGGCAGGTGGTGAAGTCGAATAAGTTCACCTGTAGTAACGTGTTCTAGCCAGTGTTGTGCAAAGAATTTATACGTCTTTTTTCTTAATGGTGTCCCACTTGTTTATTGTCCTTGTGCAATAACAGACGTTCATCTAGATTAACTTCATATCAAATTAACAGATTAAAGCTGAAAGACTTGCTTCTAAACTATGTAATAATGACTTCAAAACTTCTGGAAGGACATAAAACATATAAATAAAGCCAGGTTGCCAAATCCTAGCAATGTTGGTGGTGCTTCAGGTGTCGAAAATGTAAAGAATATGTGGCTTCATCATTACCAATCCCTACTTAACTCTACCTGGCTCTCCAGTCAACATCAAGAAGATTAATGAATACTGTAGCAATGTACAGCTTAATGTTCAAATGATTGTTAATGTTAAGGGAAATTCAAGATATAATACATGCAAATGCCTGTAGGCAAAGCCCCGGGTTATGATAGTGTAAGTAACGAACATTTTAAATATGCGAATGAAAAACTTCATGTTCTCATGTCACTTTTATATAGTAGCATGTTAATTCACGGTTTTTCACCGGATGCTGTGATGATTACAATCATAGCCCCCATAATTAAAAATAAGGCGGGTGACCTGTCTGATAACAACAACTACCGACCCATTGCTCTAGCCACAATTGCTAGTAAATTACTTGAATCCTTGATATTATCCAGGGTTTCTACTTTTTTTATCTACATGTGTAAACCAATTTGGATTTCAAAAGCATCACTCAACTGAAATGCTCATATTTTTATTAAAAGAACTCTTTCGACACTACATAGCGAATGGCTCATCTATGTATGTTACCATGCTGGATGCCTCTAAGGCCTTTGACAAAGTCAATCATAGTAAGCTATTCACCAAACTAATTGAACGGGGATGTCCTTCTTTTATTGTTCGCATTCTTTATTACTGGTACAGAACCCAGAAATTCACTGTCAGATTGTGTTTTAGCTTCTCAGAATTTTTTACCGTTTCAAACGGTGTTAAGCAGGGTGGAATCCTTTCTCCGCATCTTTTTAACGTTTACATGGATGACTTAAGTGTAAATTTGAATAAATTACAAATTGGCTGTCTTTATGCAGGAACCATAATGAACCATATGATGTATGCCGATGACCTTTGTGTTTTTTTCACCTAGTGTTGCGGAGTTGAGAAAACTCACCGATTGTTGTGCCAAGTATGGCAGTATATTTGATATAACGTACAATGCCAAAAATATGTCTGTATGGTTATTGATAACAAACCTAGGGACAAGAAAAATATTCATCCTGTTGTTATCAATAACCATACATTACCTTACACTGAGAAATGTAAATACCTTGGCCATATTATAAACAATAATCTTACTGATGATGACGATATTGCCAGGCAGAAAAGATGTATCTATGCTCAGGCAAATGCTTTAGCCAGAAAATTTAACTTATGCAACAATTCCATTAAAACAACTTTATTTAATTCATACTGTGGTTCAATGTACACCTCAAGTCTTTGGTGTCATTTTAAAAAACAGAGTCTGAAAGGTATTACTGTCGCTTATAACAACAGTTTTATAATTATACACAACCTTTCACCCGCTGTAGTGCAAGCCATATGTTCGCTACTAATTATGTTAAATCCGTTAATGAACGTATTCGCTCATCAATTTTTAGCCTTTTATGCCGGTTGGAAAAATCCGACAATATATACTTTTTGTGAATTATCTTCACACTTTTATTTATTATCAAAGACCCTTGATTAAACATTGGATTGATCAATTGTGTGCTTTTAATTCATGATGTTTGTACTTTTATACAAATATATTTTTTTATTCTCACTTATCTTATATATATATTTTACTATACGTCATGTATGTATATTTATATAAATATTTTTTGGTCACTACATGTACCTCTATTGTTCATCATGTGTGTATATGTATGTTTTTTTAATCTGTATGTATTTATAATATTATGGGCTCTTGCCTGAAATAAAAAAAAAACATTAAACATTAACATTAACACGCAGCTGGTGCTGATAATGAGCCACAACTGTACTTGCAGATGGACCATCTTCACATGAGAGGATGCGACATGATTAACGATCTAGATGTAGACTATATTCGATAAAGTCCTGCAAGAATATTGCGCCCATATGACCATGTGACTGCACGCATGTTCAAACACATGCCCTAGCTATATGACCATGTGACTGCATGCATGGTCAAACACGTGCCCTAGCTATATGACCATGTGACTGCACGCATGGTCAAACACGTGCCCTAGCTATATGACCATGTGACTGCACGCATGGTCAAACACGTGCACTAGCTATATGACCATGTGACTGCACGCATGGTCAAACACGTGCCCTAGCTATATGACCATGTGACTGCACGCATGGTCAAACACGTACCCCACCTATACGTATGTACTTAATGTGAGTTTTTAACTGAATACAGTCTCAAATTGTGATCCTCACAGCCCAGTCTACCGGAGTCTGCGGTGGCACACATCCACCGACTCAACAAGGACAATATTACCTGGTAGGGAGTCTTACGCCACAGTCGCAGGTGTCTTGGTGCCTGGGTCATTCCATCAATTCGGTATGCTATTGTGTCCTGCTCATTTGGCCTCTATTAGTTATGAATTTGCGTATTATAGGACAAACAGAAACATGCCTATTGATGTACAAATATTTCACCTTTATTATTTGATATAACTTTAGTGCGTTCAGTTGACTAAATGCTTACCTTTGAGGTTTACCATTTGCACACATTTTAGTGCATTGTTTTTAAATAATCATCATCCTCTGATAAGATGTTTCAATTATTAACATGTTAGGGTCGCGAGTGCATATTGCACGTCATCCCCTGTTACTTTATGTCCCATATTGCACGTCATCCCCTGTTACTTTGTGTCCCCACATTACACATCATCCCCTGTTACTTTGTGTCCCCACATTGCACGTCATCCCCTCTTACTTTTTGTACCCACATTTCACGTCATCCCCTGTTACTTTGTTTCCCCACATTGCACGTCATCCCCTGTTACTTTGTGTCCCCACATTGCACGTCATCCCCTGTTACTTTGTGTCCCCACATTGCACGTCATCCCCTGTTACTTTGGGTGGCAACATTGCACGTCATTCCCTGTTACTTTGTGTACCCACATTGCACGTCATCCCCTGTTACTCTCGCCAAGTGGCTGTTGAAAGGGAGAAAAACTATTTTATATGAAACCATATTAATCATCAGATGGCAGCACAAGATAGCTGACTGTCATGGCGGGAAGGTAAGAATTATGTTATCTACATCAAGCATAAAACATACTATTAACATGTTCCCACACCCATATAACATGCGCATGTCAACACTGTTACCTCAATATAACAGTGACACGTTAGATATGTAAACCTTTCTAATAAGGATGCTGTAAGATAACGTGAATAGAGCACATTATGTGATAATGAGCAACATCAATGCGAGCCTACATAGCAGATCATCCACTATTATGTCACATCCTGTTACCGTCAACTCCTGATGCCTCGGGCAGTAACAGAGTTGACTTCTGGGTAACAGGGTTGATGTTTGAGATTAATACATCTTGTTTTTCATCTGTTCATATACAAATAGGTGTTGTAAAAACATAATATTACTCAGTAAGGTCACATTGTTAGTATGGGGGACTACACAATTGCAAGTAATGTAATTGCCAACACTTCACGTAGATTGCAGTGCCCGAAATGAAGCTGAGTTCAGCAGAGAAACAGAAGCAGTATCGCTCTCGTCATGATACTACCTTCTAGAATGCAGGCCTACTTGAAAAAAGAAAAGCTGGCATGACAGAAAAAGAAAGCTGAAGGAAAACTAAATAAGATTGCACAACGTTCAGAAAGAGCTCGGCGTAGCAAGAGAAGACAACGGAAAGACGCACAGAAAAGATACAGACAGAGGAAAGCTAATTAAGATGAACAGCTCACCCCACCAAATACCCCCAGCGAGAATGATATCAATAACCCCAACCAGTTGCCTACAATTGCAAGGTGCTGCCAGATCAATATATTTTTATTTTACAATCCCACCTTAATTTGTAAGAAAAACTATCAAAATGGTGTTGACTAATTCCACCAACGTTCTACTTATAATTGTTGTATTAAGCCTGTAATAACTATGTATAGATGCTTAACTGTGTACATTTATAATAGTTGTGCCCATGGAATTTTATGGGTTCTTTATTCTATAGGCAACACTGTCAATC